>CATQJL010000223.1:83277752-83652752 GCA_958299035.1 Cylicocyclus nassatus
AAGCAGTGGTATCAACGCAGAGTACCTCGGCGAATTTTATAGACTGGAGCCTGAGTCTTGCGAAGCAGTGGTATCAACGCAGAGTACTCTTTGACTAGTAAAGCAAGCGGGCAGCTTTGACAGACACGTGAGAGGTGGAGGCGAAGTTTCGAGCTTTCGTGATGCAGTTACAGCCACCTCACCGTATCTCCCCAAGAAGATCCTGTAATCCTCAAAGACCACGATTTTCGTAAAGAGCGTGTTCAAAAACCTCTATAAGCGAAGTTTCCTTACAATTTAAGAGCATGAACATTTTGACCAAAGTCCATCGGCCAGCTTCAGAGCGTAAAACGAGAAAAAATGAAATTACTCGAATATCTTGGAAAACTTGCTTATAAGGGTTGTCCGATCTGGTGATTACGAAAATCACATCTGCTTAGCAAGAGAGCTTCATATTTTAGAGTAACGCTGAGAAAAATTTAGAACGACGTGATTTTTCCAGAATTCACCAGCCCTTCTAACTCCTATGGAAAGATGCCTGTGACTACTTTTTAGCGCTACGCTACAGAAAAAGTACTATCGAAAGGTTTGCTGGAGTCTACTAGGGGCAATGCGCGCTGCTTTACACCTTCACGTCTACAGAAAGATTTGAGAATATTGAATGATAATGAGAATATTGAAATCGGTATATCAAGGATACGCTGTATATCGAAAGACTTGCCCTGATGAACTGAGCACAAAACTTTCTTCGGATTCAGAATATGTTCATTCCGAAGGAAGTTACGGCGAGTAGAATTTAGAAACGCGTGATTTTTCCAGAATACACCAACGCTTCTATCTCTTTTGGGAGAACAGTCTGCACCTACTCTTGAACGCACGATAACCTACAAGGACAGTACTATCGAACAGTGCTTACTGGAATCTTTTATGTTACACAGACGCTGCGTTACATCCTTGCGAAAAGACCTCCACAGAAAAAATTCAAAAAAACTTGAAATGGAATATCGAGAGCATACTGTATATCAAAATATTTGCCTCGACGATCTAAACATAATGCTGCTTCTGAATTCGGAATATGTTCATTCCGAAGGAAGTTATGGCGTTGCGTACTCTGCGTGATTCGCATGGTTTCGCGGATCCTGAAATGTCGCGAACTTCCCGGATTATCGCGCACTTTCGTAATTCCGGAATTCCGTGAAGTTCACGGAAATTTTGACATTCTGTGCGCGGTATTGTGATCTTGAGCAGATCTTAGAACAAATTCGATCAGAGTGGCTCTCTACCATACTCCTATAGTATACTGTCTATGTGTCATCAGCGACAGATCAATGGTAATACTGTTATCAGCACACTGAATTCAACCAAAATAATAATCGTTAATCCTGAAAACTAATATTGCATTCGAAATCCCCATGCTCGATTACCCCCCTATGCAATCTCCCAGCCCTGTAGGTGAACTCTGCAAAAAATCGATAAAATCGATAAAAGTATTCGATAATCCTGAAAACTAATAGTGTATTCGGAATCCCCTGCTCGATTACCCCCCTATGCAATCTCCCAGCCCCGTAGGTGAACTCTGCAAAAAAATTGATAAAATCGATAAAAGTATTCGATAATCCTGAAAACTAATAGTGTATTCGGAATCCCCATGCTCGATTACCCCCCTATGCAATCTCCCAGCCCCGTAGGTGAACTCTGCAAAAAAATCGATAAAAATTGATAAAATCGATATGGATCGATGACGAAAAGTAGCCTTTAACACCCGCCGGGGCCCGAAGTGTATGCCAACTTTGGTCCGGATCGGTTCAGAAATGGATTTTTCTATTCGGAACATACGTACAGACCAACAGACAAACAGACGTTCAGCTTCATATATGAGATGATGGGTCTCGTCGAGCTGAATCGAACGGTGTCCTCGGATTCAGAATTCGTCCATTCTGAAGCGAGATATGGCTAAGTTGACGATCATTCCGGCGCACTGCGGCGGAGTGTGGGCACTCTGCCGCACTCCGCCACACTCCGCTACACTCCGGCGCACTGTGGCGGAGTGTGGTGGAGTGCGCCGCAGTCCGGCGACTTTTTTGACGAATTATGAGCGGTGTTGTATGTTGATGAGTTTCTCATTGCTTAATTTGTATTTTTTGATATATGTGTTCATAATCATTTCTACAGTTGCCTGTATCAATTCAAGTACTTCTTTTTTGTTGGTGCTTTGTTGTAATCTATACACGGTGTCCCAAAAAAATGTGAACATTGTTTGATCATTAATAACTCTCTTGCTTTCATGTCTTTCGCGGATTTGAGGCACCATTCTGTAGAGCAAGGTTCAACTTAGATTTGTAGTATGGAGCGAATCACCGATCGCTCTTCGTTACTGTAGGATTACGGTATGAACTTTTAGCATGTGAATCCATTGTGATATTGCCATTTGACAAAATTTTTTCAAAAAAACTGAAAAATCGTGTACTAAGGTTTTTGCGCCGCTGAATCCACTACATAACTTTTCATGAGTGCTTTAGCTTTTTTGACGGTGTAATCACATTTCTGACAAATGCTGGAAATTCAATTATTACGGTTTATCTTGGATAACCTTGGAAAGCATCACGGTGAAGCGGAAATTTCATATACGAGATCAGCCGCTTCCATTACCATAGTACAAAAGTTTTTGGCTTGTTTGGTTTTGTTCTGAGGAGAAAATGGCCTCCAATGGCCTAAAATCCTTGTCGAAGTTCATACCGTAATCCTACAGTAATGAAGGCCGATTGACGGTGCGCTCCAAGCTGTAGATCTAAGTTAATCCTCGCTGGGAGGCGTGCAAGTGTTACCCAGGCAGCCGCCTGGCGCCGCAGCCAGCCGCCAAAGCTGGCACCTACGCCGCGGCTGAGCTACCATAGACGCGCTCTCGTCGTCCTCAACCTCTCGCAGAGAGATTTTCGCAGCAACCTCGCACTTCATCGCGCTGAGGTGAGAGAATTTCCTCAGAGGTTGCGCTACTGCCACATATTTGATATCGATCAAGACAGCAGAATATTTGTAGTTTATTAGTAAGATACGATACAAAAAATATACAAAAACAAAAAAAAGTTCAGAAAAATAAATTGATGGAATAATTATAAAATTAAATTTAAGGCATAATATCATGGAATAAATATCGTTCTTAAATTGTAATAGATGTTCTGCCAAGCCCAGATTAGTATGGTGGTATCTTTATTGACCTAACGTTTCGACAAGGTCGTCTTCTTGGGAGGTCTGAAAGATGATTGCAGTCCTGACCTGTGAAACTACGCCGCCAAACGTCATCTCCGTACTTATCGAGTCTAGACTTCGTCTTATGCACAAATTCTCTGAATCTGGGCATCTTATGTCGTAAATTGTAATAGATGTTCTAATTTAATTTAATTTACGACATAAAATGCCCAGATTCAGAGAAGAGAGAACCTGGAGTTTACTGAATTTTGTTCGTTTGCTAAGTAATCCCTCGTTTATTTTTTAATCTCAAAATTAATGAACTCTCGATTTATAGAGGTGCATGCTCGTAAATCACTAAGGTAGAAATGAACAGTATTTCTGAAAAGTTAAGAATTTTACCAGATGGGAAGGATTTTTTACAGATCATTGCCAAATATTCATATCTGCTACTCCGATGTAATCATTGCGGTAAATGCCCACAAAATTATTTTTGCAACCTGAATTTTTTGAAAAATTAAGATAGTCATTGAAATCGGACAAAAGCGCTGATCGGGAATGGCATCCACAATTATTTTTGACTGCCTGAAAGAGAAACTAAGAAATGGAAATTTTAAAATAATTCTAGATTATGAGAAGGCGATGAGATTTTTTTGGATATTTTTATTGCTTGAATTTCAACTTTTTTGTTTTTGTATATTTTTTGTATTGTATCTTACTAATAAACTACAAATTTTCTGCTGTCTTGATCGATGTATGATATGTGGCAGTAGCGCAACCTCTGAGGGCATTCGAACCTCAGCATGGTGAGGTGCGAGGCTGCTGCGAGAATCTCTCCAAGAGAGCTTGAGGACGACGAGAGCGCGCTTACGGTAACTCAGCCGCGGCGTTGGTGCCAGCTCTGGCGGCTGGCTGCGGCACCAGGCGGCTGCCTGGGTAACACTTGCTACGCACCCATCCTCGCTCTATAGAATGGTGCCTAAAGCTCGGGGAAAGATTTGAAAGTAAGGGAGTTATAAACAATCAAACATTGTTCACATTTTTTGGGACACCCTGTATTTAGTGCCTTTACTCATTATTGATTTCAAACGCTTATCTTTGATTATATCCAGATTTCCAGTAATTATATGCCCGTGATTGCTGTCAATAAATTTTTCTTTATCAGGTTCCTTGCAATTGCATTTTTCTGACAAAATTTGTTTTAATTTATCTTCGTCAAGTTTATTAAGGATAGAGTCGTAGTTAAAGATTTTTTGTGATATTGGCTCTTTATACATGTATACCAGTCTGCAGGGGTTGTATTTTACATTAGGGTTTTCTAAAATGTTCTTTATATTAGGTTGGTCCGAAAGTTCTGTCCCATCATTTTCAAAAAATCGTAACTTCTTCCTAACACAATATTTTGCAAGAGTAAAACCACATTAGAAAGAGCATTTCATGTACTTTCTAATGAGTTGGCTGCTAATCATTAGACTCTGAATGCAGAGATAAAATTGGGGAAAGGAATTCATTTCAATTTCGGAATTTTTAAGCAAGGCCGTTAAAAAATCCAAAAGTGTGTCACAAAATCCAAAACAACCAGTATCCTAGGTTTTTTGACCCCCTCTTCCCGGCTGAGCAAAATTTGCGCTGATCGAGCTTTTTTGATAGAGGTTATGAGAAGTAAAAATGTAAAAATGCCAAAAAATCGGTTTCTTAAGAAAATTGAATTTTTGACATTTTTTTTTCAAAAAATCATAACTTTCCGAAGAACAGCTCGATCAACGCGAAATTTGCTCAGCGAGAAAGAGGGAGTGAAATAGTCTAGGATAGGGCTGTTTTGGATTTTATGGCACTGTTTTGGAATTTTTAAGGGGCTGCTCAATAATTCCGAAATTAAAATGAATTCCTTTCCCCAATTTTATCTCTGCATTCAAAGTTTAATGATTAGCAGCCAACTCAGTTTTAGAAAGTACAGGAATTGCTCTTTCTGATATGGTTTTACTCTTGCAAAATATTGTGTTAGGAAGAAGTTACGATTTTTTGAAAATGGTGGGACAGAACTTTCGGACCAACCTAATCTAAGTGCTATTAATGATTTTATTCAAATTAACTTGATCTAATATTTGGTGAATGTATTCAAATTTAACTTTATGAATTTAGAATTTGATTTTTCTTTTTTGTCATTATGGAACATATAGTTACACAGAATACTCAATGTATTAGGTCGTTCCGAAAGTAATGTCGCTTTTTTCAAATGAACGCCACAATTCGTGGAACCAAGATTTTCAAGGGCTCTTGGGTTTATTCGATGCAGAATTTTGTCCTCTTTCTAATGGTTGTGATTTCGTTGCATAATATTCAATGAGCTCTCAAAAAACTACCAAAATCTGCAACTCATGCTTTTTGTCGTGGTCAAGTTCGTCTATTTTTCTATATTTTTGTACTGATTTTCTAAAGATGTACAAGTAACAGATAAATAGAGCAAACCCTAAGGGACACAAAACAACTTTTTTCTTTTCCTTAGTTTGCTTCTTAGAGTTTGTAGAACCAATTTTTCGATGCTGTCAAGTTCCATATTTGGTCAACTCAGACCTCACAGAACAACAACCGGCAAGCAACTCGGGTGTCATTCAACGCAGGTTTTTCTCCTCTTTTTACTAGTTGTTTTTGGTTTCTGATTCATAAAGTTTTCCGGAAAGAATCATCATAATTCAAGTTTTCCAGGGTGCCCCAGGCTGTACCCAAAATTTGCGAAAGTTGCTAATCTGAAGCGGTAAATGCTCATATGCTTTGTAAAATTAGTGTTAAACCATAATCCACCTTTGTAAGTTTCAAAATCTGAAAGTTTATTGGTGTTTGATGCATATGTGTTTGAGACAAGCCTGCAAAAATTCGGTGACTTCATTGAAAAATCTCTGCAAAAATTATGACGTGACAGGGAGAGCAAAAAAAATGGCACCGTTTCCTATAGGGTTTGCTCTATCCATCCATTGCTTGGACTCCTTCCGGGAATTATTACAAAAAATTAGAAAAATTGTGAAACTTGACCTTCCCAAAAAGCATGGGTTGGAGATTATAGTAATTTTTCAAAAGCTCAACGAGTATTCTGCAGTTGAATCACAGCCTTTGGAAAGAGGATGAAATGCCGCATCGAATGCTACCAAGCTCTCCTAGAAACTTTGCTTCCACCACATGTAGCGTTCAATTGAAAAAAGCGACATTACTTTCGGAACGACCTAATAATTGATTTTTTATTTTGTTCTATTTTGTTTAGAGATTCGGAATCAAAGGATGCTACGATTATTTGTTTTATGAAGTTTTTCTTTGAAGAAATATATTTAAAAATGTCATGATGGGTGATTGTATGGTTGATAGTATTAACGGAAATGTCTAATGTTTCTTTGTTTTTATTCTTATTTCTATTTTTGCTGCGTATTCTGTCTTTGATGATTTTTAAGCTGTAGTAAGGATGGGTGTCTTTATGTAAGAGAGGATTATTGATATCAGATATGTTTCCATAACCTTTTATGTTATCATTCAATCCGAATGGGTATGCAGTATTGAGTAATTTGATCCAAAACAATTCTTTATTCATTAATATAGTTTTATTTTCGTTATTTTGAAAGCTGTCTAGTATTTTAGTGGTTATTTTTTTGTTGCAACATGTTTTGAAATGATTGTATAGAAAGTTGTCTATGTCATTCTTTTTCGAATGATAGATGTGTTCTTTTCATACCTTCGATAGTGAAGAGACAGAGCCTGGAAAGTGATAGTTGTTTGAGTTCTTGCCCCCTATAAAAAGTGAAGGTTGTTTTAGAAAAAATGGATGCAAATTTAGAGATCTGAATTGAACCAGGAATGAAAAATTCGTATAAAACAGAGGCTAACACATCACCAAATCTAAAACCTTATCTTGTGGTTTACCACATTTTTGTCTTCAGAATTGCCGGTTAAATTGGGTGGCAACAGGAACAAAGTTTTTTTCTAATTGAAAAAAAGCGTTAGCTGTGGCGGTAGTTGGAAGACCGAAAGAAGGCAAACTTGTCAACAACTGAACTGAACATGTTAAACATGTCTGAAAAGTTATGCTGCACATCGACGCCAATCTGATTTTTGACGCGTCCTTTAAATTTTCACCCCCGCATGGTCGTTTCGTATCCTGCGACGTTGTCTGGATTCTTCCGCTCATCATTCTAAGCAAGTAACGTCCAAGCTGGAGAAAATTCGTTGCAAAAGCATTGAAAAAGAACAAGGTAAAGAAAAACGCACTTTTTGGTAATTTTTACAAAAAAAACGGCATAAGCAAAGAAGTAAGCTCGGCGACGTTGTCTACATCACAGACGGAAACAAGACCTATCGAATACACAAAAAACCGAGTGAAAAGAGTTGAACTGAAGAAAAAACAAGAGTTTTTCGAAAACTCGGTTTTTCCTATATTTCTCGTTTAAATCATAAAAGGGAGTCTTGCGACGTTGTCAGCGTGAAAATAGAGATCAAGAGCTTTAATATGATATATAGGTTGTCGAAATTGG
The DNA here is from genome assembly GCA_958299035.1 of Cylicocyclus nassatus. Lineage (NCBI taxonomy): Eukaryota > Metazoa > Nematoda > Chromadorea > Rhabditida > Strongylidae > Cylicocyclus > Cylicocyclus nassatus. Next base: position 83,285,432 of record CATQJL010000223.1, read on the forward strand.
GCTCCCAACAACGAAGTAAAGGGTACCAGAGCCAAATGCCCCACGCCCCGCTTTTGGGGTAGCGAGGTAGCGCTCAAGTCGCGGACACGCAGACGAGCAGCGGAGACAGACCAGAGCCGGCGGGGCATTTGGCTCTGGTCATTGATCTCCGCGGGATCATAACGAAACCCTGTAACATTATATATCGTTGTGATCCTCATGAGACGTCCAGGAGCACTGACGACGTCGCGTGTCTTGAAAATCACTCCATAACGAGATAGACCAGCATTTAATTAGCGACTCTCTGCGCAAGATTTGAGCGCAGTTTCTCGTTTCTATTGAGCCCAGCGGCTTTCATGAACTTAAAACGCTCAATCGAAGTCTAGAGAAAGATTAATTGAGAAATTTTGCTCCAGTTCCTCATCGAATTTTTGAATAAAAGTCTTTTGGCAAAAAAGGGCCATAAAACGTAATCCTTCGGTTTTTTGAGCTTCTTTCGGATGTCACTACTATATTCACCTCATTCACATCTCTCCCTATATGGATATGTCATTGGTTATGCCATGATATCCGGAACTTCGCCCCGGATGACTTCCCTCTAGGTAAAAGCTGTGTTCTACCATGACGCTCAAAGTGAAGGTCACTAGAGTACGTGGCTCTATGTATCGAAGGTATGGTTCTTTTATTCTATATTTAAGTTTACGTGTTGTCATTCCCACATATTGCTTATTGCATTCTTCACATGTGACACAGTTAATTACGTTGCTGTCTTCGCAGCAACTATTTTTCTTACAATAAGTGTGAATTTTCAATCCTGTTGAAGTACTTATTATAAATGGACTATGATCCATTAACTTGCAAACAACACATGTGGAGCAACATGCAGTTGTCATGTGATTATTTCCGAAATTATTTAATGTGTATTTATTGTTTATCCTACTTTTATGAAATTGTGTAAACATAAAATAATTATCATCATCGCAAGACACAGTTTTTTTAGACCACTCGACTAACTCTCCAGTCGGCAGGTCCTTACCCTGGAGAGTTTGGGAGATAATGATTCGGCAGGGCTGCTGCCAGGGTTCATGACAGACCCTATTAGTGTTTGATGAATTTTTTATAACTTAGTTTACTTTTGGATAAACGGGACCTACGGAGTCGCAGGAGGGCTATCCCCCACGTCCCACCGTCAACCGCTGGTATTACCCATCGTAGAGTCCCCCTATTTTTGAAAACAAGAGGTATGGCCCTCTTCTCAAAGAATGTCTACGAATTTACAGTAAACTATAACCTTACGATATAAAATAAAAAATAAACTTACCTATGTTATTGGTATTAAAAATAATATAATATTAAATATAATTGACTTTATTGTGAAAGTTGTATATTTATAAAATTAGATATTTTGAATTTAGTGTAGATAACTATTATGAAAATATGTTTGTAGACTAAGTGTAATAATCAATGGGGACCATAATAAATAACAAATAAAATTAATATTAAAATTAACAAAAATATTGATTGTTTTTATGATATTATGTTGTAAGATAAACAATCTAAGTGAATTTTTGATAATGTGTTATTATAAGATAAAAATAGCTGTAGTTGCTTTATCTTTTCTGAAAATGATAAGATTAAAAGTGGATAAGTTTATTATGTTGATAGAACGATCAGGTGGACAGGTAGGTTTTGGAGCATTTTTCTGGCTTGTCAACTCACCTTTTGCAGCGACTGACCAGCCATTGAAGGCCGTGTCCGGGCAAGATGGGGTTTTGGAATTTCAGTCAGGGCCCGGCATGAGGTGGGCAAATGACAGGTAGAAATCGTTTTACGTGGAAAGAGGCAGAGGGAAGTCGTTTTTGCGTGGTCCGGGGCGAAGTCCAGGAAAAAATTGATAGTTTAGGCTCACTGCTATCTTAACATGTCTTATGTGCCTTTGCTAACACTGGAGTTCGCGCGCGTCAAACCGCGTCGTCGCTAACTGCCGCAGGCGCGACGTCGCTCAAACGATGCTATCTGTAACAGCATATATGAGTAGTTCCCAATGCAAGCATAACTATATGGCACGAAATTACAGAAACGAACCGAGAGAGGCTAGTGGAAACAAAGTATGAAAAATCATGAAAAACTTATGTGAACGGAACGAGTAATAAGCATTTTGTCCGAAATTTTTGCATAAGTGGTAAATGAAGACGTGAATTCAATAGCTCGTCCGCAACGCGCAGATGACGATATGGTATGGTAAATCAATACGTACATGCACACGGGCCTGCAAGGCTTAACTGAGAAGTTTCATTGAAAAATTATGTGACTGAAGGTTGTGGCAATCATTTTTCTGGATTTTCCCACCATCAAGAAAATGGAAAAATGGCCCGTTTGAAGAGCAGAGAAAACGAGACCGCGCGAGACTTGGTGTGTATATGCGCAGTAGGACTAAGGAGCAATGTATGAAAAATTATGAGAAACTTATGTGAATGAAGAGCGTGCTCAACTTTTTTCCTTAGGTGGGCAATTGCACCTAATGCCCATCTGAGATGGGCAAAACGTTCAATTCACATAATTTTTTCAAAATTTTTACATAAATCTCTTCCACACCTAAAGTTTACTTTATGGTAGAATTTTGGTTTCAAAACTCCCATTCTCCTTTTTACTATAGTCAAAATAGGAATAGCGACACCCTTTCTTACTGAGGAAAGCGCGCCCCAATCGATCAATATGCGCGGTAACGGCGTCGCTCAGACTTGTAACAAGTTTCCCATTTTCCTTGTTTTATCTTGTAAGACAGCTCTTTTAGCGTCGTTTTTTTTGGTTTTGATGTTTTGTTTTCCTTCTAAATGTCACTTGATAGTTTATTTTTTGGCAAAGTACTTAGCATCGCAGGCTTCGCTCAAAAGCGCTCGAAGGCGCCCATACCTTTTTGATCTCTTCTCATGAATCTCATCCCTCTTAACATGCTTTCCGATTGCATGTTAAAGGCAGCGTCCATCCAGAATTTAACCCCCCATGTTTTCGTCATTCTGGGGCCTTTCCGTGGCCCTGATTACAGTTCCGAACTTCAAACTCTCTAAAATTCACAAAAAACCCAATTCTTGGGGACCCAGTTTTGAGGGTGCGGACGAGTTTCGAATTGCTCGTCCCCGTCGGCAGGCCAGCGGGAAGGAGCTGCAACTGCATGGGTGCAGTTGCATTGCAGTGTGCAGTGTGCAGCTTCTGCTCACTACCTTGTCAATACGTGTCGGGAGTCACGTATTGACAAGGTAGTGAGCAGTCCCTGGTGGGCGGAGTCTGATATCAGACTCCGCCCAGCCAGGGACTTTCAGGCCCCTTATCTCCATTCAGAGACAACGTTAGAAGACCGGACCAACACAGATGCCCCTTCTCTCGGGCCTACATTCAGGACCGACACTAATCGGAGGGGGTTAGGTTTAGCCTGGACACTGCCTTTAACGCGTGGTGGCCTTTAGGCTAGCGTGGACGTGTTAAGTGAGGATGAAGAGAAAATAGAATAATTCCAGCGCTTTTGGGTCAAACTGTCGGCCTTCGAAAACGTATGTTCTCCCCTTTTTGTTCTTTTTCGCCTTCTAATGTGGATTTTCGGATTCAGCGTTGCGGATAACCTCCGGTAAGTGGATTTTCTAAAAATCGAGTTTTTGCCCGAATACACTGCCTTCAAGTTGGGTCCTTGCCATTGCACAGCATCGGAATCTTTCCACAATAATTTTTCGCGGTGCTCTTAAAGGCGATGACCCTGAAAATCTGCTACTGCGAGCTTTTCATCACTCTTTAGCTTCTGGCTGCGCTAATTTAAAACTCAGGGCATCTGTGAAATCTGAAAAAAGGGGTTTTTATAGCTTTCGTGCCTCGGAGATTCTTGAAGGGGCGGACCGGAGATTCCCACAAACTGAATGGCCATTGGCTCCCTGAGTCAATCAACCAATTGCAGCCAAAATAGGTGGAGTGGCTGCACCTTGGGGTGTTCCTCCAACTACCTACTCGCTATTTTGAGGAAAATTTTCGCTCTAGCTTCTTCAACAATCCTCCAGATGAAACGCTGAGATATTTCAGGCATAGTTTGTGAGTCAGCATCCAAAAGCCAAGGAGCGGTGAAGAGCTCGCCATTAAATTTGCCAAGCCACTGCTTACAAAAAGGAAAACGTCCAAAAACCTGTTGAAAATGCCGAGTTTGCTGGCGTAATCAAGGGAAAAAAGCCTACCGGACCTTTCTGCCTCCGTTTTCAAAAAATTACACAAGGTAGTGCCAAAACTTTTAGCATTTAAGACCCACCGGTAGATACTATTCTGCAACCGATTTGACAGAATCGCGCGAAGTAAGACCAGACTTGTTCAGTCTTCAGAACATTTGAACCTTGTTGGTCTTTTATCAAAACGTCAAAGGCAGCAAATGACTGCATTGCGGTGATATATATGGAAAGAATCTCAGAACTCGCACTATGAATACATAACAGAATAGCGAATAATACTTACGTATTGTAGAACAGCGCATTTTTTCTAACAAAAACTTCAAATAGCCTGCGATCCTAAAAATAGTTAATCGCTAGAATTTACAAATAAGCCATTCTAGCATTTGAATATCTATGAAAAAATTCATGAACACACGTTTTGACTTCTGGGAGGGTTTCGTTCAGACCGATAAAATCAACCAACTTCTGCTGGAAAAGTAGGTAATTGTACATTTGTCCAAAAGAGAAGTAAAACATTTGAAATTATTTTGACCCACTCTTCTTTATTCAAAAACTGCTTTCTTCTTCTGCACTTTAGTCCCAAGGTAGTTTTAGAATCCACTAGATGGCAAACCCGGCTCCGCCCGGGGCCAAACTTTGCACACATACACTTCGGGGCAGGGAGCGTGTCATAGTCCACTTTTCGTTATCGATCGATGTCGATTTTACCGATTTTTTGCAAATTTTGAGCTACGGGGCTGGGATTTTGCACAGGGGGGTAATCGAACATGCTGATCACCCCCACGGAGGTGATCAGCATGTTCGATTACCCCCCCTGTGCAAAATCCCAGCCCCCTAGCTCAAATTTTGCAAAAAATCGATAATCGATATCGATCGATAACGAAAAGTAGCCTATGACACGCTCCCTGCCCCGAAGTATATGTGTGCCAAGTTTGGTTCCGATCGGTTCAGAAATAAAAATTTCTATTCCGCACATACGTACAGACAGACAGACAGACATACAGACAGACATACAGACATTCAGCTTTATATATAAGATTGTCATTCTACAAATATCGCCTTACAGTAACGAAACAGCTGTATCTTTGCTTGATACACTAAGGAAGAAACTTACATCGTCACCTGTAGATCTTTTAGGTACTTGGCATACACTTAGCAAACCCACGGGAACCTCCGCAGGGATTTGAAGCCACTCTTATTGGACACGGAAACTTCCGCTGAATGTTTAGCAGAACTTTTGGCCAATTGTTTGAGTCTGAGACCTGTTTTCAAGTTAAAAATTTTATTTATAGTTTACAGCTTTTCCGAATTTCCTTCGGAAAAATTATTATCAATTAATAATGAATGCTTGAAGGTCCAAACAATGTTCATGATGAAAGGCCCACCTTCAGGATACAGTGTATTAGCTAAAAAGCCTCTTTCGCTAAAGAAAATACCTCCGCAAATGTGAGTAGATCGAAGTTCAGCATGTCATATTGGCTGACTATCCAAATCACTCAAGGTTAATCAGATAGCGTCATGCAAAGGTCTTGTACCAGCTCGCACGGGCTTCTGCATTCGGATGACTCCCTTACTCCGCTGTTCTTCTCGAGTAGGAATATTGAGGTGTTATATTTGTATGTTTTGGAGTGAAACGCAAAGTCTAAATTTACGATCTTTATCTGAAAACGGCTCTGGACGATAGTCATGATTTTAATTGAACACGCACCAAGAAATGACCTGATAGTGCAATTTTCAGAGCACTTAACGGGAACAGTAATGAGCGCACCCATATAAAGCAAAAACATTTGCTCATAGTGCATTAGGCAAAAATAGGGCGCTATTCCATTTAATACAACCCAAAAATTGAAAACCACGAATTTCGCTGAAAATTCGCCCAAAGGGGTTATTCGCCTCTTACTACGAAAATGATGTTCATTTCGCGTGATGGGGTTTTTTGAGGGGTTACGGTAAGCATACGGTATGGGGCTAAATTCTCAGAATTAGCTAAAACTTTGCGTAGGGGCGTTACTCACAGGCTGATCACGAATATACACTTTTTCCGCACGAAAACCTCTCCCTGTATGGTTACGCAGGTGTACGTTAGGGGATCAGAACCTAGATTTGGCTGGAATTTGGTCTGGAGGGGTTATCTAGCACGCTGAACATGAATATCATATTGACTTTGTACGGTAGCGCCATTTTCCGAATTACGGTAAGACACGGTACCTGGGTGTCTCGAATAGCTTAAACGTTGCCTAGAGGGGTTTTCAAGCATGCTGATAACGAATATCAGACTTGTTCGCTATAATAGCGCTTTGCTGTAGAGTTGCGGCAATTTGCAGCGCTTAGGGAAGCATCTTCCCCGCTTTTCAACCCAATTAAGATCCCAAAAATCCACGAGCAGGCCTTATGAGCGAAATGAGCGCGGTATTCGTGATGAGCATATCAAATAACACCCCTGCACAAAATTTCAGGCAGATCTCCGGTTCTGATCCCTTACCACGTACCTACCGTAACCTTACAAGAAGAGGTTTTCGTGTGGGAAAAGTGTGGTACTTGCGATCAGCATGTCGAACACCTCCCCCCCCCCCTCCCTACGCAATTTAGCGAATTCTGAGATTTTGACCCCATACCGCCTTGCATGGTAAGGCTATTTCTGAGGGTTATAGGCATATGGAGCCTATAACCCTCAAAAATAGCCTTACCATGCAAAATAGATATTATTTTCGTAAGGAGGTCGAATAACTCCTTTGAGCGAATTTTCAGCGAAATCCGTGATTTTCAATTTTTGAGTTGTATTGAGGGGAATAGTACCAAAAATAGCTAAAAAGTGCTTTTATATACCTCCTGTCTCACTGGCAGTGGTGCCATTCTGAGCCGTTCAAAGCCCGCACGGTTGTCTCGCTTGAGCTCTGTACCTTTTCCCAAAGAGTGTGAGAAAGGCTGAATATTTGTGGAAAATCTGATCAGAGAGCAATTTCACGACGGGTGCAGAGCGCAGGCGGTAGCGCGGAATTTGAGCCGCTTGAGACGGAGCCACTGCTAGTGAGAGAGAGAGGGTAGACGTCATTTTATCAACCAGGAGCTAACTTTCTTCGAGTAATGTTCAGAAATTCTTGCTTAGAAGCTTCCGCCGATAAATGCAGGGTTTTCTAAACAATGTTTAAAGCTCTTTGAAAAATGTACGGGCGATTCATAGCACACAAAGACTGCGGACTTATTGGCGTCTCTAAAATCGAGCGCTTTTTCGTTTCTCTTGCCATCTGCTATCTCTCTCATGCACGAACTCTCTTGGCCTGACGCAGCGGCGCCCTGTCTATGCGTGTCATAAGTATACCCTCTATGCGGAAAGGCCACTCAAATTTGCCACGCTTTTATTATACTACATCGCTTTCGCAAAAATCTCAAATTGAGAAATAAAAGAAAACTCTGAAATTTTCTAAACAAGACACCACAGAAATAACAGCTGAACAAAAAGCGCTCTGTGTAAAAATTTTTTAACATCCTCATCTATTACTCGTGTGCATAACCGCAGATAAATTTGCAGAAACACAGTACTTGCAGGTTACTAAAGAATGGCTAAAGAATACTAGCGAAAAGTTGTTACAGTTTGAATTAGCCGCATTGAATATTTTTTGCTGAGTGTTGGTTAAAGGCAGCGACTCTGCAGAATGACAAATTTGGGATATTTATCGTTCTGCTCTCCTGGATGAGCCAAGTCCAAGACTGTGCTTTGCAGCTTCAAAGAAGATCAATAACCCGCTTTACCAGACTTGAAAATTGCTATTTGGCCGGACCGCGTATCCTGCTCTCTGGAGCGCGATTGGCTTGTGGGTGGAGACACCGTACCTACTTACCTTACCCACGAGCCAATCGCGCTCGAGGGCAGGCATACGCGATCCGCCCAAACAGCGCTTTTCACTTCTGGAAAAGCTGGTTATTGATAGCTGCGAGCACAATCTTGGACTTCGCTCATCCAGGGGAACCGAGAACGATGAACATTCAAAATTTGTCATTTTGCCCAGCCGCTGCCTCTAACTGTAGGTGCATCATCTACAAACCAGACGTAGTTCCCCTCCCCCCCCCCCTCAAAAAATAGACAAAACTTCCCGGGTGAGTCGTAGCAGCCGCGTCTCACCCTCCTCCACCACCTTCCACTTTCACTACCTCTTCATCACTGTAAACCCGCTTGCACAGCATTACGCTACCAATCGCATTCTTTCCGAAAACAACAATTTGAACACAACAGCTCTAATGCGATTTAGTTACAAACGCTATTGGAATTTGTGCTCCAAGATGAATCGAAAACTTGACAAACTTTTTTCGAAGATGGCTACAAACCTCCTAGCGAGCCACCTGAAATCGCTCAGAGGAAACAAAGTTTTGATCATACTGTGTTATTCACAGAAACATGAGTTCTTACGAAATGAGATTTTCAGTCCTCATTTTCAAATTGTGGGCCATCGGAATTTCATTAATTCGATACTTTATTTGTACTCACTATAAACATGCTAACACTGTTAAAGTTGAGTTAAGCAGTCAGAACAACTTCGGGGTGTTTTCACTCATTTCAAAGGTAACGTGATTTTGTATTGGTATACCGGTTACCGATCATCGGGGAATCATGCAAAAAGCTGGTAATCGCGTCTTACAGCAATGCGCTCTTGTTCTCTGTGTTTTGTTTATAGTAAAGGATAGTAGAGATAGTTGAAGATGAATAGCCAGCATAAAATCAGTTTCCAGTTGCTTCAGGATATAAAACTTTCTTTCGAGCTCCACTTGCCCTTCTCGGAGGGGACGTTCAAGAATGTGGCCCTAACCAAATTTAAATTCTAGAACGCTGAGGATAGCGTTCAGGCATATGGAGATCTCACGTGGAAAGTACTTTTGGGGCCATGACTAAGACGCTGACCAAGCGGCAGCTCAAGTGGTGTACTTGTGGCTGAGATATTCATCTCCAAACTAGACCCCAGTATTGTATTAATGGACGAGCTGCCTCACGTTCGCATGCTTCCCGACGATCCATTGATTTCGCATGGGTCCTCGCGCGAAATCAGTGGATCGTGCAAGTCGTCCGTTCATACGATCCGGGTGATTTGAAGGCGGATATCTCAACAGTGAGTAAATCATTCGCTCTGCCGCTTGGGTAGTCTTTGTTAGGGCTCCGAAATCATTCTCATGTGAAATCCTTATATATCGAGATTTGCCTCGACGCTGAATTTAACTGATGACGTCTACAAGGTCAGCTTCTTAGTGAAATTTTGAAAACCGATTCTCCCTCCTATCAGCAGTGCCAGTCAATGGTCGAAGAGAATGAGACGCAGACATTGCCTCCCAGCACGATATGACATACCGTAATTGCGACAAGCTGCGAACCATAGCGTGGCAAAGCTCGCAACCTTAGTTTCGGCAACTGACAAGGGAACCGTGTCGAGTCGAAGTGGCCTTTCCAGATAAGACTCATACTGCTTTGAACAGCATTAATCGGTGATTCCGAATCTGCTTTCTAAATCTGCCAAGCGCCTCTGGACGCCGAGTTATGCTCGTTTTTCAGGTCAAAAAATTGAACGCAAAACTGAGGCAAAATCACCCAAATTTGCTCTGTTCCAGTGTCAGGCACCAGAGCTGTTTATGCAATGGATACATTTTATTTAATATGCTAATACTCAACATTGCTTTATCTGAGCGCTGGAAAGATTGTAACATTCAATTCTACCTAAATTCTGCATTCATTTTTCGTTCCGAAGAAGGTCATAACTCTGCGTCCAGAAGCGCTTGGTAGATTTGGAAGGCAGATTTGGATTCACCGCTTAATACTCTTCAAAGCAGTATGGGTCTCATCTGGGAAGGCCACTTCGACTCTACACGGTTTCCTTGTGAGTTTAAACAAACTCTACGTGTAGGATAAGGTTAGGAGATGCAAGTGTTTAGTCTTCTTTGCTGGCCGCTTGAATCTTGAATGCGCGTTTTCGCAATCCACCATGTGGCGCATTAGTTTTTTAGATTATATCCATGATTGTGGATACCGTACCTGCAAAGATTTTGGTGGCGGGAGAGCTAAACGATAAATTTTCATTTCTCCAACCTTTATTTTTGAAGTTTCATCGCGAGCAGGGTTAGGAGTTAGCAGTGCTCAAATGAAACTTGACCAACTGAACTCATGTCGGATCAACTGAAAAAATGCATGAGAGAGAAAAGCACTAATAATGAGACAGCGCCTGGTCTGCCCCTAGCTCACGGGAAGCTGAGTAGAACTGATAGATTGCCCGCTGAGCAGGGTGCTTGCGGTACCGAGATGGTAATGTAAAATATGCGCATGAACAAATACCCAGACCAGTGATGCGACCATTTTGCGCGCGCATATGACCGGCATTGCAGGCATAGCTAGTTATTCACGCGCAAATTTTACCGCACCATTTCGGCACCGCAAGCACACTATAATAAGCAGAATATCTACTCGAGGGGCTGAAGTTTTATCATAGGGCTTAAATTTCTTCGAAAAAAGTGAGTTGACACTTATAATAAAAAGGCTAATCATGAAATCAGGATTTCAAAGTGAATGAAATATAAAATGATTGAATTGTCGAAACTGCTTGCCAAAACCCAAACACAAGCGCCGTTTTTGCGCAGAGATAGCGGAAAGCTTCAGATGCGGCTAATAAATTAACATTGAAGCTACCCTAAAATCCTAAAGGTAAGGCTGCTTTTTTGACCCAGGTAAATGCGTCTTGAGATAGGTCCGCCCTAGAAATATGTTTTTTTTATTATGACTGCCCTAAAATCTTGTCGGAAAAGACTGAGCTTAATACAGACGGACTCATCTGGAAGATCCTATATTGTGAGATTCAAATAATAGTGTGTTTAAATGTTGCTGCTTTCCGTTTAGAGATTAGAATAAGTCCCAACTTTCAAGTTTTTTTGGTCTTAATCTCCTTCCGATTGTTTCTGGGAATCCGGGATGAACTCAGCTTATTGTTGAAATAAAAGCTTTCAGATGGGATTTCAAAGGTATTCGAATTCTTACAGCTTCTTCTTTTGGATTTTGTCTGAGATCTGAATATGATGATGACCGTAGGGGTAAATCGAGAATTACGAAGTGTCAACATGTCTTTTCATACGAGTTTATCCTGATCTTACAAGCTAAATTTCACAGTCAAGTCTCGTAACATGTTCAAACACAAAAATGATCAAATTTGACGAAAGTAAGTGAAGAGATGGATAGAGATTATTTGTTTCTCGTTAGCTTCACTCGGCTGACTCCTTGAAGAGCTTTCTAAACTTGCTTGGATCAAAGCGAGCTTTTGGAGTTGGAACACCTGTAAAATGCGCATTAGAGACAAAACTCGGTCGACGTTTATATAAGGGGTGTGGAACAGATTTGTTGATGCAGAATTTGCTGTGAAATTGAAACCTCTATATATAGGCGATTTATGCATGCAAAGACAAGGCACCACTGTGGACGCTGTCGGCATCTCTCTTTCACCCCTTTTACCGTCTACCATCTCCTGTGCGCAAATCTCAGTCGTACGCAACAACGTCCATTCTATGCATGTGATGTATAGCATAGACAAAATCGTCTCCAATAACTTTATGAAATTTGATTTTTCACCGAGAGGAAACATCGCGCATACAGAGAACAGCGGATAAACCCTAAATATGGTAAAAATTTGATAGAGTACCAGAGACGAACACCGCCGATAGGCGAGTCATTTGAGCGTCATTCAGATCCTTTTGCCCGCTTTTGCAGACACTGGAGCAAAAGTCTGCATTGCAGCCTTTGGCTTTACTTCCACGAGTACAACAGTCTCTGTCAACCGTACCCTCTTTTGCGTAAGAAGTACGAGCGGACCCTAGATTATGGCGTGATAGAGCTGCGTTAGTGTCACATGCGTTGCGATTCTTCCGTATTGAGGCATAACTAATCTATCAATCTTTGTTAAAGACCACGATTCCTCGTCACCGTATTTGGGAAGTCGACAGTATCCAGCTGCGAAGCGAAAGAATTGCGCCGGTCAAGTGCCGGTCTAGTTGGCCGGCACTTGACCGGCCAACTAGACCGGCAAAAAATCACACTGTAACTCCACGAGGCAAGCATCGCAAACAATTCCATAATGAAGCAGACATACGAGTGAAGGTCACGGTCTTAGCTTATGTATCCGAAATAGCGCGTAAGACTTTGGAGGCGTTTTGAATTACCGTTGAAAATCCAGATCAGATTGAAAGGAGTGCATATATAAGAGTTGAGCAAGAGGTCAAAAGCAGAGGTGTCGGCACAAGTGTTTCGAAAACGACCTCCTCCCATCTAAAAGCCCCAAACCCCCATTTTTCCTTCTTTTCACCTTCGGAACCTCAGAGAGCGACATTCTGTAGGACACCACCCTTCCCCAAAAAGTTCTTCGATTTTGAAGTTTGAACGCCCGATTTGTCTGTGATTGCACTTTACAACCACATGTAATTTGACATTAGATTTTGATCTGAATGGTTTATTGCAAGGACCATAATTTCTTTGAGGCTGGGGTGTTTAGCTCCAAAATTTCATTGTAGCAAGAAGGGGCTCAATGTTCACACCAGGAATAAAGCAATTTCTGGATTTCGAAGACATGTTAAGGGGGTCAGGCGCAAGGCTACAAAAGCTCAGGCGGGCTGAGCTTTTAAGGGGTTGCGCGTGATTCGGTTGACTTCTCTTTTACATCTTAGTTTTATGCGACTCGTTAGCACAAACCTTGAAGATTCTACACTAGGTGTTTGAGCATATGTGGACTTGTTCCGGCTTTGCGGTGATCGGTGGAGTTGAAGCACTCAAGGTGGAAAACGCGGTGGTTGAAATTTTAGCAGCACTTCTTGATTTTTTGGAGCATTTTTTGGAAGCGATGGGAGGTCTAATTTTTACCGCAAATTGATAAAGAGTATTACTTCGTTTTGAGCACAAGAAAGCAGACTTCTTTTATTTTTGTGAGCAAGTTAATAATGTTTGAAAATCACGCTTCCTAAACGTTAAGAAATACTAAAAAATGTGATAGGTGATGGTTTGTAGAGCTCGTATAGGTAACTTGGCATGCTGATTACGGAAATCTTACCCACTTCAACAGCAAGCCTCTTTAGGACCTTATTGTTAGCAAAGAGTTTGTTAGTGGAGTTAACCAGTATGCAAACGGCAGTCATTCCTTCTACAGTTTGTGATATTCACTGGTCTAGCGCTCTCTTCTTCACCTCACTTAATCGGAGCATCCTCTCCATTTTGTAAACAAATTCGTCTTGATTACGACCCCCTCCCCTCAGTCTTACTCCCAAGACGACCCCCAGAAGAGCGCTGACCCCAAGCTCAATTGCTAATAGCAGCATTCTGAATTCGCTGTTCGGAAACAGCGAGTTTCTTTCATAAAACTGGGAGAGAAGTTTCATCGCTATCAGTGAGAGAAGGTTGACTGTTTGATGCAAAACAAATCATGTTTGAAAATGAGAAATTTGAACTGGAAATTATAGCATGAAATAACGTGTAGAAGAGTGATTTGATATGCCGCAATTCACACTCATTTCGCATGGTATGGACTTTTTGGTGAGCTTAGTTGAGCTAACTTAGCTTGAGAGATAGCGCTGGGAGATTAAATTTACAGAATTTTCTAACTTTGCTCATTGAGTTTTTATGCTGTCCTCATTACCGTATTTAGTCGTTACGTAACTACCTATTGTGGAGCAAGGCCAGGCGTGTTTATGCAGCGGACCCTCTCTCACTACCTCCCCATCCCTCCCCCCCCCCCCCATTTGAAGGTATCCACAAGTATGGCCCGAAAATCCTGTATGCCAACGCGAGTATTCCGCTAAGGTGCTAGGGGTAAGCGCCTGGACGCTGCCTTTAACTTCCATTCCTTTACTGGGAACGTCATCCTTTAGCAACACTTTGCCAACAGCTTCGTCTTAAAGGACTGACTAACTTGAACGGCTTCTTTGCTATAAAAAAATCTCCTTGAATTTCACCTTTTTTGAAATGCGTAGCAATTTTTAGCGGCGCAGCGGGAGAGAAAAAAATGGGAAAAATGCGTAGACTTCATCTCAGATGTTTCCTTTTACACTCCGTCATAATCCGCACCAGGATAGAATTAAAGTAATGCGCGCTGCACCGCTATGGTTTTACGACACGCCTACGCCTATAAACGGTCGTGGTGGGACCTTTGATCTTTCTCTATTTTCTTCGAACTCTCCGGCAAATGCTTTGCAGCGTGCAGTACAACCTCTAGCGCTACAGTACGCGATATCAAGCTAGCATTTCGCACCCGATCCCGATGATGTGATGGCAAGCTGTACAGGTGCGCAAATTGCTCCAGTTCTGCGCGTTCCATATGCTGATTCGTAGTCTTTGGGAGCTGCGGTGTCGCGCCCTGAGTAGCCCTCTCAACTTTCGAAACAGCTTTCGCTTTCGATCACGGGGGCGAGGACTTGGAAGAAAACTCGGTTCAAGTTTTCCAACATCCGAGCGGATTTTTAGCTTTCAGTCTAACCTTATAAGTACAACCTGTGTCAACCACGTGCTCCCTTTTCGTAACAACTACGCATCCGCAGCTCGTGGGCACTCTACAGCAATATAAGATTGATGTAGCTGACTCGCGCTCTAGCGGTATTCTCGCGAACGCGCCACGGGGCTCTAGCGTTGCGCATGAGCTGATCAGAAAGGGAGCATATCGTTAGCACAGGCTGTGCGCAGTTGTGCGATTGTGTGTCCTGCTCTCACAGGGGTGAGATCACACGACAGTTAACACTGCATCTTCAAGGGGGAACATGACCTGAGATGACATCAAATACCTCCTACCACAGTATCTCGCATACTATCCTCAAGCTCGTCGCTAATTAGTAACTCAAATGACTTGTACATTGTGTTTAGTCTGGAAAGGGGAAGAAAAGTGGCAAACTTACCGGGATACCTCTTCCGCAGATATTTGATAACGCAAAAAACACCTCTGAAAAACCATTTTAATTACAAAAAAGATACAATTTTGATTTGCAATTTTATATACGTACGCGTACTCCTCTATCTGCAAATTAGTATCCCATAGGTAATCAGCCACTGTCTGCTAAATATTATAGAACATTGTCGATTGCATATTCATTCGGAACTTAGTCACCTACCGATATCCAGTTCTCGTTATTCAAAAATTCTTCCCTTCTTCGGCATCTGAAGCGCCATATTTTACGTCTTCCATCCTCGACCGTTTTCTGGTCACAGAACTTTTTCTGTAGTTGGAAGTTTCAAAATTCATTTTTTAAAGTATGAGAAAACCCTACTTTGTCTTTGTCAGCAGGAGGCTTTTTAATGTACTTGCGCGCCATACTTATTTCTGCAAGACAGTTTTTTTCACAAAAATCCCATTTCTTTTCGTACATAAACTCATACACATCTTGAAAGTCTTCCTTATTTTTCTGAAAAGAAGGTTGTTGAGAAAGCACATTGCTATGTAGATAATCTGATAACATAATCGTCCAGAAGAAAAATGCTGGCACTTTGAAGTACAAAAAAGCAGTTGCTAAGTCTTGTATGCCAAGACTGTTAAGAAGTAAGACTAGTAAGACTCTTGCCCGACTGGCTATGCACCAATTTGCTTCTGAAGCGAGAGATCGAATTCAGAAGTGGCGACCGGAACCCCCCGGCGACCGGGACGAGTTAGTTCGATAAGCCAGAGTGCGCATACCACACACAGTCAAGACGTAGAGTCCCACAAAGACTCTGCGTCTTAACCTGCGGCAGGCGACAAAATTCAAAGAGCTTCTGGAAAAGCCCGTTCTCGGCGTTTTCGTGCCCTCTAAGCTGCATTTTCAGAATCAGCGGGAGGAATAAGTCCACGTAAACGAAAAAAATTCCAATCGAAATTTTGCCCGGACGCTGCCTTTAAGGGTTCAGCTTAGGGCTCAGCCCAAGGAAGGATTGAGGGCTGGAGAAGGGGTGGGGGAAGGCGTCTCGCTTAAAATTGAGCCGCGAAAAATTGAATGTGTTTTACATGAGTTCTGAAGTTGTGAGAGTGAATTGCCAAACTTATGAATAAGACCACGGGCATACTTCACTTAATTTTAGTCGCCACGCGGTCTGCCAATTTGCCAATGGAACCAAAATTCGTAGACCACAGTTGCATGGCGTGTGTAACCTCCGTAGAACGATAATGCTTTATCTTCTGTTTTAAAATGCGCTTATGTTGACCTGTAAACAATCTAAGAGACCACCGTCACTATTATCTGATGCTGCTGCCGTTACCACTGTTACCGTTGTTAACGTCGACCGCTGCTGCTTTTGCTGCTGTTATCCTGTTACCGCTTTACTGCGCTTTGACCATAATTACCAGTATCATTCGCGTTTTTAGTGTTACTAATGTAACTAGTGTTATAAGCCATACTCGTGTTACCAGTGCTACCAGTGTTATGTTACCCGTGTTACTAGTGTTACTCACCAGTTAATGAGATTGCGTTATAGAATGTGAGTGTATTTGTGAACATTTCACTACTGTACAGCAACAAAAGCTGTAATACTAGTAACGAGTAACACTGGTAACCCTGGTAACACGTGTAACATGGGTAACACATGTAACACTAGTAACACGAGCAACACTAGTGACACGGATAACATTGTAATGTATGGTCAAAGTTTAAAGAATGGAATGAACAACAGTAAAGAACCATTCTTTCATGTTTTTCCCACATTAATACGTGAGATTTCTCATGGAAAAATGAATTCATCAGCAGTGACAGCCGTGATAGCAGTAACAGAACAGCGGTAACAGCGGTAAGAACGGTCTTTTTGTACTGGCGATCTAGCGCCACCCCCCATGACCGTGTCACGCACGCGACATGTTCTTCCCTTTGCTTTGCTGGGGAACGGTCAGGAGGTACGATCGGCACAAATTTTGAGCAAAGCGATGCCGCGCGCACTTCAACCAATGCAGCAGCAGCGCTCCTGGCACAATGTTACTTACGGCATCGAGTGATGTATCTGCTTCCACTCCCCCCCCCCCCCGCCCTGTTTTTGTAGCCGGGAATCTCTAATAGCGGAGAGTTTTGTGGGTCTCAGAATTTGAACGCGGAATGGGTGGCAAAGCGGTCACCGCGCGCGGCGTACCTCCTGAGGTTTCAAGCAGAGTCTATGCGATTTGATCGTCGCGATTCATTCGCTACAAAACAAGTGTTACATCTTCATTGCATGCCGATCTTCTTATTTTGGTTGTCAGAGTTAGTCACGATTAGTTGCGTCGGCAAACTATCACAACCGAAATACGAGAAGATCGGCATGCAATGATATTGTTACAGTTGCCTTGTCGCGATTGATCGCGACGATCAAATCGCGTGAACACTGTCCGAAGCAGGGTCAAGCAAGGGGTGTGGCACACGATCGCTGGTTACGACCCCCCCCCCCCTGATTGCTGTCTTAATAAGACCCCCCCCCCTGGACTATACCCTTAAGATAGCATTATTTGGAGGCCCTGTCAAACATAATGGGCAACATATCCATAATGAGCATGTCAATTAACCCCTGTAGACAAAGTTTGAGCGAATTCTGAAGATTCAAGATACTAGGCTACCTAAGTGAAATGGTCAAATTCCAACATGGTTAACTTTGTTTCAAAGGTGAATTAGCTATCCGTTTTCGCACTCAAGACAAAGCACTACTCCTTCTTTGTCCACCTCAGGGATCTCGCTTCAGAAGACCTCCAAACTGTGGAATTAGAAGCCAACCAAAATCTCGTTTTTCCCGTTTTTCGCTTTTGATCGCTGTGCTTTCACCAAATATTATCAGAGCTAAGAAGACGAATCAGGCTCAAATCACTCCTGTGAAAACTAGGTGATCTAGGCTATCGATCCATATAAATACTGTCCGCTAAAAATGTTTTTTTGATATAGTTAATGGCCTGCGGCACCCTCCCCCCTCAAAACCTGCGGCAGCCGCAGGTTTCGAGGGGGGGGGGGGGGGGGTGCCGCAGGCCATTAACTATATCAAAAAACATTTTTAGCGGACAATATTTATATGAATCAATAGCCTAAACCTCGTAGATTCCATAGGGATGTTTTGAGCCTGATTCGTCTTCTTAGCTCTGAGTAATACTTGGTGAAAGCACAGCGATCAAAAGTGAAAAATGGGAAAAACGAGATTTTGGTTGGCTTCTAATTCAATAGTTTGGAGGTCTTCTAAAGCGGGATTCCTGAGGTGGACAAAGAAGGAGTAGTGCTTTGTATTGAGTGCAAGAAGAGGTAGCTTACTCACCGTTAAGATGAAGATAATCATGTTTTAAATTACTGCTTTATACAAGGTTGTTTACTGCTCGGAGACCTCAGAGTTCGCTGAAACTTGGCGCATAGGGGTTATTCGACACGCGGATTACGACAATTATGCTTGATTAGAGGTACGGTAGGTTACGGTAGGCATACGGTATCTGCAAGTTTGTGTCGTTGAACTTGAATTTTGCAGGATTTCAACAGCGCTTCCATCAAGTCAATTTAGTCACACAGCTTGTACAAGTGCTCTTGACCTTGGGTCGATACGACCCCCCCCCCTACCTGCCCCCCTCCCCCTCCCTAACGACCCCCCCCCCCCCCCTGCGGCGTGCCGCACCCCCCGCTTTACCCTGGTCCGAAGCCTGAGATGTAGGCTGGTTTACATAGGCGAAGCCGCTGCAGGGTTTGTCGCGCGGCGATGGTCCCGTGTGGAAAGCTACGGTCATGGGAATCGACCTGCACCTGGTAACAGCAGCGGCAGTGGTAATGGCTGAAGTCTGAGATTGGGAATAAGCTGATTTTCAGCACGATACTTTTGCGATACGCTCAACAAGAACCTCTGTGAAGCAAGCAAAGAACGGTGGCTCTTTGATTTATGTTAAATTTAACTAGTTTTCACTTCAAGCACAAAGAGCTCAGGTGTGAAGTTAATTATAGGGCTGTGAAATATCTGCATAGTATTGTCCCATTGTTCTAGAAGTCGCTTTAGCTACGTGAAAAGGTTGGAAAGACTCACGCCTTCTGGAATTTCGTCATACAACTCCCAATCATCCTCCGCATTACAGAAACAGAATTCAGTATGAAAAGCCATTGAGCAGCATAGGAACAAAACTGTTCGTCGGTACATGACTGCTTAGTGTGAACACCTGAAATTAAATGGCATCTGCCTCTATGCACAGCCGAACATAATTTTTGGAAATGATATTGATAAGTCTAGCGATACCCCTCATTACCATCCGAAGTTAGCTAGGCGCAATCGGCTGCAGCGATGGTATCTCGAAAATAATTCTCAGTCTTAGGCCCGTAGGAAACCCCTCCTCAGTGCATCTACTCTGAGGCGAACCTAGGTTGTCCTTACAGCCTCAGCGCGGTGTCAAGCGAGTCGTCGATCCGGATGCGGATCGTTTTGTATAGCATGATAGAAACTGCGTTTTCTCAAAGAAAAAACAGCTTGAGAGATTGTGCAGGTTTGGTCAAATGGCTAAGGCTAGTGTGATACACGCGGCAGCACCAGGGTTCATGACCGGCAGGTGCCGACATTTTGCTACATCGCAGGGGCAGTCTTTGATAGCAGCCACTAACAAAAGGCGCTGCCTTTGCTGTACAAACGAGGACATAAACCGGATACAACATCTTAGTATTAACACGTTGACGACGGTGTCGCGCAATGGTGCGCGACAGGCAGTCTGTCCCTGTGGACGATGTAGCGCAATGGTGCGCGACACCCTAAACATCAGTTTTAATGCGCACAATGGTTCCAATTTGTGTTCATATAATCAAGTTAGGCTCGAAAGTATTTCATGTTGGGCCCGCCCCCTTTTTGGCAAACTCCGCCCACTCCACTGCCCTCTACAAAAAACTTTTTTCGTTCTCAAATCGCATAGAAAAGCTCACAGATGACAGGGGAACCTTGAATGATCTTGATTTTGACCCCGCCCCCCGTAATGCAGGCTCCACCCCTCAGTGGCAAGCTCCGCCCACTTTTCAAAAATGCCGGAATTTGCACGAATTCATTGATTTTGAGCGATTTCCAGCATTTTTTAAAAGCGGGAGGGGCTTGCCAAAAGTGGGCGGAGCTGCCCCGCCCACTTGCATTTGTGTATCTCACGTATAGATGCATGCATACATATGTGCAGCCGGCTGTGAAAATGCCCGGAAACGGTTCGTCCACAGGGACAGACCTTCAAAAAATGGCTCGTCGTCAACGTGTTAACATCCATAAAGAATCATATTTTTTAGAAAATAAAGAGAGAGTTTAATTTCTATTTCAGCATTCTTCGAAATATATAAAGATTTGATGACATACCTCAAGAAGTAGAAAAAAACTTGATATCTCATTTTTGCTGCGATCAGCTGTTCATTGATCATCCCCATCCTTATGCCACCCTATTTGTGCAATCTCGGGTACTGTCGTCCGCAGAATTAGCCAGCTGACGTGTCCCGTAAGTTACTCGCGAGCAACTTACGGGATTTCTGTCTGCGTCTCCTTGCAGAAACGCTGTCTCCGTAAGCCAGGCCGACGGCGACGGCTTAGCTTAGGGCAGACAGTGCAGCTCATTGCGGCAGCTGAATGGCCCCTTGGCTGTCAGCTCATGGTCCACTCTTAATGCACTGTAACAAGAGGTATCCTAACAAGGGAATGGTCAGAAATCGAAGTGGCCAATCTATACAAGCTGCAAACCGTTCGATGCACCATAAAATGCTGATTTCAAATCTGTCTTCCATATCTGCAGAGCGCCTTTGTGGGCGAAGTTATGAGCAGCTTTAATGCGAAAAAATCATGTACAAAAATTGCCAAAACAAGCACATTATTGCTCTTTCAGCTCATCTCTAAGTACGGGTCGTATAAAGTAGACTAGTTGCATGTTTTGGTCCAACACTGAGCCGAGAATGGCTTTTTACGGCCAAGTCTGCACTTTACACGTACAATTTCTCAACAAAATAATGGCTTTAACGGCTTATAATTTCGTCCACAAAAGCGCTCTGCAGATATGGAAGACGGATTTAAAGTCAGCGTTTTATGCTGCATCTAATGGTATGCAGCTTGTATGGATTGGTCACTTCGACTTCTGACCATTCCCTTGTAAGATAAACTTACGGATCCCTTCTGAGGGGGTCAGCGCAGATCATCTGAGCTGTGAGGGGTTTACTGCGGGCCTTAGTGGTCGTTTCAAATACTCGGCATGATTCTCTAAGACAAAATAATGTGAAAGCACAGAAAGTCTGCACGACTCAAGATATGAACGTTTAGCATCTTTGTTTCGGGTTACAGGCGCGGGATACAGTGGTGAAGAAAATCGTAGGTCACTCTAAAAAATCCATACTTCTTGTCAATAACATGTTCCAACATTTGGTACAGCCTTGTGTTTAACAGCCTCCTATCAGTCATCAGAAAGGGTCTCGTTTTCGTTTGATTATTCAAGAAAAAAATCAAAATTTTGAAAAAAGCAGGCTTGAAGGCTGGTCAAAATTATAGGTCCACCTGGAGTTCTTACTGATTGAAGCACTTTTCTAGCTTCCAAACTTTTTTAGTAGGTGCACATTCAAATGTGTTGAACAGTCGCTTTAGTCGAGCTGTGTCGTACCTCCAAAAAACCGATTACCTGCTTTCTTTGCCTTGAAAATGCTTTCACATGTATTTCGCTCCAGAAACATGTTTTGGGTAGGAAATTCTGCAGTTTCCAAGCTGGATTGGAGGCGACGAAGTTTCATCTACCTTCGGATGCTTTTAGACATGAGCATTGAAGAAAAAAATCTGACAAGGGAACCGTGTCGAGTCGAAGTGGCCTTTCCAGATGAGACCCATACTGCTTTGAAGAGCATTAATCGGTGATTCCAAATCTGCTTTCCAAATCTGCCAAGCGCCTCTGGACGACGAGTTATGCTCGTTTTTCAGGTCAAAAAATTGAACGCAAAACTGAAGCAAAATCGCCCAAATTTGCTCAAATGGTCCAGTGTCAAGTATCAGACTTGTTTATATAATGGATACATTTCATTTAATATGCTAATACTCAACGTTGCCTTGTCTGAGCGCTGGAAAGATTGTAACAATCAATTATACCTAAATTTTGCATTCATTTTTCATTCCGAGGAACGGCAATAACTCGGCGTCCAGAGGCGCTTGGCAGATTTGGAAGGCAGATTTGGAATCACCGCTTAATACTCTTCAAAGCAGTATGGGTCTCATTTGGAAAGGCCACTTCGACTCGACACGGTTCCCTTGTGATTTTTTGCTGCAAGCAAATCCGACATCGACTTAATCGGGAGCCTAAGCCTCAGATTTCGCCCTAAAACCCTTTACGCGTTATCGTTATAACCTCAATATATAGTAGAGTAGAAGCATTCTGTGCATAAGAATAAATCTGTAAGCCATACTTACAAGTGTTCGCAAAGCTGCCCTTTGCTTCTTTTTCGAATGAGTTGTGCAGCGTAATGATGGTGCTAATCACCCTTCCGAAACAGTTTGCCAAGCGCTACCTCACCTAGATTTTTGACAGTAATTATTTACTAGATAGTGGATACAGCTTGTATTGTATGTTAGCTCATGATTCTCCTGAAAAATTTGGTCAGAGTCACAATTAGCTGTGGTGCTTGTCGCAATCAGCTTCTGCAGCGTAATTTCCGTAATTACACTTGAATGCTAGGATCTCTAGAAAGTTGTGACCGTGGAGTACAGACTTCTCTTCGTAAAAAACAATGCCTTTAATTTACTTACTGCTTCTGAGAAATTTGTGGAAGCAGTTTGAAGGCAGAAATTTGAGCTCAGGATTACTGATGTCGATGTCGCATTTGTTTCAGCAGCAAAAAGTCAGATTTTTCTTTTAGTGCTCACTTCAAACAGCATCCAGAAGGTGGACAAAACTCCGTCGCTTCCTATCCAGCTGAGAAACTACAGAATTTCTACTCAGAGTAGACTTCTGGAGCGAAATGCATGTGAAATCAATTTTCAAGGCAAAATAAGCAAATAATAGGTTTTTTTTGGAGGAACGAGACAACTTGACTAAAACAACTGAATACATTTGAATGTGTACCTACCTAAAAAATTCGGAAGCTAGGAAGTTCATTAATCAATAAGAGCTTCAGGTGGGCCTATAATTTTGACCAGCATTCAAGCCTGCTTTTTTCTAAATTTTTGATTTTTTCTTGTATAATCAAACGAAAACGAGACCCGTTCTGAAGATTGATAGGAGGCTGGTAAACACAAGGCTGTACCAAATTTTGGAGCATTTTATTGACGACAGAATGAGTTATGGCATTTTGTAGAGTGGACCTACAATTTTGTCCAGCACTGTATCTCGAACGACATACGGCCAGTGTGTCCTGCGAAAGAAACCGATGTGATATTGTTTCGAATGTGTAGCCCTGCACTTACTTGCATCAAAAATATGGTCTTAACTACAACTTCTTTGTGCACCCTCATAAGTTGTGACAGCCATTGAATAACAAAAAACTCGAACTTCACGACAAGTACCCTACTAAGTACTAATCAATAATACTGTTCTTGTGGATTATTGTGCGCTAAAAAATAGGCTAAGACTTCTTTCCAGAGGAGATAGAAGCGTTGGTGAATTTAGAAAAATCACGAGTTTCCAAATAATTCTACTCGCCATACTTCTTTCGGAATGTGTATCTTTTCAATCCAAAAAAGCGCTGTGCTCAGCTCATCAAGGCGAATCTGCTGATATACAGCATGTCCCTGATATTCCAATTCCAGTATTCTTAATCTTTCTGCGGACGTCTCTTCGCGAAGGTGTAAAGCAGCAAGCATTGTCCCGAATTGATTCCAGCAAGGACCATTCGATAGTACTTTTTCTCTAGATTATGATGCGCTAAATAGTAGCCGCAGATTTCTTTCCAGAGAAAATAGAAGGGCTAGTGAACTGTAGAAAAATCTTGTCGTCCTAAATTCTATTCGCCATAGCCCTAGAATGCGAAGCTACCTTGCTAACAAGGAAATGGTCAGAAGTCGAAGTGGCCAAACCAAACAAGCTGTATATCATTCGATGCGGTATAAAACGCTAACTTCGAATCTGTCTTTCTTATCTGCTTCCCGCATCTGTGGATGAAGCTACAAGCGGTTTTATTGTGAAAAAATCGTACATAAAAACAGCGAAATTGAGCACATTGTTGCACTTTTAGCTCGGCTTCTGGCTTCAAAAATTTCAAGTAAGCTAGCTGCAAGTTTTGGCCCAGCATTGAGGCTCTGTACGGCTAAATTTTCAATTTCACGCATAATTTCTAAGCAAAATAATGGTCTTATGGCTTATAACTTCGCCCAGAAAAGCGATAAGCAGATATAGAAGGCAGATTTAGAGTCAGCGCTTCATGCTGCATCTAAAGCTACGCAGCTTGCCTGGAATGGCCACTTCGATTTCTCACCATTCCCTTGTAAGCAGATGTGAGTTTCGAAATCAGCAGGTCGGATAACCTCTGTGAGCAATTTTCCGATATGTTCGGAAATAAAAAAAGCTCTTGAATTGTAAGGAGTTTGCTTATAGAGGTTTTCGAACACGCTCTTTACGAAAACCGTAGTCTGACTGTAACTGCACCACGAAAGTGCGTAAATTTGCCCGCACTTCTCGCGTATCCGTCAGAAAACCTGCCTGCTTGCTTTCCCAAGTCAAAGTTACTAGGATCTGTGCTATCGAATGGTGCATGATTCAGCCTCCATTCTGTAAAATTCGCCGAGTTACGAGCCTACGAAAACACGTACAAATTTTGCCCAAAATGTAAAGATCGATAATATGGTGCTTCAGCTGCTCAATTGAATAACAAAGCTATTTCGTGGCTAGAGCTCAAAGCACCAAATCTAACACAACAAGATCCATTAAAAGTGTGGAAGGATTTGATCAGCGTGTTGTACAAGCGCTCACGGAGGAATTTCGACGAAATATGCAATTGAGCGCAATCTTTTGAAGATGGGCCGACACAAACAACACCTTGTCGAAGTTAGCAGTACGGATTTAAGAAGAATGCCGCATCTTTGTGAATCAGCGGAATACGTTGTGAAAGCGAATCGATGGGCCGGTCACATAATGAGAAGAGCAGACGATAGATGGGCACTAAGAATTGGAGTGAATTCCTTGCTGAGCGAAACGTCACGAGGAATACCCCAAAAAAGTAGGCAGGCGTGTACGTGAAACGGATGGACCAGCTGAGAAAAATCAGCTGGATACGATTCTCCCCTCCCCCCCCCCCCTAGATCTCGTAGGCGCAGCCGCCAACCAAGAAGATCGTGTATGTCTGAAGAGAAGGACAGGGATCTGTGGAAATGGATCTACGGAAATTTCTGTACTGGGGCCCGCACGTCGCGGAAGGAGGGCCATCTAAGTATCTACCCTAATTTCCAGGGTATAAGGCGCACTCGCCGCAGCGAACAATGGCGCGAAAACGCTTACTAAATGATTGCTATCTAATTCTAAAAAGCTGAAAACTCAGTGTGCTGTGTCAATCTTCACTGCCCATAAAGCATGCCTCCAGTTTTTTTTCCTTTTCTCAGAATGTATACTTTGAAATGGTTTCTGCAGGTAGGAGGAAGTCTCAGTGGTGTTTATGGTGTTTAGATAATTCTTTCGTTTCCAATGTGTTACCATGCTAGATTTGTGCTTTCCTTGGTTTCCAATAATGCTAATGGTACTGAGACTGTGCTCTCCTCTACAATGATACTGCTGATATTTGAAGGTTTTTGTTATATACCTAATTGTCATTCTTGAGAAATCGAAAAGAAGGTAGAGATTTGTCTTGAACCAAATTACTATTGAGGGGAAAACAGCAAAGAACGGGAGCAAAAAAGCTACTGCTGGGTGAAAGAGTTGCTGTGGTTGCTTGTGCGACGCCGCGCATCGCAAACGTCATTTACATCTGTCCGCGCGCGGTGAAAGCTACTGCGCCTTATACCCCGGAAATTAGGGTATATAAGTTTCTTCCCACAGAGTCCTTTATTTAGTTTCAAGTACCTTTCTTAGAGCAGGCTTCAGCTGAGATTTGAGGGATAGAGCGATTTACTCATCTCCCTTTATTACTGTAGCATCCGGTCCGGTAGGAACTTCCAGCATAGCGCCGTTAGAAATGGCTCCTTGAAAAAAGTCAAAAAATCCGAGAACTTGTGTAAGCCACTGATGGCCCAAATCTTTAACGTTTCTACCACAATCCTACATTTATGAAGAGTGGTGGGTGATTTGCTCTTTATTGTAAATCTAAATCACATTATTTATCTACATCATCATCGAACACATCCGACATCTTTCCCAGAGGTCACATTTTTAACAACGTTGACCTTTATTGGCAGTCCATGAGCTTTAACTTTTTACTGAAATTATATAAGAACTCTATTGGATTTGTCAATTGGATACGACTCGAAAGTGAGAGCAAATTTGAAGTCATTCTTGCCTTTTTCTCCCACGCCGTTCCATATTTAATCGTTTGTTTTTTTCATTCTTAAGGTGGTGCATCGTTTACGATGTATCTATTAAATAAATACCCTAATTTCACTCGTACAAGGCGCGGGGTGGTCCTAGCTTTCATCGACCAGCCCGAACACGGCAAAGGACTTCGCAACCAAAGGAACCCCATACGTTTTGCCTGACGAATCGTACGGCATAAGGATCGCTTCTCAAAACATCTTGGGGCGGCTGAGCAGCTCGATGAAAGCTAGGGCCACCCCGCGCCTTGTACGCGTGAAATTAGGGTAAATAAATAATTGATATGTGCCGCACCTCGAGTGCATATAAGTAAATAAATAAACAGTTGTAAGTTGGAGCCTACTGAATGACTATTGAAGAATACTGAATGTTTTTAACGCTTAAGAAAAGACTTGAAAAGAGTTATTGACGATCGAAAAGTGTGTACTTACTTTTAAGACACGTTGTATAGCGTTACTACCATTTTCAAACTTTTGCAAAGTTTGTGCTGCGGGGCTGGGAATTGGCACAAAAGGTAAGTGCTGATCACAAAAACTAAGTATTCGAATAAATTTTATTCGAAATTCGATTATTCGAAAATTTCAAAATCTCGAATATATTCGATATTCGCTTCTTCGAAATTTGTCAATTTCGAATTTATTCGTTATTCGGTTATTCGAAAATTTTGATTTTCGAAACAGAAAATATTCGATTACTCGACAATTTCGTGTGATATAACTATAATACATGACAGCGTCACAATTTTGAATGCTATATCAGCAACCATCGTTTCTTGTCCAAGTTGCTCTCTGCATGGAGTCCTTCATTGTGCTAATTCGATCAAAATTTGTTTGAATATTCGACATAATCAATGCAAAATATTCGTTTACTCGGATTTTTTTTGAAATTTATGCGACTATTCAGGTTGTTTTTCCATTTCGAATATATTCGATATTCGATTATTCGACGATTTTCTTACTTCGAAAATATTCGATATTCGATTATTCGACGATTTTGTTTTTCGAAAATATTCGATATGAATATTCGAAATTTTTTGTTTTTGAAAATATTCGAAATTCGATTATTCGGTACTTTTGATTTTCGAATATATTCGGTTATTCGATTACTCGAAAAAATTCCCGAATATTCCAAAGTATAGTGTATGCCCTGCACCGCTCCGTCCTAGCGCTAATTACTCCGTGTTTTTTTACTATCAAAATTTTATTTCTAAGTTCAAAAGCGAGTGCTCATTTTTGAACAATATTATGGACGATGTTTTACTTACCAAGGCAAGAATTATAAAAAACTAGCTGGCTTACCCGTCTCCGCCCGGCCCTGTCAAGATACTATGATAAAGCTCTCATTCCTATCCCAGTACAATTTTTCCCTGTGCCCACCTACATGCCAATTCACTATTCCCACTGTTTTAGGAATCAAAATGCTTTACCCTCTGTGCCAAACTCCCAACACCGTAGCTCAAACTTTACAAAAAAATCGTTAGAAGTCGATAAAACCAATATCGATCGATGACGAAAAGCAGCCTATGACACTCACCCCACCCCGAAGTGTATGTGTGCCAACTTTGGTTCGGATCGATTTGGAAATGGATTGGTATACACCAAGCTGGTACCACTACGTTGTATAACTGTTTATTCGATAGTAGCGG
Organism: Cylicocyclus nassatus; assembly: GCA_958299035.1. NCBI lineage: Eukaryota > Metazoa > Nematoda > Chromadorea > Rhabditida > Strongylidae > Cylicocyclus > Cylicocyclus nassatus. The sequence continues at coordinate 83,313,628 of CATQJL010000223.1, forward strand.
AGCAGCCGCTGACTATCAACAGTGAATATGCGGAACAGCCGCTGACGATAGTGGTAATAATCGAACCAACACCAGAACTGAGTATTCAGGCTCTTTTATGCCACTATTTTGGGCGTGGATAACCTGAACGCTTACTTCTGGCAAATAACAGTATCATACAGAATCAAGGATTGCCTACATGAAAGTAGGCGCCGCCAAGTAGACTATCAAGCACGGTTGAGGGGTGACCTGGCGGCTTAAGTGGTCAGTGAACAGTAACGTTTGTCAACGACAAGCTATTAGATATTGAATATAACAAACACGGTAGATCTACAATCCTAAAAGTTGTAGATTATTTGAATAATCTACGACAGTGGGGCGCGCGACGGAAGGCGCGAAAGCAAGAGAATACAAATTACAATGTTACATGAAGCGTTATACAAATTCAAATTACATTAACACAACACTTGCTAAGTTACATATATTACATGGCTTCTACAACAGGTTTGTTGTCGTCGTCTAAGAATCGTACGGTGGTCGGCCATCGTGCCATGATCGGCCTTCGGGGCCAGGCGCGACGCTAAAGCGAGACAACCCAGTTGAGCATCAGCATCAGCATTCTTGTTCACAGGCTGTCGATTAGTCCTCGATTTTCGGCGTTTGCGATTGAGCTGCACTCCATCAAGAGCACTGTTACGTTAATCGCTTCTGCTTTCCGTTGGTAACTGTACAGGTTGTGCAAGCGTCTTCGTTGGCATCCAATTATCGAGCTTCTTTACGCGGCGTTTGGAAGTTGCGCGCCTAGTTTGTTCGATGTTTTTAACTGACTTCTGCTTCACTGAATTTCCATTACTCACTGGATGATTGTAGGAGGCAATATGGTTGCAGTAGTCTGCAAATACTCCTCCCTTTTGACTCCGTACATCCGACTGCTTCCGGAGATGCATGACCGAAAACAGTAGGGGTGAGAATAAGCCCAGACGGAAGAATTGTACATGGCCGATCCTTCAAGATGAATTGATCAATTAGATCTTGACCAATGAGAATGTCAGGTGTGGTCCGTCGCGTCTTCAGATCCGCTTCTGCTACTCGAATCTTTCTTTTTCGAATCAACCTTCTATCCTCTGCGCTTAGCCAAGCTGTGCTCATCGCGGAAGTGAGTGTTGACTTTGTATGTATCTTCACAGCTTTGACAGCGACTCCAGCAGACTTGTTCTCAGAGTAAGCGGGACTTCACTGGATGTGAAGTTTGCGGTAGATCCTCCGAAGCTGTCAATCTTGAAAGTGGTGCTTCGGAGCACTGGTAAGCCAAGAGCATTCGTCATCTTTGCATTGGTGAAGCTCTTCTGCGCACCTCCATCAAAGAAAACTGTCACGGGCTTATAGCTGGTCGATGTGTAGTCGTATGCGAGTGCAGTCGCCGTCATCAATACGTGCTGCATCCCTCCTCGTTTCGCTGTGCTCCCATTGCGCAGAACTTCGGAATTTTGCACAAATTCCCGTTCTCTCGAATGTTGTTTGTAAGCACTTCGTTGCTGTGATCGCCCGTTTGAGGTGCCTTTTGGTACGCCATTCATGCATGCGGCCGCGTGATGGTTTCCGTGACACTGGTAGCATGACAGTGAGCTTGTGCATTCACTGATTCTGTGATCGGTTTGAAGACATTTGAAGCACAGTCTTCGTTTTCTAGCTTCATCACGTCGTTCTGCTGCTGTTTGGAATGTTGTGCAATGCGTTGCACCATGTTGATAACTTCCGCAAATGCATTGAGCACTTGAATCTCTCGGCGATGTACTTCCTTGTCGATTTTTCAGATTGTATGCGGTCGAGTCCTCTTCGTAGTTCAGGCTCTCATCAACAGCTTGATCGGAATCGAAACGTCCTGCGACATCGCACTGTTCAAATGCAGATGTTGTAAAAGCGAGGGTTTCCTTTAAAGCGACAGCATTTTCCAAAATGTCTAAAATCTCCTCTGTTGTGAATGGTCTTTCTTCAATTTGCTCTTTGCAAAGTACTTTCTCGTTCAGCGAGTTTGGAAATTTTGAAAGTATTAGTCGCCTCCACATTCGGTTGTTGTCCAAGGGAACTCCTGCACTTTCGATGTGAGTGAGCTTTTCGGTCACACTAATCAGAGCTTGTCTACAGCTGTGGGCATCTTCTTCTGCTCGCGGAAGTTTTTCGAGCTCTTTGATAAGTAGATCCGCTATGCATCCGGATTTGTTGAAGCGCTTATCAAAAGTTGTATGGCTTTGTCGTAGTTTTCTCCAATGACTGGCATGTTACCAAGAAGTGTAGCTGCTGTTCCTTTCAATGCCTGCCTCAAGAAAAGGAATTTGTCCACGTTGCTCAGCTGCGGGTGATCAGCGAGTTGAATATTGTCCAGAATGTTGGATACTCCTTATAGCTGCCATCAAACGTAGGGACTTCAAGTTGCGGTAGTCGCATTTTGTTTCCAGAAGACTGCCTTGTAGATGCGTAATTCTCCATGTCAGGGTCTCTCACTGAACTAGCACGTGACGACGTCGTTAGAGTGTGGGCTTGGATCAGATTCGATTGCTTCTCCAGTTCCCTCATCCGGTATTTTAGTCTATTTGTCCAGTGAATGCCTTCAAGCTGTAGACCATTTGCTTCTGTGCCTAGGAAGGTAGCCAAATCGTTCATCAATTTGTCTCTGTCTGACTGGTCCTTTTTTGCCCCAAGAAAATTCATGGCAGTTTGCACTTGCGCCTCCAGGTTCTCCATTAAACCTGTTAGGGAGATTTGCAGTTCATCAAGCTCTGCCATTCTATCCGTTATAAAGGCGTTGCATTCGGTTGATGTGTTGGGAAACTCAAAAGCTTTATCAATATTGCGGACCTTGTCCTCAAGACCGCTGATTGATGAGGAAGCCATAGAAATGCGAGCTTTATATAGAGTTAGCTCAGCCATCGTCTGCCTTGTGCGCATGGACTGCGTGCTTTGGCACTGCAGGTGTTTGTTTGTAGTAGAGTTCTGGCTGAGTACTTAGTACTCGCAGCTGTCGAGAACTGTGGAGGTTGGCTGGGCCTGGACCTCTGTGGGATTTTTCCTTGCTGGGTGCAAGAAAATTAGTCACTATTGAGCTTAGCAGTGGAGTGCGTAGCTTCTTCTAGTTACTTAGCAAGCGTGCCGTTGGCTTGAACGCTGTGCTGACTGGTAGGTTTGGACCTTGCCCAGTAAAGAATTGAGAAATCCTTGAGGTTTAACAGTTCTTGAATGAACTATGAGACTTCTGACCGCAAAACTGTTCCGCTCTCTGGTTCCTTACGAAAAGGACGCGCAAGAGAGTTTCACTAGAATTTGGGTGTTTTCACAAAAAAAATTTTTTTTCCCACTTCCTGGTTCCTTACGAAAAGGACGCGCTAGGAAAGTTTTCAGAAAATTCTGTGGTCAGCTACTGTTAATTGACGCCTTTACGGCCCTCTGGTCTCTTACGAAAAGAGCGCGCGTAGAGGGTTTTCAATTTGTCAAGTAGCTAAAGTACCGACTGTTTTCTTTACTACCCAGTGGTCTCTTACGAAAAGAGCGCGCAAGTGGGGTTCAATATACAGTGGTTAATACCGGCTGTTTTCTTTACTATCCACTGGTCTCTTACGAAAAGAGCGCGCAAGTGGGGTTCAATATACAGTGGTATATGATTCGCTGGCTAATGCCTTTACTAGCCTCTGGTCTCTGACGAACAGAGCGCGCAAGAGGTTTTCAGTGATTAGTAGCCAATTACTGGCTGTTTTTTTACTACCCACTGGTCTCTTACGAAAAGAGCGCGCAAAGTGGGGTTCAATATTCAGTGGTAAATGATCACCAACTAACGTCTTTACTAGCCTCTGGTCTCTGACGAACAGAGCGCGCAAGAGGTTTTCGATTAATTAGTGGTATATGATCCTGCCACGCGAGACTTTATCAGCTTCCTGGGTAGCAAACGCCAGAAAGTGATCCGTAGGCCGAATGCACCAATTTGGTATACACCAAGCTGGTACCACTACGTTGTATAACTGTTTATTCGATAGTAGCGGAGCAGCCGCTGACGATAGTGGTAATAATCGAACCAACACCAGAACTGAGTATTCAGGCTCTTTTATGCCACTATTTTGGGCGTGGATAACCTGAATGCTCACTTCTGGCAAATAACAGTATCATACAGAATCAAGGATTGCCTACATGAAAGTAGGCGCCGCCAAGTAGACTATCAAGCACGGTTGAGGGGTGACCTGGCGGCTTAAGTGGTCAGTGAACAGTAACGTTTGTCAACGACAAGCTATTAGATATTGAATATAACAAACACGGTAGATCTACAATCCTAAAAGTTGTAGATTATTTGGATAATCTACGACAGGAATTTTCTATCGGGAGCATACATAGAGACAGACATACAAACATACACTTAGCTTCATATATAAAATGTGTTTTACTCGCCATTTCACAATTTTTTTCCCTTTTTCACTTCTCCAAGCCACCGTAAAATTTGCGCTTGAGGAACAATAATATGAAAAAGCTATCTAACAAGGGAAGGATAGTTGGATGCCGCGGCCATTGCTAATGGATTGGTATACCAAAAAATGCGCCTTCGAATGCAGATTCTGAATCTGTGCTCGAAATCTGCGAAACGATCTTTTGAAGAAAGTTATGAACTTTTTTCCTAGAAAATTTAGCCTACTTTTGGATAGTAAAAATCACCAGATTTGATCTAGCCTACCGTTTGATGCTACTGAAGAAAATTTCAAACGTAGATATTTATTTAGACTATCTGGATCATACTCAGCATTTGGAAAGGAGAGAAAATTTTTTTATTGATGATTTTGACCTTCCGCAGGAACGCAATTTTTTTAATGAAAAAATCATAACTCCATTCAGATTATCGTTTCGCAGATATGAAAGACAGTCTACGAACCAGCATTCAAAAGCGCATTTTTTGGTATACAAATCATTATGAATAGCTACGGCATCCAAGTATCCCTCCCCTGTAAGCCACCCATGTTTAACATTTTTTGAGTTTCATGTAGACCTTGAAATCTTCTTTGATTTATGTTTTTTTTTGAGTAGACCGTACAATACAGGGAGGCTGCTTCTCAACGACTCCTGGCTCTTTCGCTTATCTCCGCGGTAACGCCGACCATTCAAATACGTGCTGTAATTGAAGTGCGGTTAGCCCTGCAGAAGGGCCGTCTCCACCGGGACGGGGAATTGTTACGCAACTATGACCTGGAGATATCTATCATAAAGTATTGATAGGACCGGAGCCGGACAGAACAGGGTACGCCAGCTAATAGCATACGTACTTGATTTCCTCGAATCGCCTGTTGAGAAGAAGCTCAATCAAAAGACACGGCAACCGACATGTAATGTAACTAAAAGTAAAAGGCTTTTCACCCAAACCTAGTTCTTAGTCATCCAATCAAGCTAAAAGAAAGAAGAAAACGAGGTAAATCCGCGAAGATTAACAGTTTCTAATTGAAGAAGACGTGAGGTAGCGCTTTGCAGGAAAAAAGAGCATGATATTCGCATAGCTAAGGTGAAAATTTGTACGTTTAAATTCCAGCAACTTGTTAGAAGATAGTAAAGGGAAGAGATCATGAGATGGAGCCTTGCCTGTAAACAAATTTGATACTGTGTGAAGCTATAGGGTCATTCGTATCCTCACTAAGAAAAGATGCTTACCATTTGATTCAACTGGCTTGGCTTTGGAAAGGGGGTTTCGTGACCTAAATAAGGCTAGGTAATGATCAGAGAGCACTCCCACGAGAGAGACGCAGGTGTCGCGGGCGCGAGCGGCCTCAATTAGGTCACAAAGCCCCGCCTCCTTGAAGCCATGCCGGTCTAATCATAGGTTATGAATCTTGTTTTCTGGTGGGTGCAAGAGCATTAAAACAACGATTTAATGCAATCACAAACATTGCTATGTGATACCGAAAAATCATGAGCATCATTGGTGACTTATACATATCAACATCGGTTCTTTAGTCTTATTAATCGCTTTTTAACTGTACCGCTGACTCTTTCGACCGTGGCGTTATTGACGGGCCATGTGGCGTTCCCATCGGCTCATGCGGCGTTCCTTTCAAGTCATGTGGCGTTACTGTCGGCTCCGGCGTTCCTATCGAGTCATGTGGCGTTACTGTCGGGTCATTCCACAGATCTACGGTAGTTGTTCCGGTTGTAATTGGTGTGCGTTCTTTGCTCTTTTCTCTACTCTCGGCCCGCCGATGATGTGCTTTTGGACGCTTTCGGCGTCTTTTAGCTGATCGTAATCTCATTATGGTGAGAACAAGAAGAATGAGCAATAGAAGCATCGCATATACTATGGCTCCAACCACAATAAGGAGAGTTGCCCTGAAAGTTCCATCATAAACCTCATCAAAAGGAGCAGCTGCGATTGAACACGTACATACTATGTCTCTTTCGTCCATGCTTCTTCTCCTCGCTATCGTACGGCTCTGTGAAGCTCTCATCTTCAGCTGTTGCTAAAATATTTGAAATGATTTAATGAGTTGTTTGGATGCAGCAAAGGGTTTAGTACTTGTAACGCTAGAGATCATCCCCGATGGCAATGTTGTGGTATGTATTCTCGTAGCAGCCGACGTAGAAATCATCTCCGATGGTGGTGCCATAGTACGTGTTGTCGTAGCAGTCACAGCTGTTGTCTTCATTGTTGTAGTGGCTGTGTTGTTAGGATTATTGTAATGATTATAAGTATAGATATGATCATTAAATGGAAGGTTCAAATTGAGGGTGATGAGATTTTGATGCAATATAGTAGCTGGGCCCTTAAAGGCAGTGTCGGGCAAATGCGGGCATATGGGTTTTTTGCCTGGAAACTGATGAGGATGTTCTAATTAAGGCACTGTTCTAACCGCAGCGCAAACGATGCATTCACGGCTGAGAAATCCATCTCCAAACATTTCGCGGTTGCGCCGTGACCGTAACACTTGAGATGGGTCCCAGCGCGAACGTATTGCTAAAGTGTCAAAGTCGTTTTTGGATTACTTTCACGGCGCAGGCGCGGGATTTTTAGGGAAGGGTTTTCTCAGCCGTGAATGAACAATTTGCGCCCTTGGACAGTGTCTTAGTTAGGACCCCCTCATCATATTCCAGGTGACAAATAGTTCGCAAATTTGATAGTCATTATGAAAGGCGGATGTGCTACATTTTTGGACATATTAAAGCCCATGTTGAACTCGTTATTTTCAGACTACCCAAGTTGATGGGTTGGGCACTTTAGCCGTTTCGTCCTTCTGGAGCGTTTTTCTCATTCGCAATTCAACTTTTCCAGCGGGACTTGGACGCTCGATTAGTTAGGGGCCGCGCTTTTGAATTCATCAAATCTTACCACCCTAGTTTTGCTTGAACGATGCCTTTATAGGCAAAATCAGATTGTCAAAAAATCAATCTAGGGCTGAAAAGGTGTTTAAGTTACTGTGCTCGCTTTTTTGCGCTTTTAACGCAGCCTGAAGCAAGCGAGGAGTGTTGACTGATCCTAAGCAAATTTGCTCACCTCAGGCTGTTACTTCAAGTTTTTTTCCTAGCACATGAGGGCCTTTTGGATGGTAAACAACAGCTGCTTAACAACATATGGTAAAAGACATCTCCAAAATAAAGCTTGCCCAGGAGGCGGAGAAGTACATATGTCGCCGATGAGATGGTCGGGCAAAATTAGGGACTAGATATTTTAGATGCACGGTTTGTAGCAGATGTCAGCGCCGAAAAGGTTCTTTTTCAACATCAACTGACTATCGCTTGAAAAAGCAGTGGCGTAACATTGAAATTCATGAGGGAAAATTTCTGATAATTGCTTTGCTTTAAATGGGTTAAAGGACGCAAATCGGCCGTCGTTACTATGAAAATGACATTAAGTGTGTACACATAATAAAATATACATTGCTCAAAGGGATTTCTGAACGTGTCAGATGTCTGCACAAGTCGTTGAATCTACTTCGAAAAGAATTTAGACTACGGATATTATAGATGAAATATTGGATTGCGCGATACTTCTTACGTAATTCAAACAACATTCAACAACTTTCAAATCCCAAAATTAGTAGAATGACTGTGCTCCATTATAGACATTTGAGTATAACTTTTTGTAGTTTAGCCATTGCGATTGTAGCTATCAGGACTGGAGTTGCAAATTCTTTCGGAAGGACACAAGTTAGCCTAAGAGAATCTATTCAAAAATTCTTATATAACGGTAATCTAAATGTTACTGTAACAGTTTCAATCTCACATACAAATGCAAAAAGAACAACATTATGAAAAATTCTTAGAAAAAAATTTTATTGTAGCATTTTCTCTGCAACCGTAATTTGACACCCAAAAATATCACATTTTGGGTAAGCACCAAACCCTCGATGCCTAAAGTCATGTGTTCTGGTGGCCTTCACTTTGAGCACACAAGAAAACACAACCTTCACCAGAAAAAAAAACAGAAGTCTTCCGGGGCTTCGTCCTGGATGTTAACATCATGAGTAAATCAGAATGAATGTGACTGCAGCAAATATAGCGATTGAGATCTCAAAAACATCCCAGTGGTATCGTGAATTTGCGTTTTTTTAGCTTTTCGCGTGCTAAAAACGAGGTTTTTCGTATTTCTATAGAATTCGCAAGAACATGTGTCAATTACTCTTTTTAGTCTGCGATTGAGTTTCAAATGCTCACGAAAGTTGTTGGATTTCACCAAAAACGAGAATCTGCGCTTAAATCTTGCATAGAGAGTCGCGTACGAATGTTGGTTCATTTCCTCAAGGAACGATTTACAACGCCGGAGACGTTGTCAGTGCTCACAATCGGTCATGATGATTAGAATAAAATCCTAAACTGCTGCACAAGTTCTGTCCGATATTTGTTGCCTTATGTTTGAAACAGCTGTTCTAAAAGATTTCCGTCATAAATGTTTTATCTTTTATATCATCGATAAGCGTCTTTCTTGCTCTTTCTAATGCATACCAAATTTCAATAGAGTCCCCAGTCTGAATGAAATTACAAGCCTAATCTCATATGGCCGAGATACGGTCTCGCCCAGGACATGCGTTCTTGCAAGAAAATATCCACGCAGCGCATTCCGACTCAAGTACTTGCTTGGTCTCGAAATAACGGTTTAACATACTAGTTTATGCAAAACCGACTTTCATGTAAAAACCGCTCTGCTTGTAAAATTTGGTGACAAGGGCTATTAACTCACATCAATGTTTCACGAGCAATAACTTTCAGTGAGTAGAGACAATCGATGAGTTCAAATTGGAGTGCTAGAACAAAGTAAGAGCTAGCCGGTCCCATTTACCATTTAGTTTTCGCCGCTTATGATGAATTGAAATATTGTGTCGAAAATAAGCATATATACAAAAGCGGGATCCGAAAAGCGGCTCCAATTATTTGCTCAAACTAAGTTGTACTGTAATCTTCGAAACTTTCTCTATTCTACAGCTAGTTAATATGCTTGTCAATTCTCACAGAAGGATGATCGGTCGAAGTTGCCTTTTGGAATGAGCTCTGTACTGGGATCCTTCTTGGTAAGGCCATCTCAAAATACATTCGCTAGTTGCAGAACGCTTCTGGGAAAGTTATGAGGCCAATTTCCTCCCTCGCAGCCGAAGCGCGTACTAATGAACGAGGCCCTTAAATGAAAGTGTGGCGGCAAGGCATCGCATTGTGAAGAAGATGGCCGAAGTTTCGGATTCCGTTGGTCGCATTTTGTTTTGCAGTTTTGTCAAAAGTCTACTGGATGACAGTAAAAAGCCACTATTTCCACAATCAGCTAAAATCTTCTACACTATGTAAATCTGTGGGGACTATGATGTTACAATAATGGGTTTCAATAATAAATTAAAACATATGGAGGTTTTGAACATAGTGTGGTAGTATTCCATACGTGTTAATACATCATTGAAATCCATTATTGTAATTATTGTCATAATTCCCACAGATTTACATATTGTAGAAATTGAAAAATGTCCTTATAACTCCCTCAACAAAACCGTTCGGCAACTAGCAAAAGTAGTGTAGAGATTGCCTCACAAGAAGAGTTCCCTAGTATGAAACTCATTCCAAAAGGCCACTTCGACCATTCTCCCCTTGTCAGAAAGGAGCATCGTTTCGTCAAAAAAGGCAGGCTTGGAAAAAAACGTTTCTTCAATATTTGTTTCTTTAACACTGCTTTTCGTAAATCAGTATTCTGACCGGTGCGTCACCTCTGGCTCGCAGAGGCTCGCACTGGTCTTCTATCTATATATCGAACTTATTCTAGGATGACACTGAAACTTACTTCGCAAATGCCCTCCTCCACTAATAATTTGTAAACAACTAGTCATTCCGAAAGCTTTTTTTCGTGTGAGATCGGTATTTTTTGTGGGTAAAACTTTGAAAGTTGAAGAACAAATGCAGATTCAAAACGCTTTTGAAGTTTTTCATGGCTTGATATTCGCCACAAACCTAATATCCACTGTGAGCTCATCCCTGTACAAACATTTCTTAGAATGTTCTGGTAAAAACCGTGGCAAGTTGATAATTTACGATCAGCTCTTTTTGGCGCCGTGTTCGTGGAGTGATAGATCTTCATCACTTTTTGGGACAAAGATTTTGGCTAGTGTAAGGACTTGCTAAATGTGGCCTAACTCTGCAAACCCAATTTAGCAGGCCAGAAACCGAGTGGATCCGTTTGACGCGCAATTTCTGAGGGATCCATTCAACAGATCTGCTCGAGCTTTTGCATGGTGAGTCTAACTGCGCACTAAAGTGAACTAAACCTTTCCTCTAACACCGTTGAGTTTGGAAAATTGAAATGATTTGAAAAGGGATTTTCAATTCTTCGAGAACTTGTCTGCGAGGCAGCATATTCAAAACAGAATTATTTTAGCCCTTCAAAGTGCACCTGAATTCAGAAAAAGTCTTCTAAGTTTGTTTTCAAAACCCTTTTGAAAACCAGTCATGATAGACATTCTTCTACCAGTGGCATGCCCGGGATTTCGGCTCGGGGGGGGGGGGGGGTGGCCATAAAAATTTTTGAAGGTGCGTGGAAGGTGCGTGGCGTTAGCAAGTCACTCCCAAAAAAATTTTTGGTATGCTTATGTTTGTATGCTTTCGAATATTTTTGGGGGCCCCTAGCCCCAAATTTCAGAAAAAGGGAACGTGGCACTAGCCGCGCTCCTGAAAAATTTTTTTATAGGGCTAACTTGAATTTTTAAAAAATTTAAAAATTATTTTAATTATTTACAAGTATAAACAAGTCACTTGCACATTTTTATTACTCATGTAAGTAACTTTCAAAAATTTCGCGACCCATTCTCGGGGAGGGGGGGGGGGCTCGGTACGCCACTTCTTCTACATGTCTCATATTTGGGAAATATCTTTTAAGTGGAAAGTTTTACATGTTGGGGGCCTCATAATTGGTGAACACAAGGTTGCTCGTAAATACGAAAGTAATTTTTCGCAAAGATTTCACATTTCGTGAAAGAATAATTTTAGTCTGATTTTTTTTCGATCCTCGCATTCTTAACTATAGACCTTCTATACTGTTGAGAAACGTAATTCGTAGAGTTTTTTCCCCGAGCATTCTATGACATAAACTTAAATATATGCTGCTCAGTTTATTTCGTGGCAGCGATGCAAAAATTGGTGCTTATATTGGCGTATGTAGTTTCCGTTCTCTGTCCTGACAAGGAAAGGATACTCGGTCACTGTGGCCATTTGGAATGCGATGTATACTGTAAGATGCACCTCGAAGCGCTGATTCCAAACCTACGCTCGATATCTGCGAAACGATCTTCTGAAGGAAGTTATGAGTAAAAAATTTGCGTACTTTTGTATAGTTAAAATCACCAGATTTGTTCTAAGTTACCATTCGAAGCTATTAAAGAGAATCTCAAAAGGATTACTGTTGTATTATACCTATTTAAATCGTATTCAGCATTTGAAAAGGAAAGAAAATTTTTATTGATGATTTTGACCCTCCGCAGTAACGCAGTTTATTCATGGAAAAATAATCAAAACTCCATCCAGATCATTTCGCAGATATGGAAGACAGCATTCGAACCAGCATCAAAAGGCTCATTTTTTGATATACAAATCACTACGAATGGCCGCGGTGACGAAGTATCCTTCCCTTGTGAGATTAGTCGTTCCTTGCTGGCAAACGAGGGGGCATGGGTATCACTCCACTGAGTCTATCAAGCACAAGGTTATGTACAACCCAGTGGCGGTCCGAGAAATTTTTTTCGGGGGGGGCGCGACAAAAATTTTTTTCTAAAAAAGGTGCGTGGCGTCAGCCACGCACTCCGGAAAAATTTTTGGGGTGCTTCTCAAAATTTTTGCGGGTCCCCGACCCCTAAAATCTGGAAAAAGGGGGCGTGGCGTCAGCCACGCCCCCGAAAAAATTTTTTTTATAAGGCTAAAATGAATTTTTAGAAAATTTTAAAAATTATTTTAATTATTTTCAAGTGCAAACAAGTCGTTTGCACAATTTTATAACCCCTATAGGTAAGTTTCAAAAATTTCGCGACCCATTCTCGGGGGGGGGGCGCGCGCCCCCCCCGCCCCCCCCCCCTCGGTCCGCCACTGGTACAACCCTATATATTACGCAAGGTTTTTAACTATTTCTGCATTATTTCTTCTATAAGTCGCCTAGACTGAGCTGAGGATGACGTGGTTCTTTTTTAGCTACTGTTCGGTTTCTATGCATGACTAACAATTGATTGTCCTTGTTTCGTAACGCCTCGAGAGTATGAATGAAATGAAATGAAGCCATAAGTTAGGTAGAAACTCACTTATTTTTTGGTATATAATTTTGTGCCAACTTCTATCGGACATAGATCTAGCAATCACGCAAAAAGCAGGCCTACAAAAATATTTTTACTGCAGAAAATCTGATGTTGGACAACTCTGAAAATTGAGTAGACGTACACTGCTTCAGTGCAGTTTAGATTATCACTCCATAGGTAATCATTTAATGTGTGCTGGAAAAATAGAACCGATTAGAGTGGTTCTTTATTCAATAAACTCAATCAGACACCTACCGCTATCCAGTACTTATCGTTCTGGAACTGTTTTATCCTCGTGCATTTTAAAAGGTACACTCCAACTTTAGTGCTATTTTTGAATTCTATTATAGAGGCTGATACTTTACAATGGTCATTCTGCAAATAAAAGCACTTTTCACCTTTCCCTATGATTAGCAAAAAGGCTTGCCTTGTCAGATGTCAGAGCTTCGATGTATCCTACGGTCACATTTACGTCATTAGGACAAGAAAAATCACCAAGTTTTTTTGTAACATTGAACACATAAACCTTTTGAAATCTCTCATCGTCTTCGTGTACCTAGAAATGTAAATGTACAAAGAAAACAAAATAAAAAAAACAAAAAACCAAAAATAGCCAATTTTCGTTGTGTTTCAAATACGACGGAAATCCGAATAGAAGAAGCACGGTAAAGATAGAACTATAACTAGCTTTTTTTAGGGCACAGCACGAGGTGGCACTTGGGAATTCTAGAAGCGAAATTTCCTTTGCCATTGCAGAAATTCACGCATAACCTTTTGTAGTTATAGTAGAAAAAAAGGCCTGTCTGCAGCGAACGATGAAAATAAAAGTGAACAAAGACGAAAGATAGAGATAAAACCTCAGAAGGCGAAGAAGGGGGTTACCAAGGGTAGCAAAGCATAAGAGGCGAAACTTAAGTAAGGTGAGCATCCATAGTTAGAGTTTGAACTAAAGATTGGATTTATATAGAACTAGCTGATCTGCCCGGTCCAGCCCGGGAATGATCACTGATCGGGAATGAAAATAAGGTATTCGGTGGCATTGTAGAAACTGTGTAAAGAACAAAAACAAATGTGAACACTTATTAGTCGGTAGCATATCTCTCTTTCTCCACATCAAGTTCAACACGCAAAACCTAAGCAAGCAGCGCGAGTTAATTGATAGCAGCGCTCATTGTTATTATGAGGATCATTTTTTGTGACACTTTGCCGTTAACCGGCTACTTCATCCTCATTCACTGCTTGCCGTCAATTTTTGTGGAGTCGGCAGTACTTTGCACTCGCGTTCCCTGCTCCCAGGGATCAGTTATAGCGAATGTGAGTTGTCGCTTGTCTTGACATTATTTCTGGTATTGACAAATAATTTGTGCGCAATCTCATGAAAAATTTTGACCCCTCATTGTTTAAATTGAGCATGTAATGAAGAAATTGAGCACGCTTCCGTGCAAAACACTCGCTACAAAGCACTCATGGTCTCTTGCACGCTAAGGTTTCCGCATGAGATACATTTAGTGCATCCATTTGAATGAGCAATTGAGACTCACATCAAGAACACTTTTCACTGCACTTCGTCAACAGAAGTTCACAATGAGACAGCCAGCCTTGTTTACATACCCCTGTTTTGATAGCAGATGATAAGAATCATTTTGACTGCAAAGTGCTGCAAATCAATAAATCGATAGAAGGACCCAACGAATCGCTGCAAAAAGTAGCCTATCATCTGCGCAAGGCTCGAAAACATATGTGTGTAAAGTTTCAGCTTAATCGGTTGAGCGGCGCGCGTTTCTATAACTCACATACCCTACAAACTGACAATTTTTGAGTTTTATATATATATATAGATTTTCCGAAAAATTATGCGAGGGATTCGGTAAATATGACTTTATTTGATCCCGCGCAACCTCAACTTGCTCCCAAGTTGCAAGGGATTGACACGAAATAGAACACTTGCAAATCTTTCTATTCACATAATGGGTCGTGGCAAAGCTGTACACCAAATTTGATGTCTCATAATGGTTGATGGTTGTGAAGAAACTAATAATTGTTTATCTCTTCGTGCAGAAAGATTGACATGTCGAGATCGTGAAACAAGTTTATGCACTATTCATATTGGTTACATGTTAATTCACTATTGGTTAAATAACGTTAGAGCCTCAAACTCGGAACCATTTAGAGCAAGAATGTAATTGTGGAAGGGACAATATGCCTGTAATTATGAGGTTGATGCAAAAGTAATGACCGATTTTTTAAACCTTTTTTTTTCAAGCCAACTTTTTTTCATCAAAATTTTTTTCTTTGGAAATGATTTAGCATACCAATGAAAAGCTGTTTTTATGCTCTACCTAGTGCTGGGTGAAGCGAGCTTCCATCCTCATCTGTTACAAATACAAAGCTTCAAATAACCGCATCCAAATTCAGAAATATATTGTATTCACTTTTCTGGCCAAAATCCAAATACGTCTGAATGGCACCTTTTTGAAAATTTAGCTATTGTATGTCGTAAAGAGTGTCTACATCGTGCATACTCAACTGTACTTTTTAAACTTATCCAGATTAAGATATCGTATTCTCAACATGGGTAGCCGTTGCGGTCATTTTATGACCCATCTCTTTTAGAGAAATCATTCGCCAAAGCTTTGATTATGTAAGCGTAATGCTAGCGCATCTTATTAGCAGTTTTTGCAAAAACATCCAGCTGTTCAGTACGCAGAAAATCAGAAACTTCTATATTCGGGACTTTGAGGCATGACTGAAAAAATGTCGAAAAATTTGACAACTTTGAGTTTTTTCCTTTTCGCAAATGTTTTTCCAAAACCTTTTCATGGTATTTTGTACTACTGGCTTGCGGCTAAAAGATAGGCCACTTATCACTCAAACTGACTAACTTTGAGAAAAGTTATGGATTGTCAAAGACAAGGTTCAAGGAAAAAACCTTTTTTGTTTTTTAATCCGTATTTCTCCGCCCATTTGTGATATGAGCACAAGCAAATGTGTGTTGTATTGTGAAAGGTCTGCTGCTTCTGAAGGTCTTTACCGCAATTAAAAATGTAGTTTTTTCCAAAAGTTATAACACGTCAGAGTGAGAATTTTATTCTGCAAATCGACCATTACTTCTGCATCAGCCTAATATGTGCGGAATGGAAAATTCCATTTCTTAAACCGGCCCGGACCATGCACATATATACTCCAAGGCGGGGCGGATATTTAGGCTCCTTTTTGTTATCGATCCATATCGATTTAATTGGTTATTTCCAAAACTTGAGTTTCGAGGCAGGGAGTTGGCACAAGGGTAGAACATGCTGGTCACGAATATAATAATTTTTGCGAAAGTGGCCATTACTTTTCGATTTTATCGATGTTGGGCAACTTTGAGCTACGAACTTGGCATAGGGAGCTAACTGAGCATGTTGATTTTGGAAATATAGTGGGGCAGTCATGGCATTTGAAGTGGGACAGAGACAGGAGAATGTTATATAGAATTAGGAAGTGGCGATCATCATAGTGTATTGATAGGGCTGGCGAAGCCGAATATGCCAGCTAGTTTTTGGTACAGTGCTGGCCATAGCTATAGAGCTACCCTAAAAATCACCGTAATTTGTCCTCTCTTGCTCGAAATTGTCTGAAAAACCACTATTCTCTCTGCAAACCAACGTCATATCAATTGTGCTGGAACTAGCACTCAAAACATCTTCCTTGCGGAAGCTTGCCGACTCTTATCAGCGACTGTCGTTGCGGTATGACGGTTCTATGACACATCGGAGACCAGTTTCAATGGGCTGCCTTTTGGGACAGAGCTCAGTCAAATTTTCTTGAACAAAACCAGGCAAATCGTATCATAGTACTTAGATAAACAGCGGCAGCATCGAGAGGCTGCTGAAGTACGTAAAAGTCATCTCTAAAAGAGTGTCAGGAAACTGTGGAGAGGTTTTGTACCATCATCATCATAAAAACGAAATTCTACCAATGACACATCTTGTTGCTACGCGTTAACATGCTAGCAGCATCTAGGCAAATCTGGATACATATGTGGGTGATAAGACTGATTCTGAAAAGGCCTTGAAGAGATGCACCAATTTCAAGGAGCCTTGAACTCTGATTTCTAATATGTCATCTTTACCTCCGGAGGCCTTTGGATGAGGAGTTATGAGCGTTTGATGAGTCAAAGGATGAACTCCTGATTAAAACAAAATCAACACTGACAGCCTTTTTCAAATTGCAGATAGAATAATGGCATGCCAAAAATTTTCCGCTTATGGAGAAATTCAACAATCACTAGTCTGCCATTTGAGCTCATAAGAGACTTCTATGAATGATTTCCTTCTAATTGCGAGTTCAGATTTTCGCTACGAAACCTTATGACTTTTCCTAAATAGGCGGTTATGCGTATTTTCTGGAAAGGCCATTTCGACGAAAGATCCTTCCCTTGTGAGAGCGAAGACACTGTCCAAACGACAGCAATGCTTCGCTCGCGAGTAAGATATACATACAGAACTCAGATCCCGTTATCGTCCCGTTGAATAATTGGTGAGTGTGATTTTGAGATCAGCCCTAAATTGGACCCCGCAACCTTTGATAGATGACTTGCATCGGCTTGCATGCTTTACATGAGCACCCACCGCCCTGATGGGTCTATGGCTAAAGCATGAAAGCCGATGCAAGTCGATCACTGAATGCAGCTGGAACAGTTGCATGAACTGGGCCTTTGAGTCATATAAGCGTCATTTTACCAATTGTGTTTCATGAAATCTGGCGCTGCCATACCGATATTGCATTCAAAGAAAAGCGTGGATGTCTCATGGATTTTATAAAAAGTACTTACTCCGGATGGAAGCGCCCTGATCTCCCACTCTTCGCATGAATACATGGACACCAAGCAACAAATGGTCAAAAGAGTCCGCCAGCACATAACCGTGTTAAGTGGCCAGTCCTAAATAAATGGGACCGTCAGTTTCACAAAATCAAACCGTTCTTCAGTGCTGTGATAAGCGTTAACACTATGCACACCCTTCATAGACATTCGGGGGTGATTCATTCGGCAGCACCGGTTGAGGCGCGAGGCATTCGCAGCGCTTATCTGTTTATTCGCTGTAACTGCTCGAGTCGATCTAGCCCGTCAAAATCTTCCCACCCTTCTATGCGTACCCTTCCTAGAGTACTTTGTTACAGTCAGCACTGTTCATCCACGTGCCGGAATCTGTTCATCTTGTCAAGCTTACGCAAACCATGCGTCTTGTGTCAGACGTCACGATTTTGGTGCTCCGGGACTCTCCCAAAAGTGGCGCACCTCCGGAGCAGAGATGTGCGCCTCCCGGAGAAGGGTCCCATTCGCCTGTTTGTGACGTCACGGTGACGTCACGGTGAACGAATGGGACCCTTCTCCGGGACGCGCAAATTTCTGCTCCCTAGGTGCTCCACTTTTGGTAGAGCCCCGGAGCACATGAATGCGTGGAATGGCAGGGCTCCGGAGCGCTCAAGAGCGCGAAGTGGCAGACAGACTCGCGCCATTTGCCCGCCAGAGGTATCCCTTCGGCTGTCTGAGTTGTAATGCTTTGCCTCGATGGTTTTTAGCGAAAGGTAAAAAGCTATTCTGTCTTGGTGATATCTCTCATCGAGACTCTATTATACGATTTAACTCTCTCAGAAAACTTGCGATATCCTGCCGACGAAGTTGTGGGCTTCAGGAATCCGATCTGTTATATGCAAAAACTTTTGTCATGAAAAAAATGCTGACTGATAGAGCAAGTTTTCAGCTGCAACTTACTATGAACACGAAGTCTTTTCGGCTACACTTACTATAAACGCAAAGTCTGGGAAGGTTTAGCTAGAAAAGTCAGATGTATGCCACATGCTGCGAAACTGTAAAATTAGGGGGTACAAATGCGCAAAAAGCAAAAAACTGATTATAAGTTAAGCTTGGAATTGAAATTATTAATCGAATAATTCAGATGTTTTGGAAGTATTATGGAAGCGGAATACGGTTCGCAACTACTTTTGTGTAGGTTACAAATGCGATTCAAAGACAAAAATTACTAAAGCGCAAGTAAAATTGCAAAATTTTCAAACCTTTCCTCGCTATTTTTGAGAAATAACTTTAAGCAAAGTATCGCAAGTACCGCGATTCCAAAGCAAAGCTTCATCTGCGTGGACATAAAACTTAATAATGTTTCAAAATAGCAGCTACCGAAATTCAAACATCGAAAAGATCTGCTTTTGCGGTTTCAAGAGTCGGTTCGACAGTTCCATTTGCAAATACTAGGGCGATCACTTTGAACTGATAGAACCATATTTTGTAGACGGTGCTTGTAGCATTCTGTGGTGTAGTTCTGGGATAAAATCTATGGGTAAATTTTTCATGACATGCTGCAATTGACGCGATCACGCGTTTCTTACCACGGGATGTCAAGTTGTCGAGAAAACTCCTAATATACGCCAGTTTTTCATACATGCAGAGGAAGCATTACTTTTTTTCGCACTCTGTGCAACAAAAAATCTCCGATAAGATACTACCTTCTAAAAGAAGTTGTAGCATTTTGCTTCCGATGTCGTAACAAAGCAAAGTTCTCGAAAAAGTCGCGCCCAAAAAGTTTTATTGTGGGTCAAGGTCTTTGCCGTCTCTGTTGGTAGCCTTTGATTCAAGCACAACGATATAGCCAGATGAAGGCCTGGTTGTATCTAATGCTATGCAAGTCAAGATAAATCGTCATAAATAGTTCCTTTTCCGTTTCAACCAGATTGACAGTCAAGAAGCTGTCCAGCGATTAACCTATAACCTTACCAGTGCGAACCTCTGCGAAGCAGAGGTAACGCACTGATAGCCTTATAAATCCATGCAGTTACTTAAGGTGTTAGTGTACCTCAACTGCGCATTGCAAAAGATTACATGCAAAACATTTTCAAATGATATGCAAAGATTTGGCAAAGATCATCATAACTTATAATAACGGGCTAAGGGTGTTTACGTTTTTGTGTGTGTGTGTGTGTGTGTGTGTGTATGTGTGTGTGTATGTGTGTGTGTATGTGTGTGTGTGTGTGTGTGTATGTGTGTATGTGTGTGTGTGTATGTGTGTGTGTGTATGTGTGTGTGTGTATGTGTGTGTGTATGTGTGTGTGTGTATGTGTGTGTGTGTATGTGTGTGTGTGTATGTGTGTGTGTATGTGTGTGTGTGTATGTGTGTGTGTGTGTATGTGTGTGTGTGTATGTGTGTGTGTATGTGTGTGTGTATGTGTGTGTGTATGTGTGTGTGTATGTGTGTGTGTATGTGTGTGTGTGTATGTGTGTGTGTGTATGTGTGTGTGTGTATGTGTGTGTGTGTATGTGTGTGTGTGTATGTGTGTGTGTGTATGTGTGTGTGTATGTGTGTGTGTGTATGTGTGTGTGTATGTGTGTGTGTGTATGTGTGTGTGTGTATGTGTGTGTGTGTGTATGTGTGTGTGTATGTGTGTGTGTGTGTGTGTATGTGTGTGTATATGTGTGTGTGTGTATGTGTGTGTGTGTGTATGTGTGTGTGTGTGTGTATGTGTGTGTGTATGTGTGTGTGTGTATGTGTGTGTGTGTATGTGTGTGTGTGTATGTGTGTGTGTGTGTATGTGTGTGTGTGTGTATGTGTGTGTGTGTGTATGTGTGTGTGTATGTGTGTATGTGTGTGTATGTGTGTGTGTATGTGTGTGTGTGTATGTGTGTGTGTATGTGTGTGTGTATGTGTGTGTGTGTGTATGTGTGTGTATGTGTGTGTGTGTGTGTGTATGTGTGTGTGTGTATGTGTGTGTGTGTGTGTGTGTGTGTGTGTGTGTGTGTGTGTGTGTGTGTGTGTGTGTGTGTGTGTGTGTGTGTGTGTGTGTGTGTGTGTGTGTGTGTGTGTGTGTGTGTGTGTGTGTGTGTGTGTGTGTGTGTGTGTGTGTGTGTGTGTGTGTGTGTGTGTGTGTGTGTGTGTGTGTGTGTGTGTGTGTGTGTGTGTGTGTGTGTGTGTGTGTGTGTGTGTGTGTGTGTGTGTGTGTGTGTGTGTGTGTGTGTGTGTGTGTGTGTGTGTGTGTGTGTGTGTGTGTGTGTGTGTGTGTGTGTGTGTCTGTCCGTTACGAAATTCGTAGAGCGTGTTCCAGCCAACGTCCTAAGCCCAAATTTTGCATAGCGAACGCTACCTGCATGAAAGCCCACCATGCAAAAGCATGAGCGGATCCGTTAAGTGGATCCGTTGAAAATTGCGTGTCAAACGGATCCACTCGGCTTCTGACCAGCAAAACTGGGCCGCTACCAACACTTTTTGCGAAGTTATGGATATGTTTGACAAGCTAATGTGGAAGCCAAGGACTTTAGCCCAGAAAACTGGAGTAAAGTTGGCTACTTTACGAAAATGGCGCCAAAAAGAGTTAGTTGCGTAAATGTTCAGTTTGCCAAGGTTTTACCTCATCCTCTGAGAAGATTTTTGCATGGAAATGTAGCCCACGGTGATTATAGTCGTCATGGCGACTATCAGGCCATAAAAATTCAAAAAACCGATTCAAATTCGCATTAATTTTTCTCAGAAAAGTTTCGTCCACGTGAAAATACCGATCTCACACAAAAAAGCTCCAGGAATGAGTAGTTGTTTACGAATCATTCGTGATAGCCTGCATGGCTCGGTGAGTTTCAATATCATTATTATGCGGGAATGAGTTAAGCATACAGAAAGTAGGGCCAGTGCGAGCCTCTGCGAAGCAGAGGTGACGCACTGGTAACTTATAATAACGGACTAAGGTTGTTTACGTGTTTTTGTGTATGTATCGTCGAGTCATTCGTAACTTAATATGCCTGTTGCACACCATGTGTGCTAACTGACGAACTGTAAAATTAAAACCTGCTCATTTGCAATGAATTCTCCTGATTTTCTTGTCCCTTTTGTTTTTGTCACATATATGCTAGTAGTAGAACATATCTTTGCAGTTTTCTAGGATAGATAATGTCTCACTGAAAAGTTAGTAGTAAGGGTGCCGTGGCTATCGCGTATAGTGTGCGTTCTCACACATTAAACTACAAATGACTCAAGGATATGTATGTCTGTGTGTCTGTCTGTAACGAAATTCGCAGAGCGAGTTCCAGCCAACGTCCTGAGCCCAAATTTTGCACATTGCATGCGACCAACGTAAGAGCCTATCATGCAAAAGCACGAGTGGTTTTGTTGGGTTGATCCCTCAGAAACTGCGCGTCAAACGGAACCACTTGGGTTCTTCTGGCCAGCAAAATTGGTTCCGTATCACCACTTTTTGCAAATCGGGGATGTGTTTGGCATGCTGATGTGCAAGCCATGGACTTTAGTCCAAGAAAGTGGACAAAAGCTTACTACTTTACGAGAACGACGCCAAAAAGAAATGATTTTAAATGGTTAATTTGCCAAAGTTTTACCTAGGCATTTGAGAAAAAATTTGCACAGAGATGAAGCTCATGTTGCCTACTGTCCTTATGGCAGCTACCAAGCCAGAAAGAGTCCAAAAACCTATTCAAATTTGCATTTGTTCTTCTGCGAAAAGTTTCATCCACGCGAAATCACCGACCTCACATGAAAAAGCATTTGGAATGGATAGTTGTTTACATTTTACTCGCGATAATCGGCACTGCGCGGTGAGTTTCATTGCCGGCATTAGTCAAGAATGAGTAAGGCATATGGAAT
Organism: Cylicocyclus nassatus; assembly: GCA_958299035.1. Lineage (NCBI taxonomy): Eukaryota > Metazoa > Nematoda > Chromadorea > Rhabditida > Strongylidae > Cylicocyclus > Cylicocyclus nassatus. The sequence continues at coordinate 83,336,006 of CATQJL010000223.1, forward strand.
AGGACCAGTGCGAGCCTCTGCGAAGCAGAGGTGACGCACTGGTTGCTTATAAGCAAGCTGGATATCGTCTGGGACAAAAAGCAAAGGGATATCGTTTTTGTGAATCCGAAATTAGGTTTTTTAGTCGATGTTTCCTTTTTTCAGTCGATTTGGATATTCCGGATAAGGATCAAAATGGACTTCATAAAATTTTGCCAAAGCAGGGGGAACTTCCTTTTTTGCATTTTCGGAATGTCGCCTCGTGTCGAGCCCTGGTGGTAAGAATATGTACTTGCACTTGCTGGTATATCATTAACACCGTCCACCCTAATTTGGGGATTTCGAGCTTTTAACGCCGTATGATAATAGTGCCCCTTATCAAGCCAATGCTCAAGTCGCAGCGCAAAATGCCGCTTTGGAAGCAAGAAAATTGCTTCGGAATAGCGAAGATGCACGAGGACCCCCATCCATGCCCGCCCATTTGTGCGCGCCCATCTAATCACCGTTCCAAAAAGCCGCCTGTGGGTTCTTCGGAACGGGAATTGTCGGGGAATCGGAATCAAGGACATGAGAAGGCTCTGAAACGACATAAACCTGGAGGTCGAAAATCTGGGTGGACGGTGCCTTTAAAGGGGCCTGAGCTAAGAAATTTGTGAATAAAGTGGTAAGTTGTGTCACTGATAAAGGTACTTCGAACATATGCGCTTAAATTTGATTCCAACATAACTTGCCTCTGAGTTGAATACTGTCAGTAAAATTGAAGTGCTTAAAGGCAGTGGCCCGACAAAATTGCGACTGCGATCTTTCCACATCTACATGGCCTTTTGAAAATCCGGTGCTGTGCTCGAAAAGTCAAAAAAGTGCTTCTGTCTACCGTGAGATAGCTGGAGGGCATGGGCGATCCCAGCCACGAATAACAGCTGAAGGCAGGAGACTGTAACTTCACCCATTTTGAAGGTAATTGGCTGATCGGCTCCGGCAGCCAACTGCGATGTTGGCCGGAATCCCTCGCCCATCCCCTCTAGCTATCTCCAGGATGGAAAAACGCCGTGAAAAGACTTTCTTGACTTTTCAAGCGCAGCACTGGACTCAGCGCATTCAAGAAGGCCATGTAGGTGTGGGAAGCTCGCAGTCGCATTTTCCCGAGCCACTGCCTTTGAGCTGAAAATGGAAGCCTTGATATTTGTGTGTGGCAGAGTTTTCGCTTGAAAAAAATTCCTGATTCCCGTTATTGCTACCAGCGAACTCTGTTGCGGGCATTAAGCCTCGACACAAATAAGATGCTGTATGGCTGGGTGGACGCGTTTCTGTGTTTTTTTTTTCGATGCTTTCTGAGTATTTGAGATAGCTAAAGGCTGCTGCATGACAAAGGCGCTAAAGCAGTATTAGTTGAACGGGCGCGAACGCGGCGCGCCCCTATCCTCACCGTTGTAAATCCTGCACCTCATGCGCTCTGCGGCTAATAAAGCCGCGTTCGCGTCTAAAGATATTGCGCTTTCGTCGGGCAGCGGCGTATAAATACATAGGCATTTCAGATAGCGCCATGCAGGGCTAGAGTGTTGCAAACAAATTCTGCCCAAGCAATGCACTTGTGTGGTGCATATGAAGGCATTGTGTCAACCTTTGGAAATTGGCTTACAAACCTCTTCAGGCGTGTGCATAAACATTAAAAAAAGAGATTTAATGGAGCCATAAACGTTGCTATGTGGTACCGAAAAACCAATGAACATCATTAAAAATTGATAAATCTTAACATTTTCTGAGCTTTCATCGTTTGTTTCTCACTTGTAATGTGGCATCATTCGAGTGTGTAATTCCTGTCGTGTCACTTGTGTTCGTGTCGGTAGTTATTGGTAGACCACCCTTCTTTTTCTCTTCTTTCACAGCTCGGGGATGAGGTCCTTTGACGCGTCTTCGGCGTTTTGTCGCTCTTCTCAGTCTTCTTATGGTGAGTACCAGAAAAACAAGCAGTAAAAGTGTGGCATACACTAATGCTCCAATCACGATCACTAGAGATGCGCTGAATATGGCTATCTTTAGATTGTAAAGGACAAAAGAACAGATCATGCCTGTATACGTACATATTACTACTCCGTCGTACTACATATCTCTTATCGTCATCAGCATGTCGCTCAATGTAGTCATCATCCTCAGTCGTTGCTGAAATAGTGTTTGAACATGTGCCTATGGGCAATAATCAGACTTGATCTACCCAGTCCAAACAAAGTATATACTTCTGGGCACTGGACCCAAATACGCTTTATCTACTTAGGGATTTTCTGCAAGCAGTCACGAGCGTTTGAAAGTGCAAAGTTGTCAATTTTTCTGTAATGCATTTCCACAAAACGTTTGAAAAACACTTTAGGTTCCCAGTAGGTGGTTATTTCTTCGATCTAATCAGAATCCTCACAATCATTGTAAATAACAGCCCCCACGAAACACTAGTTAGCTTCAATCTTGAACGCTCACCTTTTCAGTAGGCTTAGCAGATAACACACATATACAGAGTTTCCCAGAATTGAGTACACACTTTTTACTTGTTAATAACTCTCTTCCCAAAAAGTCTTTTGCCAAACTTCGAGCACCATTCAGTAGAGCTGGCTCCAACTTAGATTTATAGTAAAGAGCGAATCACTTATGGCTTGTTATTGTTGTACGATTACGATAGGAGCTGCCAACATACGGCGCCGCTGTGTCAAGACCTATTCGAAAAAAAACCTTCCAAAAAAATCTGGAAATTTGTAAGTCAGTGATATCAGACATGCTGATTTCATTCATAATCACCATAGATAATTTTTTACAATTGGTTTCCCTGACATAACTAACGAAAAAAGTTTTACTATAAAATGCGACCTACATATTTATAGTTAGCGACTCAGTTTAGACCTTTGATAAGTTTTAAGTCTGGGGTGACATGTGGCCATTAATGGCAAAAACCTCTTTGAAACCTAACTCAATCTGCAGTAATGAAAAGCGATGGTTGAGTCGCTCCATACCGTAAATTCAAGTTAAAGCCTGCTCTACTGAATGACGCTTCAAGCTAGGCAAAAGACTTTGTGGGAAGCGAGTTACTAAGGCTCCCGCCAGAGTGCCGAAGCCATGCCAGCGCCGAGTCAGCGTTTCGATCGATACACGTGTATTTCGTTGGGGCGGGGCTAGCTGACCTAGTTCTCAGCAGATAGCTGTCCCCAACGAAACACACGTGTATCGATCGAAACGCTGGCTGGGTGCTGGCGTAGCGCTGGCATGGCTTCGGCACTCTGGCGGGAGCCTAATGATCAAAAAGGGTTGTGTTTTTTTGAGACCAGCGATTCAAGGCGAGCGCAATTATATACAGCATTTGGAATGGCTTGACCAACTTCTGACCATTCTTCTGAGGTATAGTAGACAACTTTTATACGGCGCTGTATTTCACGCGATTATCTTGTAAAGAGTACCTTTAGTCGTAACATCTATTGCTGAAGATGTAGAAGCTTCTGTTGTGATTTCAGCAGCAGTTGCATCGGCGGTCGTAGAAGTTACGGTAGTAATTGCAGTAATGATGTCACTGGCGTTTGTAGGACCTGTTATCAATAAATATACAACTTATAGCTTATTGTTAGCAGATAACAATAACAAACATATACAGGGTTTCCCAAAGTTAAGTACACACTTTTTACTCATTAATAACTCTCTTCCCACGAAGTCTTATGCTTAACTTCAAGTACCATTCAGTAGAGTAGGCTCCATAGAATTGTAACTCTTCATTACTGTACATTACGGTAGGAGCTGCCAAAGCGCCACTGTGTAATAACCCATTCAAAAACCTTCCAAAAAATCTGGAAATTTGTATGTCAGTGTTTTCAGACATGCTGATTTCATAGCGCAGATTTTTACGAGTTCTTAAAACTAAATGATTTAATCACATGTTCAAAAAACACGAAAAACTCGTTGTTGCAAATTCCATGACACAAATTATGAAAAAAGTTTACGATAACGTGCGCACTACATATTCATAGTTAGCGACTCAGTTTAGCCTTTTAATAGAGTTTTCAGTTTGTTGAGCATCCATTGTGGAGCAAAACGTAGTCATTGATAGTCAAAACCCAAAACCCTCTTCAAAGTTTCTACAGTGCGTTTCATGACTATGCGACACCCCTCGACATTTGAGATTTCTGGATTCACAGAGGAGATCGATTACTCCAGTCAATGCCTATGTGATCCACATATGGTATAGAATGAAATGACATCTCGATAAATATGTCTGGTCACTTGCTTTTCTACATGTTGAGACATGTCTATTTTTCCATTGTCTCATAACTATAGGACACCTCTGAGTAGGTACTTTTCCCACGGAAGACAAGACGCAAAACAGGGCTTTTATGACTAATCGGTCCCACCGGGTCTTCTTACTACTTTATCAAATCTATTGGAAATGCTCTGACGAATTCATGCATGCCTTCGGTTTAATATTGTCACATGCGTATATAACGAACAGCTCCAACTTTTTCAACGCCTAATACTGCTTGTACTTGCTCAAAAACGCTGTGCCAGGGGAGACGGCCCTTCTGAACCGCTAACGTTAGCAGCTTAATTACTGCGCGCCTCTGATTGGTCGGTGCTGCCGCCGCTTGGGTGAGCGAGAGCTATGCTGTCGTTAGAGACGTCTGAATTGGACTGCAAAGACATTCTCATGATAAAAAGAATCAAACAAGATTTTCGATTCCCATAAAACTCGAAAATGTTTTATTTGGGCGGCTCAGGTAAATTCTTCAGCTTACACGTGCAGACTTCATGCTGTTTTGAAAACTGGGAAGGGCGAAGAAATCATGAAATGGCTTTAGAAACATGCAACCTTTCCAGCTTTTTGTCTAACTCAAACATCCTCACTATCATTATCGTGTGCCTCACTTGCTTTGGGATGCTCAGAAATATTTGAAAACACTGCTAGATTATAAGAAAGGCGAAGTAATTAGCGTTGCCCGGGCAGAGTAATTAGCGCTAGGACGGAGCGGTTCAGAAGGGCACACACCCCTGTGCCAGTAATCGCCAGAGATTTCCTGAAGAATTTAAGACAAGACAGCATGGTCACTTTTACAAAAGCTGCTCGCGATACTAGCGGAGAACGGCAGTAAGTGACCCGCGTGCATGTTCAAATGCGTTGTGCTGCTGCGAAACATGTGCTGTCATCGGCACTTGGTTAAGAAGATGATAGAAAGTATGAGCTAATGATTTGGTGATGAAAGTGAGCAAAAATTTTTATTTGAACGGGTAAAGGACCGACTGACCGGATGTAAGCAAAGTCCATATCATTTTAGCAAAAGGAACTTTAGCGCAGGTTCCTTTATAACCTGGGAGCACTTTGCATAAATCAAAAGCCTACACTTTGACGAGAAAATTTGCGCGCAGCTGCCAAAAAGTACTGGCAAGCCAACGACTGTTTTCCTTCCACAAGTACCGGTGACAATACTACGTTTCGAAGTCATAACACATTGAACATGCACGCGGGTCACTTACTGCCGTTCTCCGCTAGCATCGCGAGCAGCCCCTGTAAAGGTCATCATACCTCTTGTCTCAACTCCTTCGGAAAATGTCTGTAGATTACTGGAACGGCGTTTCTGAGCAGATACAAGCAGTATGAGGCATTAGAGAAGCTGGAGCAGTCCGTTATGGACGCATGTGACGAAACTGAACGGATGACATACTCGAACATGTTAGAAGCGTCTCGTAACGGACTTGGTGAAGTGGTAAAAGAGCCTGTAGCCCGATTAGTTATGAAAACCGCGTTCTGCGCATCCTTTTCCTTAGTGCTTTGCTCTAAGGTGTCGTATAGTTATAAAACAGTGGAAAAATAGACATGTCTCTACATGTAGAAAAGCAAGTGACTAGACATATTGGTCGAGATGTCGTTTTCTTCAGTACCATATGTGGATCACAAGGCACTGACTGGAGTACTCGATCTCTTTTGTAAGTCCAGAAATCCCAAATGTCGCGGGGGGGGGGGGTCGTATAGTTACGAAACGCACTGTAGCATAATCCTACAGTAATGAAAAGCGATGATTGATAGTTCAACGCTCCATACTGTAAATTCAAGTTGAAGCTTTACTGAATGGCGCTTCAAGCTAGACAAAGGACGTGGGATAAATGTTACTAACGATCAAAAAGAGCGTAATTATTCTTGAGATACCCTGTATTCAAAATCAGCGATTCAAGGCGAGTGCAATGATATAAAGCGTTTGGAATGGCGTGACCAACTTCTGACCATTCTTTTGAGGCATAGCAGACAACTTTTATACGGCGCTGTAGTTCACGCGATATCAGTGTTGTAAGAGTACCTTTGGTCGTAACTTCTATTGCTGAAGATGTAGAAGCTTCTGTTGTGATTTCAGCAGCAGTTGCATCGGCGGTCGTAGAAGTTACGGTAGTAATTGCAGTTACGGTGTCACTGGCGTTTGTAGGACCTGTCATAGTGATATAATGGTGTAAACCGTAGTTGACGTAAGGCTCCTCAATGTACATTATAAACAAAGGAAGTTCTCTTTTGAAATGCAACGTGCATAAACAACCCTGCCGGGGAGGAAGTGCAACTTGAAAGAAAGCTTTACTTTCTGATGTTTCGAAGGTCTAAATCTCACGCTCTCTTTCCATTTCCAAGTATTTTACCGTTCTTTACCACTGACAAATTGTATGAAAGCTACTGCACCGCATCCAAATTCCTGTAGATCTTTTGATGACTCCTAACTGCCAAACATTTCTTCTTCAGAGTCGTTTTTCTTTGTGGTGTTCAATGAAATCAGCATAAAATTGTTTTAATTATTTAGTCTGTTGGACTTGATAACCAGCACAGCTTTACCGAGAAAGAAGAGAAATGGAGAGAATTTTTTTTATCTGAGTTTGCGTCTGCTTCATTTTCTCTCGAAGGCTAAACTGGGACCAACAAATACTAGATAATCTGCCCACATAAAGCTTGAACAGATGCTACTGTTCGCTTGGCAAGATAGGTGATTATGCACAAATAAATCAGTCTGATTGTCTTAGCTACAACGTATTGGAGAAAGTGGCAGACTTTGTACTCGCAAGAAAGAACATCTTTCAGATAAAAGACGTAAAAGTCTGCTTTCACCTCTAGGCAAACATAGCCACGAATCGCATGCTAAAGACGATTTTGATATCAAATGCCAAATCTTGGCACATGAAAAGGAAAACTCAGCAAGAAAGGCATTAGAAGCATTCGAAATTACTGCGTATAATCCAGCAATGAACAATAAGAATGAGTGTTTGTCGACTACCGCACACTTCCTTCCCTTCATATTTTTCACACAGAATGTAGATCACATATGTGTATTTATGGTATAGTCCATTCCATCCGCCAAGACCATACTCCCGTTGCGGAATCTCACATAGCTGTGTTGGCAGAATATGTTCATCCTCTGGCATAGCTATTTCTACGGTAAAACTGTTGAACAAAGATCAAGAACTAACGCTTTGTTTCGTAGATAATATTGTGAAACAATAATGAGACTTCGAGCATTAGGCCTCTAGTAAGACGAAAGGTGTCGAAACTTAGGCCGTAATAAAGAACAAAGAAGACTTAGCAAACTTCTTTGCGTGAAAGCGCTTCAACAATGAACACGTGTGTTCAAATTCTGTTACCGTAGGCCGACAAATACTTTATAGTGTCAATTCATTCAAGTGTCGAATAGCTCAATCTCTGAGACTATATCTTGTGACAACATAATGGGATTTCGTAAAGAACTGGTCCAAAGTGATATTATGAACACCCTATGCAACATATTCGAAAATTTAAACGAACCAGCTGCACCTGTATACTACCAACTTCTAAATTACAGTTCTCCCTTGCCAGTTTCAGGCCCGTAGTAAAATGAATCCAATGAAATAGATAAATAAGTTCTTGTCTTGAGCAGCTTTTCAAAGAAAAAAGCCAGCAAACTTTACAGAAAGAAAAATTCTGTTTTCTTCCTTTCCACGCAAAATCAGCTGTTCATCGATTCTCTCCTTTTGGGCCCCGGTATTGTGCAGTTCTGCGCCAATTTTGTCTGTAGTGTTATGCAAATTGGTGTGTATCGTAAGTTATGCAGGAGCACTTACGGGAGTCTTGTCTGCGTCTCATCTTTTACATATTATTTGCATTCGTCTAACATCAGTTCACGTTCAGTTCAACTAAACGTGAACTGATGTGCAGGAGTTGACTGCAACAGGTGGACGGATGGTCAACTAAAAGTTCACTCGCCATGCTTATAGCATGGAAAGGTGGGCGGTCATCATTTACCTCACCTAGCTCAACTGATGGGTTAAGTTCAGTTCACCTGAACTGAGCAGGCTTTACTATGGGCCTCAGTGTTCGCACAGACTTCGCACTATTACCTTGGTAACTGCCGTGCCTTAGTCTAAGTCCGTTATGTTTGATATAATGAGATAAAGCCGAATGCAGAGCATTTGAGCTTTATTTGGTTTAGCAATCTGCTCCTCGCTGCCTCTGTATCGAAAAAAGTGCATTAAGGGATTGAGAGTAAGGAGTTCGAAGTGTGGCTTCATGGTACGAGAATAGTTTCAAGAGAGGCGGTTGAAGGAATAAGACAGATTTTCTACAGTCAATACTAAATACGGTGCCCCCTTTTCCATAGTGTCCACTATACTTGGGTCCGAATCGAATAGAAATTCGATCATTCGAATAAAACATTCGAATATATTCGTATTCGAAATTCGATATTCGGAGTTCTTCCATTTTCGAATAATATTCGAAACTCGAATAATCAAAAAACAGGGTTTCGAGTAAAATTCGAAAACTCGAATAATCAAAAAACGAGGTTTCGAATATTACTCGAAAACTCGAATAATCAAAAAAAGAGGTTTTGAATATTATTCGAAAACTCGAATGATCAAGAAACGGGGTTTCGAATAGATTTTATTCGAATGTTTTATTGGAATGTTTATTCGAATTCGTATTCGAATGACTCCCTATTCAGATTATTCGACTTTGCTGTAGAGCCAACTGCTGAGTATCAAACTCACTTCGTCCGCGTTTTTTTCGCAAAACTCGGTAATGCATCTTTTGCAACCGTTATACCTTTGAACTGTATGGAGAGTCGCATTCTTCCGACTGCCTGCGACAGTAAAAAAATCATATGTGGATTTTAATTGATGTAGAAAGTAGAGCAAGCCCTTTGCTTTTACATTGTTGATGCTGATAAGAAATAAAATTAATTTTGGTGTACATCAGTCTCTTTCAGGCCATTTGAAGAAGAATCTTTTGGGCACAGCATAAAAATTTTTTATCGGCTGCTTTTTAGATCGTCCATAATGGGTAAAATTTGACTTTTTGCTGATGTATAGACTAGATGCCGACCGACCGACTTTATCGATTTTTGGGGAAGTTTGAGCTGCGGGGCTGAGAGTTGGTACAAGGGGGTAAGTGAGGGTGCTGATTATGGATAAATTTACTTTATATTAGGTCATTCCGAAAGTAATTTCGCTTTTTTCAAACGGGCGCCACTTCTGAAGGAACAAAGATTTCTAAGAGATCTTGGGAGCAATCGATGCATCATTTCATTCTCTTTCTAATGGTTATGAAACAGTTGCAAAACAGCCAATGAGCTTTAAGAAAATAACCAAAATCTGCGACCCATGCTTTTTGAGATGGTCAAGTTTCACGATTTTTTGAACCTTTCATATCAATCTTCAGAAGGAGCTCATAAAGATTCGATAGAGTAAACCTTATAGAATACAGCATTACTTTTTTCCCCTTCTCGGAGCTCGCCGTAATTTTTTAAAAGATTTTTTAACGGAACCATCGGATTTTGGCAGGCCCACCTCAACCATAATCGCATCAAACATCATATTTTTTCGGAATTTGAGACTACCAAGATGGTACTATGAGTTAGCATTAATTTTACAAAGCAAGTGAGGGTAAACGGGTTCGAAGTATCAAATTTTGAGTTTTTCAGATACCACATGGGGCTCCTTGAAAGAATGAATTGTGATGATTTTATCCCCGGAAACTAAACGAATCAGAAACAAAAAACACTCGTTAGAAAGAGGAGAAAATGCTGCATCGAATACTGCACGAGCTGCTCTTCTTTTGATATTCTACGAGGATTTAGCTGCCCAAGTATGAAAATCAATAGCATCAGTTAAAATTCTGTCAAAAATGTATGACAAGCTATGAAAAGGAGAAAAAAGTAGCGCTGTATTCTATAAGGTTTACTCTATCGAATCCTTACTTGAACTCCTTCTGAGGACTGATATGAAAGTTTTGAAAAATTGTGAAACTTGACCATCTCAAAAAGCATGGGTCGCAAATTTTGATTATTTTCTGAAAGCTCATAGATTGTTTTGCAACATTTTCATAACAATTAGAAAGAGAATGAAATGCTGTTTCGAATGCTACCAAGACCTCTCAGAAACCTTTGTTCTATCAAATGTGGCGCCCGTTTGAAAAAAGCGAAATTACTTTCGGAATGACCTAATATTAGGTCATCCCAAAAGTATTTTCGCTTTTTTTAACAAGCGCCACAATCCGCAGAACAAAGGTTAGCAGAAGCTCTTCGTAGAATTCGATGCAGTTTTTTATTCTCTTTCAAGTGGTCATCTTTATTTAGCAGTTGAAACAATGTGCTATCAGAAAATTGCGATAAACTGCGACCCATGCTTTTTACCAAGGTCAAGTTCCACTATTTTTCTAAATTCTTATACTGATCCCCCGAAGAAGTCCAAGTAACCAGCGGATAGAGCAAAGAAAGTAGGATACAAAACAGTTCCAATCTCCTTCCAAGGGCTCCCATAACTTTTTAATAGAATTTTGAACAACGCCGTCGAATTTTAGAAGTTCCATATCAGACGAAGACTCGTCAAACTTCACTAAACTCTCGATTTTTGATACTTTTAAAGTGGATTAGGATTTAGCACTAATTTTGCGAAACAATTGAGCGTTCCGGGGTTCGAAGTATCGATTTTCTAATTTGTCGCGTACAGCCTGGGGTTTCTTGAAAAACATGAATTTTGTCGATTTTATCCTCCAAGACTTCTCGAATCAGGGACAAAAACATGTCTAAGAAAGAGGAGAAAGTGCTGCGTCGAATAACACCCGAGTTGCTCGCCGGCTGTTGTTCTATGAGGTTTAAGTTGACCAAATATGGAATTTGATAGCATCGAAAAACTAATTTTAATAAATTTTCAAAGTAAGCTATGGAACGGACAAAAATTGTATTGCATCCTACTTTGTTTGCTCTATCGACAGGTCACTTGGACTTCTTCGGGAAATCAGTACAAGAATTTAGAAAATTAGCTGAACCTGACCTTGGTAAAAAGCATGAGTTGCAGTTTGTAGCAATTTTCTGAGAGCTCGTTGCATCATCTGCATTATAGAGATAAGCATCAGAAAGGGCATGAAAAACTGCATCAAATGCTACCAAGAACTCCTGTATACCTTTGTTCTGCGGACTGTGGCGCTTGTTCAAAAAAGCGAAAATACTTTTGGGACGACCTAATAAATTTTATCGATTTTTAGAAAATCTCGAGCTACGAGCTTGGGAGTTGGTACGGGGGGTAAATGAGGATGCTGATTAAAAGCGAAATCTATTTTATTGATTTCAGCAATTTCTGGAAAAGGAGTTGCTATAGGGGATACTAGGGGGCTGATTATGATTGGATCGGCTCTAGCCAGATATGCCGGCAAGTTTGAGATGTGACTGCTTTAGTTATTCGATAAATCATTCGAATATTTATTCGAAATTCGACTTCCAATGTTCGAATATATTCGATATTCATTCATTCGATATTTTTGATTTTCCGAATTTATTCGAAATTCATTCATTCAATATTTTTGATTTTCCGAATTTATTCGAAATTCATTCATTCGATATTTTTGATTTTCCGAATTTATTCGATATTCGTTTATTCGAGATTTTTCCTTTTCGAATTTATTCGATATTCATTCATTCGATGAAAAATTCTCGAATTACCCAAGTATAGTGTCCACGCATCCGCAGCGCGTGGATATTGGCAGCGATGTGCCATCAATGCGGTAGATCTAAACGTCCAAGCGATACGCCCGCGAACGCGGCACGGGGTTCTAGCATTGCGCTTGAGCTAATCGGCAGGGAAGCATATCGTTGACACCGACTATACTTATCTCAAAGCAAAAACTGTATCCATGCCAAGTTCCGTACTTATCTGCCAATGGCTGCTCGAGATGTTTCTTTTAGGTTGGGGGGAAGGGAGGGAGGGAGGGGGGGGGGGGGGTAAGTGGCGCGAAAGAAATTCTCTTCTGAGCATTTACAGATCACTCAAATTACTTGCGCATTTTTCTTATATAAAAAGCTGAATATCTATTTGTCTGTTTGTCTTTCTCTGTACCTGTGTACAATAGAGTTTTCCATGAACAAATCATGACCGAACATAACTAAACTTTGCGCACATACACTTCGGGGAGCGGCGGGTGTCCTAGGCTACTTGTTATCGATCAGTATCATTTCATCAATTTCGCAAAGCTTGTGAAACGGGGCTGAGAGTTGGCACAGTAGGCAAGTGTCCATGCAGATTATGAATTTAATATCAACTTTCAGAGTTATCAGCTACCTTTACTTCATAAATTTTTCGCGAAGTTTGAGCTACGGGCTGGGAATTAGCACAGTAGGATAACTGAGCATGCTGATTGAAAAGAGATAAGTTTGGACAAGGAAATGTAATACGGAACTCAAGCATAGGGGTATTTATCACAGTGTAGTACTGTTAGGGTTGGGCGGAGCCGACTGCCGGTTAGGCTAGTCGCCCATGCAGACTACTTTCAAAAATTTTGTGACATTAACGAGGAGGGGCCGCCAGGCGAACTTCGAGTGCATTACATGAATGATAAAAAGATAAAGGACTCAGCGTCTTCAATATCTAGGCATGCGCCGGACGCACACTACTGCATAGTCGAAGGGGCTATTGTATCCGTGCGAGCCTATTACAGTGACTTGTGGGGGCCAGCTGATTACCAAGTCAGTGCTCTTATTCTACCAGATTACTTGGTCAATTTACCGGCCCGGAGGAGCTTGACTGCTCAAAGGCGGAGATCGAACCTGTGTTTGATCTAGTCATAACGGCGCCTCCCACTACGCCACTCGTCTCCCGAGTGTACTACATAGATAAATAAATTGATAAATAGATAGATAGATAAATAAAGAATTTGTGTGAGCGTAACAAAGAGAGTTACCTGTAGCGCTAGAGTATATTTCCGATGTCGGTACTGTGTTGGCAAGTGTTGTCGTAGCAAAAGCAGTAGTTGTAGAAGCTGTTGTCCTTGTAGTGATAGCTGAAATAATGGTTGTAGTTTTTGTAATGGCTCTCGTTGTAAATGTAATCCTTATGAAATGCATTGAGAAATTAAAGGATATTGAAGTACCTGCACAAGTGAAGTCTACTTCAAAAGCAATTCAAATTGAATATGATTATGAATATTCATCGAGAGTCGAAAATATATATGTACAACTCAAAAAATTTCGCGTGAATCATCCGGCAATATCGATTAAAGTCAACGTCAAGATTGAACAGCTCTTACTAGCAAAAGCTGTTTTCCATTGCTAGAATCGTGCACCATTGGCGTGAGCTTTCGGTGAACGACGACTCAAGAGATTGCGCCTCTTAGATGATTCCTTCAAAGGCACGGTTCCCCAACTCTTTACTGCAGTTTGCGCAGCTACTCAACTATTCGTGCATGACTGTATATAAGCGGAGTTACACCTACAGCTGGAACAATGTAGGTAAATGCTTTTTAACAGGGAGGATACTTAGTGACCGTGGTTTAGCATATCTGATATGTCACCGTTTCGACTTAAAACGTTGAGTTCAAATGTTTTCATCTACGAGTACCCTAGAATTGACATTTACCAATGTACAAGTGTTGCCGACAATGCTAAAGGTAACGAATTATAAATCAAATGTATGGTGGATTATCTCCCACAAAGGTCCGCCGCCCATCGTGGCGTGAGGTTGGCCCTGGGCGTCGAACTGCAACGCAGCCGAGTGTATACTTTGGTAGGGTCTCCCAAGCTGTGAAGGAGTTCGGTGGCATGGTTTAGCCCATTCGCCTTGCTTCACCCTTAGGCTCCCGCCAGAGTGCCGAAGTTATGCCAGCGCTACGCCAGCATTTCGATCGATACACGTGTATTTCGTTGGGGCGGGGCTAGCTCAGGAGGTAGATGTCCCCAACGAAATACACGTGTATCGATCGAAATGCTGGCGTAGCACTGGCATAACTTCGGCACTCTGGCGGGAGCCTTATCAAAATTTGGTTAACAAAAGTGAGATAAAGCGAAAGTGATCATGCTTGGTGTATACACGGTACCCAAAATCAGAGAAGTAAATACAGTGGGGGACAAAATTATAGCTCCACTCTAAAAAGCGCCATAACTCGCTCTGTTATCAATAAAATGTTCCAAAATTTGGTACAGCCGTGTGTTTAATTTGCGTTGTTTTGTGTTTAATTGCCTACTATCAGTCTTCAGAATAGGTCTCGTTTTCGTTTGGTTATTCAAGAAAAAATCGAAAATTTTGAAAAAGCAGGCTTGAAGGCTGGACAAAATTATAGGTCCACCTGGACTTTTTACTGATTAAAGCACTTCTTAGCTCCCAAATTTTCTTTAGGTAGGTACACAGCTAAAAACGTTAGCCAGCTGCTTTAGTCAAGCTGTGTCAGCTGTGTCTCCAAAAAGAACTGATTATTCACTTTCTTGCCTTGAAAATGCTGTCACATGTATTTCGCTCCGCGACCCTGCGTTGAGTAAGAAATTCTGCAATTTCCAGCAGGATTGGAAGGGACGGGATTTTATCAACCTTCTGGATGCTTTTTGACGTGAGCATTGAGGTTTTAATTCGACTTTTTGCTGCTGAAGCAAATACGACATTGAAAATATTGCAATCCTGAGCTCAAATTTCTGCCTCCAAACTTCTTTTACACTGTTCTCAGAAGCATTAAGTAAAGTAAAGGCATTGTTTCTACGAAGGGGGTCCGTATATCATGGTTACAAGTTTCTAGAGATCCTAGCATTTGAGTATAATTGCTGAAATCACCCTCCAGAAACTGATTACGACAAGCACCAAAGCTACTTGTGGCTGCGACCAAAATTTTCAGAAGAATCATGTGCTAACATACACTACAAGCTGTATCCACTATCTAGTGAATAATTACTGTCAAAAATCTAAGTAAGGTAGCACTTGGCAAGCTATTTTGGATCTGCGTAACACCGTCATTACGTTGCACACACAACTCAAGTTTCGAAAAAGAAGCAAGGCAGCTTTGTGGACACTTGTAAGTATGGCAAACAGCTTTATTCTTGTATAAAGAATGCTTCTACAATATCTTGAGGTTATAATGACAATGCATAAAGAATTTTAGGGCAGAAACTGAGGCTTAGACTCCCGATTCAGTCGATGTCGGGTTTGCTTTGGCAAAAAGTCGGATTTTTTCCTCAATGCTCACGTCAAGAAGCATCCAGAAGGTAGGTAAAACCCCGTCGCTTCCGATCTAGCTGAGAAACTGCAGAATTTCTTACTCAAGGCAGGTTTATGGAGCGAAATACATGTGAAAGCATTTTCAAGGCAAAAAAGCAGATAATCAGTTCTTTTTGGAGATATGACACAGCTTGTCCAAAGCAGCTGTTTAACGTTTTTAGATGTGTGCCTACCTGAAAAAATTCGGGAGCTGAGAAGTGCTTTAATCAGTAAAACTCCAGGTAGACCTATAATTTTGACCAGCCTTCAAGCCTGCTTTTTTCAAAAATTTCAATTTTTTCTTGAATAACCAAACGAAAACGAGACCCATTTTGGCTGATAGTAGATTGGTAAACACACGGCTGTACCAAATTTTGAAACATTTTATTGACAACAAAGTGAGTTATGGCACTTTTTAGAGTGGACCTATAATTTTGTCCAGCACTGTATTAGTCAAAGTAGTCAATTTTACATGCTATAATTCCGATGTCATGTCATATTGGTGCGGTAGTGTCAGACAGACTTTCAAAATTGATGCGGCTATCTGAGAACCTTCTTCTTTTTTTTCAATAATAATGCTATCAGCTTTCGGCTGTTATCTGAGAACCTTCTTTTTTCACTAATAATGATTCTGTCTTGTGTTCTATTTCTTTTTTGCTCT
Organism: Cylicocyclus nassatus; assembly: GCA_958299035.1. Lineage (NCBI taxonomy): Eukaryota > Metazoa > Nematoda > Chromadorea > Rhabditida > Strongylidae > Cylicocyclus > Cylicocyclus nassatus. The sequence continues at coordinate 83,352,117 of CATQJL010000223.1, forward strand.
TTAAATGAGTATTACTTGTGTTGTGTGATTTGTGAAGGCGCACTTCCTCTGCAATAAATATAACACAACTAGCTGATTTTCCCGGTCCAGCCCGGATCATGTCAGCTGGTCCCTGCTTCAGCCCCTCCCCACCTCCCCCCTCCCCCCCCCCCTTCCCACCTGGCCGTTATGCTGCGCTGCAAGGATTTCCTTTATCAGAGTAACTCACCCGCTGCCGGCTCGATATATATATATATATATATATATATATATATAATCTGATATAATATCCGGTCCCGTTCGGGAGTTCAGCGAAGAGCGGACTGAGCCAACTCTCCACCGTGTGTCGATCGCTAGGAGGTCACTACGCCACACTTGGAGTTAACGATCGCGTCGCCTGCTCTTGTAAAAGGAAAGTTCAATTACTTCTTCATCTAGAAAAGAAGAAACTCTGCACATCGGATCCCGCCTAGGCGTCGGGTAGTAGCAAGAACTATGTCAAGATCCTCAGGGCGCTTTTTGGATCGGAAAAAACAACACGTCTCCCTGGACGACACGCCTGGAGACTGCCTATGCTCTGCACCTACGAGCACATCAAGTATTATGTCATCGCTCTGCAGGAAACGAAGTCTAGGAAAAAGGACGGGAGACAGAGAGTGATGGGACCCTCATCATTTCTGGTGAGAAGGTTCCATCACGAACCGTTAAAGGTCTGGTTTTGTCGTCCACCCATCGGTCATCTATCTTGAGATTCTATTACCCGGACTAACCATCCTACGACTAGACCCCCACGTCAGAAGACCATCAGCATCAACAACTGCTACTCCCCAACATCAGCAGTTGATGAATCAGAAATAGATGCTTTCTACAAAGATGTGGAGGAAGTCGTTCGCGACGAGAAGTCCTCTTACAAGTTTACTAAGGGCGAAAACGCTAGAATCGGGATGCCACTAGAAGAAGAATAGCATCGGGAAGTTGGAAATGGCAGAAAAAAAAACGGCTCGTTGAGCTTCTCTCCGCCGCAGAGCTCCTCCATGCTAATTCCATCTTGACGAAGAAAGAAAATTGCTGGGCACGGGATTTGCTCAACGGAACAACTCGCGGAGATCGACATTTTCACCACCCAAGTAAAGCTTGCTTGATGTTTCATAGTTCCACCCTTCTGCAGTGGCCCTCATCACCGCCGTGTATCTTGGAGTTAGAACTCAATAGGAGAAAAAGAGCAGCCTCCTGGGCCGCCTTGAACCTCTAAAATAAGCCACCGATCAACTGACAAACGCGAAGCTTCGTGCCCACATATTCGTTCTCACGGCACTCTGCTTCGCAGCTGAGACTGGGCGGATACTGTAGCCGATACTGTATGATGAAGGAAGAACGAAGTACCGAAGAAGTTCGAATTGCAAATAAATCGGAAGAAGACTCAGTTTATGAAGAACGCCCTTTGCGAAGATGCAGAAATGGAAATGGAAGGCACCCCATCATGGAGACGTCTTCCTACGTGTATCTCGGACGTTCGATGAACATGGAGAACGACTTGAGGGAAGAACTTAACAGGAGAAGAAGAGCAGCCTGGGCCGCCTTCGGGCCTCTGAAGGAAGCCACCGATCAACTGACAAACGCGAAGCTTCGTGCCCACATATTCGTTCTCCCGGCACTCTGCTTCGCAGCTGAGATTGGGCCGATACTGTAGCCGATACTGTATGATGAAGGAAGAACGAAGTACCGAAGAAGTTCGGATTGCAAATAAATCGGAAGAAGACTCAGTTTATGAAGAACGCCCTTTGCAAAGATGCAGAAATGGAAATGGAAGGCACCCCATCATGGAGACGTCTTCCTACGTGTATCTCGGACGTTCGATGAACATGGAGAACGACTTGAGGGAAGAACTTAACAGGAGAAGAAGAGCAGCCTGGGCCGCCTTCGGGCCTCTGAAGGAAGCCACCGATCAACTGACAAACGCGAAGCTTCGTGCCCACATATTCGTTCTCCCGGCACTCTGCTTCGCAGCTGAGATTGGGCCGACACTGTAGCCGATACTGTATGATGAAGGAAGAACGAAGTACCGAAGAAGTTCGGATTGCAAATAAATCGGAAGAAGACTCAGTTTATGAAGAACGCCCTTTGCAAAGATGCAGAAATGGAAATGGAAGGCACCCCATCATGAAGACGTCTTCCTACGTGTATCTCGGACGTTCGATGAACATGGAGAACGACTTGAGGGAAGAACTTAACAGGAGAAGAAGAGCAGCCTGGGCCGCCTTTGGGCCTCTGAAGGAAGCCACCGATCAACTGACAAACGCGAAGCTTCGTGCCCACATGTTTGTTCTCCCGGCACTCTGCTTCGCAGCTGAGACTGGGCCGATACTGTAGCCACGTCGAAAACTTTACGGACCACCCACAGAGCGTTTGCAATCTTCTGAAGATAATCCCACACAATCAACATCTAATCGAACTTCGCAGTACGGATATGATAAGAATGTCCAGTCTTCGTGACCCAGCGGAATACGTCGCGAAAGCGAAGCATCGATGGGTCCGTCACATCATGAAAAGAACGGACGGTAGATGAACGCTAAGAACACCTAAGTTAATTCGCGAAGCCCAACGTCCCCGAGGAAGACCACCAAGGTGATAGGTAGACGTAACCGGAACGGAAGGACCAGCTAAAAATTCAGTGATACGATTTTTGCATCTGGACCTCGTGCACGCAGCCACAGACGACAACCAAGAACATCATGGATGTCTGAAGCGAGCGACAAGAAACATTGAAAACTTCTGAGCTGAAGCCCGCCCGTCACGAAGATGGGCCATCTCTAAGTATCTAGGTGAGTAAGTGGTGGATTAGGACAGTATAAATGTCGGTTAACTCTTCGCTGGTGCGGTTGTTTTGTCATTTTGACAAACGTTGGTTTCTTCTAAAAATTTGTGCAGCAGATCCAGCGAAAATGGGTTTCCAAAGCTTTCCAAGGTAGATATATCCGTATCTCCGCTGTACGTTGGGCGGAGCATTTGCAGACATTCGAACACGTTGGCGAACTTGTCAAACCTCTACTGCAAAACATGGCTTTTTGTGTTCTTCAAATTGCCACGTAATGTTGTTGTCGTACGTGGCATTTTAGATAGCGAGAGATTGGGAAAAACAATAAATTGCCTTAGAGGATTAATAAGTTCACCAACGCGTCCGGATGCTTGCAAAAGCTCCGCTCCACGTACGCCGAGAAGGCGACGATAACTATCTCGATGTGTAGTACATTTTGGACCGAATCGAATGCTTATTCGATTATTCGAATGAACCATTCGAATGCGAATAATTCGAAAATTCGAATATTCGAAAATCTAAGATCAATACTTATATAATATTTGGATAAGCATTTTTTTATGACCGGCCTGAAACGGTACAAAGAATCGAAAAATTCGGATGAAACTTTGCACACATGACGGGGTAGGGTGGGTGTCACTAAGCTTTTTCACCGAAAATCAGCGGGTGGCGCTATCGATTTATCGATTTTTTGCGTTTTTCGTTTAGCAAGTTCGTTATGACCGGCCTAAAATGTTAGAAAACTTGATTGAATTCAAATGAAACTTTGCACACATAAAGATCGGGGTGGGGCGGGTGTCACTAAGCTTTTTCACAGAAAATCACTAAGTGGCGCTATCGATTTATCGATTTTTTCATGTTCTAATCTCTGTTGAGCTGAAAACTGGCAGGAAGGGATAACTGAGCATGCTTAATTTGAACAAAATATCTACAACTTTGACCACTAAACTTTTTTACCTTTTTTGATTCTTTGTATGCCACATTCTGGAGGCTAGCTGATATCCAACTATGCGTTGACCTTTCGCAACGGGTTTCGTCGACTGATTAGCTCATCAACAAAATCAAAATGGTTCATCCACGAGATCAAATACGACCAACAAATCAAAATACCCTATCCCGGCCTTACGGTTTATTCATACCATGCCTTCATCGGTCGTACCTCCTTCGACTACTGTTACTCCCGAGACCATGGCGCCGACATTGATCCCCTCCAGCAATGGACCGTCCCCCTCCACACCTCAGTCGCAGATGCACATCGCCCAGAGAACCCGAGCCCGTACCGCAGCAAGGCGCACTTCTGAAGCCATGCGTAGCCGCCTTCGTCGTAGCCGAGAAACACCAGAGGAACGAGGACGGCGTCTTGCCTCAATGCATGAACGTCATCTTCGTCGACGGCAACAGGAACCACAGCTCAACGGACACCTTCAGGAGACACTGGATCAATGCAGGCATGGTGCGAGCCCAGAACGGGTTGGCCAACGAGGATACGAGCCAGTCGACGAAAACACAGCACAAACGATCTCTACTCTTGACTCGCGGCAACAAGTAATGTTTGAACCGGCACCTAGTACCACTCCCAGTTCGCAGATGCACATTGCGAGAAGAACTCGAGCACGTGGCGCAAGGCGGATCTCCGCAGCTGCATATAACCGTCTTCATCATCATAGCCAGGAAGCACCAGACGCCCAAGGAGAACTTGCCTCGATGCACGTAAGTTACCTTCATTGTAGCCAGATAGGCGGTCTCCTCGGATCGTCCTTGACTTACGTGCATCGAGGCGTAAAGTCGGCGTGTACGGTTTGCATCTTGGCGCAAAGTCGCGTCTACAGCGTGGACAGGAATTGCGGCCGACCTGCTCCCATCGGGTCGCACAACGGTGTTGTCGTTCAAGCTAAATATCTTGAACAACTGCGAGACATCATCCAACAGAAGGCAGATGAAGGACGCGAGGCTGCTCGCCGAAAACGACGTGTTCATCTGGGACGAAGCCTCTATGATCCCAAAAACGGCTTTTGAGACTGTGGATGCTGTACTACGCGATATCATGCAAGTGGACAAGCCCTTTGGCGGAAAAATGGTCGGAAAAAAGGCGACTTCAGGCAGATCTTACCGGTTTTCCGCAGCGGATCGCGAGCAGACCAACTAAGCATGTGCATTAAGCAGTCCTCCCTTTGGCCACATTTCATAGTACTCCGCCTTTCCGAAAATATGCGAGTGACGAGCCGCGATGCGAATTGGAAGGACTTCCTATTGCGTGTGGGCAACGGCACCGTCAATGACAGCCAAGGACGAGTGAAACAACGGAAATCATGGCTCGAGGAGATATAGTCCAGGAGCTATACGGCGACTGCATCGAAGCATTGGTTGATATGTCTGATCAGGCTATCCTTGCCCCCAAGAACGCCGACTTGAATTCCATAAACGAACAAGTTCTAAGCCGCATACAAGGTGAAGAAAAGATTTACTATTCGCACGATGAAATTGCCACCGACGACGCTAACGACCAGAATCAATTTTATACTACCGAGTTTCTCAACAGAATCTCTAGCTCCTCCTTGCCGCCGCACTGTCTCAAGTTGAAAAAAGGCGCTATCGTCATGCTGCTTAGGAACTTGGACGTTTCATCCGGGCTATGCAATAGAATACGACTACAAGTCCGCGATATGGGCCGTCGTCTCATACAATGCAAATTCATAATAGGTAATCGGCATGGGCAGTCTGCCGTGATTCCGAGGATCCACAACTACGACGACAAGAATCTGCCCTTCAGACTCCGGCGCTCCCATTTCCCCGTCAGATTGGCGTTCGCTATGAGCATCAACAAGGCCCAAGGCCAATCCTTCAGCAAGGTTGGACTGTGGCTTCCCACCGATGTCTTCAGTCACGGTCCACTCTATGTGGCCCTCAGCCGTTCGAGGTCGCGTGAAGGTCTCATTGTGCAAGTCGCCAATCCAAAGCCAGTCAACGTTGTTTTCACCGAAGTCCTGTGAAGTTCTACATACTAAGATTTTTGCTGTTACAAATGCTCCTTTGTTACTGTTTTTCTGCCATGGGCTTTTTGTGTTGTATTTGATTATCGTTGTTGTTGTTCTTGGCATCTTCTTTTTTGGTGTAGTCAGTGTTGCAGCCATTCTATGTTGTTGTTAATTGCATACTATTTGTTGCTTATGATATTGATTCAATAAACTTGCAGGTACAAAATTATGTCTTCGGTCTGTCGATCTGAATAGGTCACAACAGAAGTAATTCGTCCGAACAGGCAATCAAATGACTTGATCTTACATTAGTATACATTAAAATGAAAAGTGTACGAGGCAGCGAAGCTGCCGAGAAACAGCCGAATCTGCCGCGCAGCGGCAGAGAGCGGCTGGTTTCTAATATTATTCGAAAGCCGAATATTCGAAAATCTCAACTTTCGAATATTAATCAATAGTCGAATATTCGATGGTTGTCAATATGATTACTGGATGTTGATCAAATATTCGCATAATCGATGAGCATCGGATATTCGAAAATCTAGCTTCAGCTTACATCTGCAGGAAAAACGTGGATCACCCTTAGCTCATATTATTGCAAGATCATGGTAGGAATTTCTAGCGCGTAGAGCACTACGAAATCAGCCGCTTGGAAGAATTTATTCGAAAAAATTCAAAAATTTGTATAGCAGCAATTTTACCTATGCTGTTTTCACTACACAACTTTTTACAGAATTTTCGAGCTTTTTGATGTGCAATTACATTTTTGAGAAACATTGAAAAAATTTGTTAGTAACTCAAAATGCATTACGGGGGTGCAAAATTTGTATTCTCAGTAATTTTGAAAACCCTAGTACGCGTTTTCGGTTTTTTCGAATTCCTTTATCGAGCAAAATATGGCCGCCACTATCCCAAACAGGGCTCGGCACGAGCTGGCACCAGAGAAATTTTAAAACGAAGTCCCGTTTGATACTGAAAAAAATTTCGTACGAAGTCCCTTTTGACCTGTTTTGAAAACCCGCCATCATTTTTATATTATGTAAAAAATGTAGTAGTGTTTTCATGCATTTCTGATTTCATGGAAGAACTTTTCACAGCTTTCTGAGCTTTTTAAGTGGTCGAATCACATCTTGAGAAGCAGAAAAAGCCGATTTTTCGACTGCGGAGCGGACCGAGTGGTTTTCAAATTGCTATAAAACGCTGAAAAGAGAACATTATGAAACTGTTTCTTCTCCGTATGTAATCTTTTACAGTGTAGATACATTTTATGTAAAAAGTATGAAAACTTATGTGAGCAAAGTGTCGGTACCAGCTCAGCTGGCACCAGGGCCCGGCACAGATCGTCTGGAAGCAGGCTGGACTTCGTTTTCGGAGAAAAAGTAAAGGAGATATCGTTTTTGACGAGTCGGGGGCGAGCACTAAGAATTAGCGCCATTTGGTCGAACACAAGCTTTTCCTACAGGTTATTACACGTTTATGCTCTATCGTGTGTGGCGAAAAGTGCGCGCGATTTGAAAGCAAGGCTAAAATAAACAAATTCCTTTTTTTACAGCGCTCACATAATCTTATGACACCAAAATGAGACTATATACATAAAAAATTATTTTCGGAAGAAATATGTAAAAAGATTTGGAAACTTATGTGAAGTAATACCTTTTCCAAGATTAGATCGTCTCCAGACGGCCACCAGACGATCTGAGGTCGTCTGGAGCATATATTTCTGTCACTTCACATAAGTTTTGGTTTTTTCTATCATGGACGGATTCCGCGGCCAAAAATCTATCCCTGAGCATGAAGACATCATATCATTCCCTTCCCTTGGTTTTTTGCCTTAGTTTCTTCGTAAATGGCTTTGCTAAATATCGCGCTCCCGTGCCAAACTCTTGAGCATGCGTAGTATTCAGCTCCAATTTGAATCTTCACTCTAATCTCACGTTTTTTCTTTCAGATTAGTAAATTTTTCTTCTTTTCATCTTCTCCTAAGTAGGTAGGTCAAAGAGGACTACTTCGTAAAACTTCCGAAAGTCAGGGGAGACTTCGTTTTCAGAAACCCTAGAAACCGACTCGTGCCAGGTCCTGGCTGGCACCCAGCTGACACGGTGCCAGCTAATTCAGAAAAAAGTTCGGCACAGCTTTCATTCACATAAGTTTTCATAAAATTTTGGCCCGTAGTTCCGGTCCACCAACGCGCATGCACACACAAAATTGGTGTCATACTATCGCGTTTTGGCTGAAAACAACGCCTTTGTTTGTTGATGGACAGCTTGCCAATGGCATGCCGGTGGCATGCCGGAGGCATTTTTGCGGCAGTTCTCCGCCTCGGCCCCTGTAGAAACGATATCCCCTTTGTCCAAGTTCGACTCTCGATTAATCTCGGCATGTTGCAAATGCTTGTTGTGGCTTGTTAAGCTGGACACCGGGATTGGTATATCCTTTATTCGACTAACGTTTCGGCGGTATCGCCTTCTTCAGAGTCTGAAATCATCGAATGCATAAGTGAACTATCCTATCAAAAACCGCCTCAAGACCTAGGAAAACGCCCAATGCGTCAGTGAATCAAGAACTCGAAAGTGAATACAGGATTAAACTAATGCTCACCTAAACAGATGCCGACAAAGTGGTATTGCAGACCACTATACCAGTAACTGAGCTCTTACTTTCTTATATACCTATTCGCCTGGCCTCAAATTGACCTCAGAAGCCGCAAAGGCTCTGATAAGGCGCCAACTCATTAGTGATGTCTATGCACTCATCTTTCCTATTCAAATTTGGATTTTTGGCGGCAATCCAAAACGCTTCTAAAGTCTTGCGCGCTAGGATTTCGGATTCGTACGCCAAGATCGTGACCTCCACGCGTATCTCTGCGTCATTATGGAACTGTCTGCGATGCTTGCCCAGTGGAGTTGCCATGTTCGATTTTTTGAGCCCGTCTAGGTGTTCTTTTACGCGTATACATAGGGGCCGCCCCGTCTCGCCGATGTACGTGCCTCCACATGTTTGACAGGTGATAAGGTACACCACCCCCGCAACCATGCAGTCGCCTTCCCTGCCCTGCGGGCATATGATGCATCCTGGAGTCATGCAAAGCCTATCATATGCCCTATTTCGTACTAGCTGATGTTTGAGGTTTGTAGGGGGTATGTCAACTACCCTTATCCAATCCTGGAGGTCCGCTTGCAGTACCAATCTTCTGACCGTCTTGCTCAACTCCTCTGAGATATACGGCAGGCAGAAAGGGATTTTTCCATCGGTTTCTGTAACCACATTCTCCTGAGCTCGGTGATGTTTTGCGTGAGTGTGCCCAAAGATTTTATAACCATTAGATCGGGCTACTCTGTCAGCTATCGCCATGGAATAAGCCTTTTGTTGCCCGTCAGAAGTTCTCCAACCATTCCCCTTTGATATCCCCTTTGCTTTCCGCGCTGAAAACGATATCCAGCTTGACCCGGTGCCAGCTCTGCTGAGCCCTGATCCCCAATCCTCTACTTTTCTTCCAAGGTAATCTAGCAGAAAGTGCGATCGGTGAATTGCTTCATAAAATCTAAGCAGAACTAAGAATAGTAATTGAGTCCTGCAAAAGAGTGGGAGGAAAATTAACGATCAGATATTTTTCTACATACTTTTGGGGCATCCTATATACTAGTCCACAACTTTGAATGGGGGTTACAAGTTTGAATGATTTCGTGCGGTAAGCTAAACAGCGTACAAGAAGAGCCGTCTTTCTAGGTAACAGAAGTTGCTCGATTTCAACGTCAAGGACGCCATGACATTTGAAATTTCTTTAAGCCGTCATGAAAGTACGCTTTAGATACTCAGGTCTCTTGATTTCACCATTAAACAGTTTTCCCATAATAAATTGTAACGTACAAAGTGTCTATTCCAATTATTTGTATAAAAAATTCCTTGTTAATTATTTTGATCTCCCATACGCGTCGTCTCATTGACATTTAATTTATCCGAATGTCATTTGAAAATCAAATAACATTCGAAAGTTCGAATGATATTCGATTTTCAAATATCATTGGAAAGTCAAATACTCGAAAATTCCAATTTTCGAAAGCCAAATGTTCAAAATCTTCTATTTTCGAACAATATTTGATAGTCGAATATTTAAAAATTTTGAACTTTGAAAAATTATTCAATATTCGAATGTTCGAGAAAACTTCGACATGCAAACCATAGATATAGATTACTTTTTTGTAAGAAGACTACGTCAGATGGAGCTTACTCAAATTTTCATACTTGAAACCCGAAGCGATCAACCCTCGGCTCTTTGCGAGCGGGCAAAAAACAAGCCTGAAGAAACGTATTGCAAAGTGGTTCAATTAGGTAAGATCTAGAAATTCTGTGGACATACGCTGAGTCAAAACAGGTTATATTACCGTTCCATAGATAATCGATGAACGTTTGCTAGAAGTAAGATATTTCAAGATGCTTCCACACTCAAAACAACAACATAAGAAGCCAAACACGTACCGCTATCCAAAACCTGTTCCGCAAGAAATTCTTTCTTCTTCTGCACTTTAAAACATAAAAGCCTATGCTCGACTTTCCTTCTTTTATGAAATGTGATATCCTGCAGAAGTCATTCTGCAAGATGAAAGCTCTTACATAAGACCTCCAGTAATTCAATAAGAAGGCCTGCCTTGTCAGGTGGAGGATCCTCAACGTAGCCTACCGACACATACACAATCATACATTCAAGCTCTTTACGTCTTTTCAGGATTTTGTAAAGATAAACCTTTTGAAATCTTTCATCGTCCTCGGTTATCTGAAGGAACATCGCTTGAAGATCAAAGTCAAAAAAATCAGGTATTACACAACGGATTTGTTTAGCAAGCGTGCTTGGATCGTACTAGTCGTTTGGTACACCTTCTATTGCTTGTGAAGGCGTTGGAAGTTAAAGGCAACGTGCGAGCGGATTTTAACATTTTCGGATACTATCATGACCGAGTACTAAGGCCTTGGTCTAAAACTATCGCACAAATCCGACTTTCAAGCACCCCCTGTAAAAGAAGAAAATTGGCGCAGAATATGCCGAGCCTCGAGGACCACGCCTACTCTCTCGCACGGCCCGCCCCTTGAACTAACTCTCCTCAGCCCTTGACGTGTTTTCTCGTGGCAAACACAATCAAACACTCAGTATCTCGTCGATTCCCCATAATATAGCAAGCGGAGCTTTGTCGATGTTTGCCAACGCATGCGCGTGGCAGTTTTTGGTAGCTAGAGATTACAAAAACCAATCTTTAAAGTGGAGGTTCAACAAATTTTTTAACGAGCTCAAATGGCTGTAGGGCCACACCCGCTATACGCATGGAAAAAAACGCCTATACCTGTTAATGCTTGCTTTCGACAAGGATAGCATTAGCATCACTCGTCCATTGTTTGCACAAAACTGTCTCAAAAGTTGGGTTTTTTGAGCAATTCATGCATTTTGAAAATCAGCGCCATGAAAGGGCCTGAATAAGGCAAAAAATAGAGTCGAGATTTTGCCCGGACGCTGTCTTCAACAAAAACACAGGTTCGTGCAAGTCAAGTTGCTTGCTTTCCCAAAAATTTTGTAGCCTATTTTTTCCACAGATGGCACACAGATTGTCATCCGAATCTTGTCCCAAGCCTTCGCGGAAATAGTACCTATCGCTTACAAAATGTGCAGTATATAAGAGCAAGTTCCCAGCTACACCATACTCTATAGAAATTCGGCAAAATTTAGTGAATCTGTAGGAATTGAATGCAACAATGTGTAGACCTCATGCTGCGATTTTGGGCACAGTTGCGGGAAATTCCCATAGATAAAGCCATACCCTCGATACATAGAGCCACGTACTCTGGTAACCTTCACTTTGAGGGCTATGAGGGGACACAACCTTCACCTGGAAAAAACAGAAGTCATCCGGGACTTCGCGCCGGATGTTATAATCCTGATTATATTGCAACGAATGTGTATGACGCAAGTACAGGAAAGAATATCTTTAGATTATCTTAGAAAAACCGAAAATTTGCGTTTTCATGGCCCTTTTTACCATAAAAAGAAGGATTCTGTAGAATTTTGTCGGTTAACCTCTCATTTGAACAAAATCGAGTTTCAGAAGCTTAGGAAAGCCATAGCAGTTGAATAAAAATAAGAAACTGCGCTTAAATCTTGGGCAGAAAGTCGCGCAGGAAAACGCTGGTCTATCTCGTTAATGAGTGATTTTTGAAGCTTGGGACGTTGTCAGTTCTCCTTGTCGTGTCATGACGATCAGGATGATATATAATTATGCAGGGTTTCGTTGAGACCCCGCGGAGATCTACGACCAGAGCCGAATGCCCCGTCGGCTCTGGTCTGTCTCCGCTGCTAGTCTGCGTCTTCGCGCGCTGCGCGCTACCTCGCTATCCCAAACGCGGAGCGCGGGGCATTTGGCTCTGGTACCCTTTTCTTCGCTGTTTCGAACCCAGTGTTAGCAAGCTATGTATCATTTTGAAGCTCTTGATCTCTATTTTCACGCTCACAACGTCCCAGAACTGCATTTTTTGATTTTATTGAGAAATCCGGCAAAAACCATGTTATCGAAAATCTCTTGTTTTTCTCCTAAGTTAACTCTTTTCACGCGGTTTTTTCGTGCATTCTATAGATCTTGCTTCTGTTCATAATGCAGACAACCACCCAGCCCTTACCTCTTCGATTATGGGGGAATTTTTTGCGAAAAATCGTAAAAAAGTGCGTTTTTCTTCACCTTGTTCTGTCTTAGTGCTTTCGCATCGATTTCTTTCCAGCTCGGGCGATTGTTGGCGCAACAATCCAGACAATGTCCCAGGAAACAGGAACGTCAATGGGGGTAAAAATTTAAAGGACGCATCAAAAATCAAAACCCGTGCTGCGAATTGCGGTCCTGGAGCGAAAACTTGCACTTTGGAAAGCCGCCAGATGAAAGAATTCAAACCTCATTGCAGCGTTTTTATCCGATTTTCAGCAGTTTCTTTTGCTTTTTATATCTGTTTTACGTCATTTTCTCTTTTCTGATCTTTAAACAACCTTCACTATTTATGACATCAGATGTTCAAACAATCTTCACTTTTGAGGCCTTGTCTCTAGACCATCGAAGGTATGAATAAAGCTGAATGCGTGTTTTCTATCTGTTTGTCTGTTATGTACGTATGATCCAAATAGAAAATTTCATTTCTGGACCGATCCTTACCAAACTTGGCACACATACACTTCGAGCGCGGATGGATGTCGCAGGCTCTTTTCGTTATCAATCGATATCGACTTTCATCGATTTTTTGCATAGTTTGACTTGAAGGCAGTGACTCGCCAAATCTCAACCTAGTCAAATTTTCGCTTACCTGGGGTTATTCAGTACGCTGATTTCGAAAATTTACTTCTGCGAGCTTGAAAACGGCGAGAACGAGCGTTTTTCAATGCCCTTCCCTTCGGAGTTGGACGAATGGAGCAAGGCTGATGATGCTGGATCGTTGCGGGACCCAATGGTTATAGCATTGCGGCGGGCAGCCTCCAATGGTGAGGAGAAAATTGCCAACTCGTCCGGAAGCGTGTAAGATTGGCCTGCGCGTGTAAGTTTGAGAGCCATTTTTTCGGCAGGGAACGCATGCTGTGCAATGAAGATTGCACTGTTTTCATACTTGGACGATAAGGAACCTATCACATTAAAGTCCTGAGTTGTTGAATTTTGCCGATCCACTGCCTTCAAGGGGCTGAAAGTTGGCACAGGAGGGGGGGGGGGGTAAGTGAGTATGCGTTTACGAATACAGTATCAAGGGCGGGCATACTTCGCGCGATTTTAGTCGCGACGCGATTGGCAATTCGCCAGAAGTCTTCGGATCCAACATTAGCAAACTGCACAGGCATATTGTGTATAACTAACGTAAACTGATGAAATGCCCTATCTTCTGAACATTTATAATGTGCTTACAATGAGTTATGGACACCTGGAATATTGCCAAATCGCATCGCAATTGAAATCGCTTAAAGTATGCCCGGCCCTTTAGTTTTTGGAATCATCGATTACTTTGATCAATTTTGTCAGTTTTTTGCATAGTTTGACCTAAGCGGTTAAAAATTGGCCCAGGGGGGGGGGGGATAAGTGAGTATGCGTTTACGAATACAATATTAGTTTTTGAAATCATCGATTACTTTGATCAATTTTGTCAGTTTTTTGCAAAGTTTGACCTATGGGGCTGGGAGTGGACAGGGGGGGGAGGGCAGTTAAGTGGGCCTGCGGATACAGTATTACTTTTTAAATCGTCGCTCACTTTTATCTGTTTTGTCGACTTTTTTTGCGAACCTACGGAGATTGGAGTTGGCACAAGGGAGCGAGGAGAGGGGGGAGGTAAGAGGGTATGATTACGAAAACATTATGAGAGTTAAGTCAAGGGCAGGGAATTGTGCAAAATATCGCAAATGGCAATTATCATAGGGTATTGACATGGGCCACGGATCTCCCTCATAGAGGGATCACAGCCGGTTAGTCGCGAGGCTACGTGGGGCGTCCCCAGGTGGCGGATAGGGGGATAATCGCCGACCAAAAGCGACCCCGCGCCTGCTCTGATAAGCAAGCGGAGCCGGGGGACGGACTCCCTGCCTCCACTAAAAGCTTGCGCCCTAATTTCCCGGGTAGGTGTGTGGGGAGGCGAGTTCGGAGTCGCCTCCAACAAATAAGCTCCGATCGTCCCTCGCGGGGGTTTTGAGCCCAACAAGCTATCCCTGCGAGTAAATTCTTGTTCGACACAGTGATAATATGGAAAGCTCCTCTAATCTTGGAAGAGCCACTGGTAAGGCAGCGCCAGTGGGGACAAGGTTTGAAAGGGGATCTAGGCTGCCGAAAACGAGACGGACTATGATGACGATCTGTACTTACAACGCGAGGACGCTGGCATCGGACGCATCTATCGAAGATCTCATGATGCAAGCAAGGAAGATTAAGTACGACGTCATCGGACTGACCGAGACAAGGAGGCACCACCCGCTGAACGCCACATTTGAGACCGGAGAAGAACTGTTTCTAGGAACATGCGACAGTCGAGGAGTAGGTGGAGTGGGAGTCCTTGTCAACACGAGTTTGGCCATGAACATCGATTCGTTCGAACAACTTACAACTCGAATCGGACGTTTGCGAATATCAAGATGTGGATCAATCCCTGCCTTGACCGTCTTCATTGCGTACGCCCCAACATCCAGCTACGACGAGGACGAACTCGAGGAATTTTATATGGACTTGGAGAAGTTCTACAGAGAAGATCATACCTTCTACAAGATCATCGTCGGTGATTTCAACGCGAAGATCGGAACTAGAAGGTCGACTGAGGAACTTCACATCGGAACCCATGGTTTGCAGTGGAACGAACAAGGGGAGAGACTGTCCGAGTTTATCATGACGACGAGGACTATCCATGGAAACTCACAGTTCCAAAAGCCCTCTTCCCTACGCTGGACCTGGGAATCGCCCGGTGGAGAGTACCATAATGAGATTGACCACATCATCGTCAACAGAAGGTACTGCCTGACGGACGTCGCTGTTGTTCCGAAGTTCTACGGGATCAGACCATCGTCTCCTGCGCGCCAAATTCTACTTTCCGCGAAATGGAGAGAGAGCCGTCAAGTTCAGGAAACATCGTCCCATGAATACCACCAACTGGGATCTGTTTTCTTCGATATCCGGCTCATGGCGAGATACCGTGATGGACAACATCGACGAAGAATACGAACGGTTCGTACAACATCTCCACGGTTGTGCCAAGGAAGCTCAGAGTCTAAGAAGTACGAGAAGGCGTCTCACCACGGGGACTTTGGAGCTGATACGCCAACGTGGACGCGCACGAGCCACAGGCAACTACCGACTGACGTCCGAGCTTGCGAAGCGATGCAGAGAAGCGATAAAAGAAGACCTTAAGGAGAGAAGAGTAGCAGTGATGGTTGACGCCGCGGAGGCTGGAAGAAGTATACGCGACGCCCGCCGAAGCTTCGTCAACTTCAAGACAAAGATGACCGCACTTCGTCATCCTGACGGAACCATAACTGCTTCCCGAAGATCAATGGAGAAGGTCATCCACGACTTCTACTCGGATCTTTTTGCGAGCCACGTCCACCTTCCACCATGCCATCTCAAGGAGGACGAGTATGTCGCACCGTCTGTTCTTCCTTCCGAGATTCGTCATGCTATCATGTCGATGAAAAACCGTACAGCACCCGGTCCCGACAGGATTAAGCCAGAACATCTGAAGAATCTTTCGCCAGTTCTCATCAAGACTTTGGCAAGGCTCTTCACGCGGTACCTGACGGAAGGCAAGGTTCCAAGGCAATGGAAGACCAGCAAAACCGTGTTGCTGTACAAGAAGGGAGATCCCTGCGACATCGGCAATTATCGCCCTATCTGCTTGTTGTCTGTAGTCTACAAACTCTTTACGCGAGTCATTCTCAACAGGATCGGAAGAGAGTTGGACGAAGGACAACCATGCGAGCAAGCTGGGTTTCGAAGAGGATTCAGCACGATAGACCACATACACACGGTGTCAAGGCTCATTAAAGTGTCACGAGAGTGCCGCTAAGATGCCGCTCTGTCTCACCTTCATCGACTTGAAGAAGGCCTTTGACTCGGTTGAGACTGAAGCCGTTATCGATGCCTTGAGCAATCAAGGTATTCCGACTCATTACATCAAGATAATTCGTGAGCTGTATAACGACTTCACAACCACCATAACACCATTCTACAAGGACATCATCATTGACGTGGAGAGAGGCGTGCGACAAGGCGATACTATATCGCCGAAACTATCAGTGCCGCTCTGGAGAACGTCATGCGTAAGTTGGAATGGGACAACATGGGAGTGAAAGTCGACGGCCGGCAGCTACACCACCTTCGCTTTGACATCGTATTGATAACACCAAGCATCACGCAGGCGGAACAAATGCTGGCCCAGTTGCCAGTTTGACGAAGTGTGTGGAAAGATCGGTCTACGGCTGAATCTAACGAAGACGATGTTCATGAGGAACGGAAGAGTGCCTGATGCTCCTTTCATGCTCAACGGAACGAACATCACCGAATGCTCAAGCTACACCTACCTAGGTCGTGAACTCAATATGATGAACGATCTAGCTCCGGAACTGAGCAGGAGGAAACGTGCAGCATGGGGAGCATATAAGACAATTGAGGACGTAGTGAAGAAGACCAAGAACATCCGGCTCCGCGCCCACCTTTTCAACTCGACGGTTCTTCCTGCTTTGACGTACGCTTCAGAAACATGGACAATGAGAAAGCAGAATGAACACGCGGTTAGCGTCATCGAACGAGCTGTTGAGAGAGTGATGCTAGGAGTGAATCGACTCACGCAAGTGAGGCAAGGATTACGAAGTTCTACCCTACGTCAACGATCGAAGATCAGGGACGCTGCCGCGTACGCCAAGCAGAACAAGATAAGATGGGCCGGGCACGTAATGCGTTTCGACGACAACCGGTGGACGAGAGCTGTAACAGATTGGATACCACTGGACGTCAAACGCGAACGAGGAAGACCGCCGACGCGATGGTGAGATATGTTCACTAAGTCCTTTAATGAAGTCCTTCAGAGCGTTCCACGTGTTCCTGGTGCGATACGTAAACATTGGTCAACAATCGCCCGAGACAGGGACGAATGGAGGCATCACTGGTACCCGCTCGTGCAACACGATGATCAACGGGGATACAGGTGATACAGGTGACAGGTGATTGACATGGGCTGAGCCGGGTATGCCAGTTAGTGAAAACATAAAATCGACTACAGTGTGTTTTAGAATCAGATCTGTCATTCCAATTGAACTCAATTCTTATCTAGAAAACGAAGATAAATTTAGTGACAACGTGGAGCATCCGTCATCCGAAGCAATTTTCGAAGCCATTTTCTCGCTTCGGAAGCAAGTGGCAGCATAAGTTGAGGGCAAGTATACAGTTGGACTCGATCTCTTTTGGGTGGCGTGCTCAAGGCGGCGCAAAATGTTGCAGCTAAATCACGTGGGGATATAAAAAGCGTTACAAAAAGATTTACAAGTCCCTGCTGTTTATTGTTGGTAGAGATATGCGTTTCGTCGAGTGTATGATACTTCAGTAGGTTTCAGAAGCACGACCTCAAGACAGTAGGTACCTTGAACATCTTTATCACACATGCGTACTTCGATAGTGTTTAAGCTACTGAAAGTATATTTTTGGGTTTCCAGTTATTCTCGCGGCCAGCAGATTCGATACGCATATGCTACACCATTTCTTGCAAAGGAACCAAGCCTAAGTAAAAAAATAAACAAGTTATAATTTTCAAAAGTGCAGCAAATGAAGGAAACCTATACATTTGCAAATGTTCAACAAAATGCTGCTTTCTATGAATATATTGCAAAAGACATCATATCGATTTATTCCTCCTTTCCTGCTAAGCTTACGTTTTCATGCAGAGTACCCCTGACGCGACTCACTCCCCTCCCCTCCTCCTCTCCCACCGCAAACCTTTTACTTCACCCGTCGCGATCACGCCACACGTTTGACCCTGATAACAATAGCATGAAGCCCAATTCGATACAGCAGCGGATCTGTGAAGAATATTTCAGCAGCGAGTGTACCATCTGTGCCGCTTCGTTGTCTCAGTCCCTTACGCTGAAGTCAGTTTCCATGTGCGAGTGTCCAGATTTTGCCAGACGCTAACAAAGTTGTTGTGGGACCCCACTTTTTAGCGCTCAACCAACTGCTTGTGGCATGCGCACTTCCAGCTTGCAGTTTGACGGTGGCGAGCATGTGCAGCCTACGTACGACATGGCGGCTTGTCAGAGTTTTTTAAAACGATTATCTCGCTTTAGAAATGAAAGTTTAAGAGAAAACTCGAGCTGAAACATCACCTCGTATATGCTAGTGTATTCTACACTATCTCATTTACTTACAGTCTGCCCCAATCCCAAACAGGCCAAAATTGGCATGGCGGGAGTCCGCGTCGCTAGGGTTCCGCGGTCACGCCCACGGCCTGCTTGTCTGCTCCCTCTTCGACCTCCTCGCTCTCACCGCCAGCGCGCATATGCAGCGCAAACTCCTAGCGCTGCGAGCGCACAAATCCACGCCGACGGTCCGGCCTGATCCCGATTGGGGCAGACTGTACACCCGCCCGGACACGCCTTCGAGTAAGTAATTCAGCTCTAATTCTATGGTCGAAAATTTGCTCAAAGAGAGAATGGTCAAAACTTGATGAGGTCAATCCAAACAAGTTGTAAATCATCGCACTCGCCTTAGGCCTTAGACAGAGTTCACGCGATTTGATCGCCGCGATACCCCCAACAAGACAAACCATTAGAGTCTATTGCATGTCGATCATCTTGCATTTTGGCTGTGATATTCTCCAACACGAGTCGCGATTAGCTCTAACGACCGGAATGCAAGATGATCGACATACAATAGACTCGCAAGTGTTTGTCTTGTAGGGGGAATCGCGGCGATGAAATCGCGTGAACTCTGCCCGAGGCCTCAGAATGCTGACCTCGAATCAGCATTCTGAGGCTAAGCGACTATATGAGAGTGATTATGGGCGTCCCCCCCCCCTCATAGTCTGCTGCCTGCATCAAATACGATGTAATTGCACTATAGAAAACCAAGAACAAAAGCTCAGCCACACTCAAGAGGAAGCATGGAACCCTTGTCATACTAGGAGAGAAGGTTCCAACACAGAACGTCGGGGGAGTGGGCTTTGCCGTGCACCCATCTACAAGGGAAGGATACCAACATCAGTCGGGGATTGAAGCTGAGATGTACATCGGTAGACGCGCCTTTGAACGCTGATCCCAAATCTGCTTTCCTTTTTTGCGGAATAAGTTTCCGAAAGAAGTTGTGGGCGTTCAAATGTCCAAGCTTGAAGGTTCGGTGGCCTAGAATTGGCGAAAAGCTGTGAAAAAAAACACCGGAAAGTGAAAAATCATTTTTGTATCGAGTATATTGTTTGCAAGGAAGAAACAAAGCCGGTGGAAACCGCATAGGTGTTGTTTTAGAGCTTTTCGCTGATTTTAAGCCACTCAATGCTTAGCAAATCTGGACATTCAAACACTCATAGCTTCTTTCGGAAACCTATTCCGCAAAAAAAAGAAAGCATATTTGGAATCAGCGTTCAAAGGCGCATCCAATGATATACATCTCATTTCCAATTGCAAACTAATGTTGGTATCCTTCCCTTGTTAGCCACCTCGTCTACTCTTATGAAATTCTGTCACCACGTCTGGCAGTCCTTCGACTTGCCGGTCCGCGTCAGAGGAAGACAAGCATCATCAACTGTTACTCGAAAGAGAACTTGTCAAGTTTTATAAGGAGCTTGAAGACGCCATTTACAAGGAGAAGTCGTTTTAGGAGTTCATCGTCGGCGACTTCAACACAAGGATAGGACAGGCACAAGTCCAAAAAGATGATAGAATTGGGAAATTTGATTTGGGAAGTCGAAACAAGAATGGAGACAGACTCGTCGGACTCATCGCAGCGGCTCGACTATTTCATGGAAATTCTTTTTTTAAGAAAGAACATCGCCGTTGGACATGGGAGTCACCGAATGGCACGGCACATGCGGAAATCGACCATATACTCGTCAATAGGAGATGAAGCTTGATCGATATTGGAGTGATCCCGTCGTTCTGCACAGGGTCGGACCACAATGGAAAGAAAATCGTCCCATTGTTCGAAGCTCAAAAGAGAGGCGAACGACGAACGCATTTTCGAGAACGCCATTGCCAGATTCGATTGGAAGGAACACGATGATCTAACAGGAGATCTAGGAAAGCTGATCGAAGGACTACGCAGTTGTGCTGAGCAGGCAACCTCATCGTAAAAAGAGGTAGTGTAGTGACAAACAACACCAAGAAGCTTCTACAGAAAAGGAGAAGCGTGCATGCAGATCTAAATACACCACACCTGGAGCAAGTGCTGATTAACAACATTTGCAGGAAAGCCGTGCAAGAGGATCTGAAAAGATATCGACAAAAACTACTCGAAGCAGCACAGAACAGGAAAATTTTGAATGTCGAAGAGATCTACGCGAACACGAATTACCGATACAAGCTCCACTGAGCAAAGACGGAAGATTAGTAAAGTCTCGGCGCGAAATGGAAGCGAACGGAAGATTTCTACAACGAGCTCTCTTTGTAGACGCCAGTACCAGATCCTGCCATTACCACTGAAGAGCAACCGCCAAGGATTCTTCCTTCAAATGTACGAGCAGCCATAGCGTGCATGAAACCAGTCACAGCTCCTGGTCCGGATGGAATCACCGCTAATTTGCTGAGAGCCGGCGGTCACAAGCTGCACAGTCTACTGGCAACTCATATGACAGATTACTCAAAGAAGGAAAGGATACCCAACCAGTGGAAGACTTCCCGCACGATTCTCCTACACAAGAAAGGCGGGAGAGAAGGCCTGAACAATTACCGACCAATCAACTTGGTAAGCGTGCTTCACAAGCTATTCACAAAGATCATCATGTCGCGTATCTCGACGACGTTGGATGAAGCACAATCATCTGAACAGGCTGGATTCCGTAGAGGATTCAGCTGCATTGATCACATTCAAGCCGTCATAAGGGTCGTGGAGGTCTGTCGGGAATACAAACTGCCCCTGGTTCGCACCTTTGTCGACTACGAAAATGCTTTCGACAATGTGGAAATAAACCCCGTTCTAAGAGCTTTGATCGACCAAGGGTGGACCCCACCTACATAAGAACAATAGCGAACTGCAATACAGAATGCACCACAACGATACAGCTGTTCGACCAACCGCTTCACATCCATATTGGAAAAGGAGTCCATCAAGGCGACACCTTGTCGCCAAAGCTGTTTACTGCAGCACTGCAATTGTGTATGCAGTCACTCGATTGGGTTGAAAAAGGGATACGAGTGAATGGACGATGCCTTTCGAATCTGCGTTTCGCAGACGATATCGTTCTATTCTCGAAATACGTTAGCGAAGCCGAAGAGATGTTGAACGAGCTAAATGAAAGCGGGAGAAGGATAGGGCTCAGAATTAATCGGATGAAGACGCAGTTCACGAGGAACAACTGGTGCGGCGAAGTCCAATTACACTTGCATGGAGCACCGGTAGAGGAGACCACATTCTACATTTACCCCTAGGGCGCACAATCAACATGAACAACTATATGAAGGACGAACTTAGAGGAGTACTGAGAGCGGCATAGGCAGCATTCGGACCATTGAGAGAGGCCACAGACCATATTGCTGACCCGGACATACGTACTCACCTTTTCGATGCTACAGTTCTTCCAGCTCTGTGTTGCGCAGCCAAAACCTGGGCTGCCACTTCAGCAACTACGAAGGCGCTACAAACAACACACAGGGCGCTTGAGAGGAAGCTTCTGAAGATAACAAAGTTTAAACAGTATACACTCGTGATTCGGAGCTTTGAGCTTAGGCAAATTTCGCGTCTACAAGGTCCAGCAGAGTATGTATCGAAGAACAAACATAGATAGGCCGGACATGTAATGAGGAGAGAAGACGACAGATGGACAAAAGAACACTGGAATGGATTCCAAGAGCTTCTAAACGTGCACGTGGTAGACCACCGAAGAGACGATGCGACGTATTTTTTGACCGCGTAAACCAGCTGCGTCAGCAGTTGGAGTCTAATTCAGGACCAACCAGCAATCGCAGACACGTACCAAGACGTTCATGGATGACGATGCCCGAGACCGCAACGAATGGTCAAAAGTTGGGGCCCACGCGACGAGCGAGGACGGGTCATCTAAGTAATTAAGTAAGTAAGTATCGGCGTCAGGATATAAAATCTTGTCCAATTTCCATTAAATAGAGTTTGGTAAAAGTAAGCATGAAACCGCGCAGTTACAGGGTTATGAGTAATCCGATAACAGAAGCAGGCACATCCAAATGAAAACCTAAGTCGGGTTTTGAAGCGATTACTGTGATGCGTTACAGCGTACTTGGCAAATGCATAAACTTTCATAATTCTCTCCGGATAGTCGCGAGATAGTAAACACATATTCGAAATTAGTGTTTCAGCGAGTTCGATAATACAGCTATTTTAAATTGTACGAACCTTCTGACCATTCTTTTGTCAGTAGTCGCGTAAAGCTGTATGATGAAGATCATGAAAGATACTTACTCCATTTGGAAGCGAACCGACGATCTTCCATTCTTCGCATGAATACAATGGTAGTGAGTAGCAGACGACCAAAAGTGTCCGCCAATCCATGACCGTCTTATATGACCAATCCTAAACAAATGAAATCGTCCATCATAGAGAACCAAACTGTTACTGATGTTTTTAACGAGGTCAATAACTGGCAAAATTTTCTACAATCATCCTGTCAGTTTGAGTATGATTTCTTCAGTAACGTTGGTTATAGCGCAATGTACTTGCAGCAATGATCAGAGACCAGAAGGCTTAGCATGTCAAGCGCTTCGCTGAGTTCCTAAACTCGGTACGTCCACAGTGAGCTCACGGACGCTTATTCAAGACAGGCCTGGCCCCTGCCAGGCGCATTGACTCACGCGAGCTTTTCAAGATGTCACGGCCAGAGGTACGATGGGGGGAGCCGAGTACCTCTGAGTGAAGGTGGTCCCAACTACCACTGAACGCCAAAAGTGAAGGTGGTGCCGGTCACTCATCTCCCAAAAACTCGACGTTGGGGGGGGGGGGGAGCGTTAACGTCGACTGAGCCTATCCTTCCAGGTCGTTGCCGCCAGTGCGCGGAAAATAACCAAAAGAAATGCAAAAGAGATTATTGAGAGCATATTTTTATGTATACAGCGGCATCTATATCTAAAATAAACGTGCTTATCAATTGGTGTATTTGGAAGTATAAAACTCTGCGGAACTGTACGGACTTTATTAGTAAGTAAATTTTGATATAAACGTACAGCGAAGAAAATAGATCGATCCAGGGAGTAACCGCCAAGACCAAATTTTGAATAATTAAATAGTGAAAAATCTTGCGAAAATTCCACTGTTACAAATCTGATGTATAAAGATGTCAGCAATCGCGATTTCATAGGTTAGATTCTTCTCATCAAGAGCTTTCAGAAGATTTATAATATGCGGGGATTTTGTGCCTGTTGCGCTTATGCTTGGGGGGGGGGACTTTTCATCAGTAATTCTCCCCTGGCGGCCTCCAGGCAATACATTCTCAGACAATCGGTGTTATAGCTCCGGAGATGGGACCCCTTCCGCGGGCTTGCAAATCTCTGCTCCGGAGGCAGGCCAGATTTGGGACACTTCCGGAGCACAATAGGTACGCAGCCAATTTGTTGTCATACGCAGCTTGGCATTTTCGAAAATAAGCTGCGGCGCTTTCGACTTACTCTTTTTTGACGTTCTTTAGCGCTCGTTTTTCTTTTTTTTTTTGATTTTTCGTGTTGCTCGTAGGCGCGTTGGCGTTTATTTGTTCAGTTCCTTCTTTTCAGGTTTCAAGTTTTAGGTTTTCGTGCGGATGCACTCAGTCACTTTTAGTGTTTGCCTCTTTTCGACTTGCTGAGATATCGTTCACCAGTGCGTCACCTCTGCTTCGCAGAGGCTCGCACTGGCCCTACTATCTGTACATATGCCTTACTCATTCTCGCACAATAATGACATTGGAACTCACCGAGCTATGCGGACTATCACGAATGATTTGTAAACAACTATTCATTCCAAAAGCTTTTCCAAATGAGATCGGTAATTCCGCATGAACGAAACTTTTCTCGAAAGAACAAATGCAAATTTGAATCGGTTTTTGGACTTTTCATGGCTTGATATTCGCGATAAGATGTCACAATCGCTGTGGGCTACATATCTGTGCAAAAATCTTCTCAAACGATCAGGTAAAATCTTGGCAAGTTGAACATTTACGCAATCAATTCTTTTTGGCACCGTTTTCGCAAAGTAATAAACTTTAGTTCAATTTTTCAAATTAAAGACCATGGGCTGCACATTAACTTGTCAAACATATCCGTGAATTTGCAAAAAGTTGCGGTACAGACTCAATTTTACTGGCCAAAAGCCAAGTGGATCCGGCTGACGCGCATTTTTTGAGGGATCCACACAACGGATCCGCTCGTGCTTTTGTATAGTAGACTCTCATGTTGGTAGCAGGCGCTGTGTAAAATTTGGGCTCAGGAGGTTGGCTGGAACACGTTCTACAAATTTCGTGACAGACAGACAAACTTACACACAGACACACAAAAACACGTAAACATCCTTAGCCCGTTATTATAAGTTACCAGTGCGTCACCTCTGCTTCGCAGAGGCTCGCACTGGCCCCTACTTTCTGTATGCCTTAGGCACTATTCTTCTCGAGGAGTATAGCATGGCGACGATCGATATGCATCAAATACGTGCTGGCGATTTTTGTCGCCATATTGGCGATCGCTACGACTGGCGATCGCCAATATGGCGACAAAAATCGCGGCGATCGCCCTTCGCCACGCTATACTCCTCGAAGAGTATAGCGCCTGCCTTACCCATTCCCGCATAATAGTGACATTGAAACTCACCGTGCTATGCCGACTACCACGAATGAAATGTAAACAGCTACTAATTTAGAAAGCTTTTTCATGTGAGATCGGTGATTTCGCATGGAAAAAAGTTTTCGCAGGAAGATAAAGGCAAATCTGAACAGGTTTTTGTATTTGTCATGGTTTGATAGTCGCCATAAAGGCAATAGTCACTGTCAGCTACATCTCTGTGCGAAAATCTTCTCATATGCTTTTCTAGAACCTTGGCAAATTGACCAATTACGCAAGCAATACTTTTTGGCGCCGTTTTTGTAAAGTAATGGACTTTTGGTCACTTATTTGGGCCTAAGTTCATGGCTTGCACATTTACTTGCCGTAAACACCCACCACTCTGCAAAAAGTGGATTTACGGACCCAGTTTTGCTGGTCAGAAGCCGAGTGGATCCGTTTGACGCGCAATTTTCAAGAGATCCACTCAACGAATCTGCTTGTGCTTTTGCATGTTGGACTTTCATGCCAGTAGCAAGTGCTATGCAAAATTTGAGCCCAGGACGTTGGCTGGAACACGCTCTACGAATTTCGTGACAGACAGACATTCAGACACACACACACACAAAAAAACGTAAACACTCTTAGCGCGTTATTATAGTAGGATGATTATTGATGGAGTGGTTTTTGTGATAGATATCGGATCTTCGAAATAAAAAGTTTATAATCCGAGGATTCGTGTTGAGTCACTATTACTATGTCCGATATCTAAAGCTAGTGCTATGCAACAGGCTGGTCGCACTGGTTGTACTAAGCCTGGTTAGCTTTTTCTAATCGTTCTCACATTGGGAAACTTTGCATTTTAGGAAAGTGTTTGCGGTTATATACGGAGAAAGCTTATCAAGAAGAGATGCAGGAACAGACGTACCCGGAGGTACTTCGGTGACCCCCTCCAATCGTACATGTGTTTTTCTTTGCTTATCGTATTCCAGTTCAAATCTAGGATTGGTGGTTTTGCAGCTCAAGAAGCTAGGTTGAAAATCTCGTACGTTTTGATTTCATGGATCCTCCAGCTCCAGAAACCCTTATGAGAACTGTAGAACTACTCAATTATCTTGCCGCTATAAACGATGATGGTACTGTAAGAGTTGCTTTTTCTGATGGCGGAACTCTCTCTAAATCCGCAAATGGGTGAGGTCTTTTTTGGGTCAAATTACCTCCTTTCATTCTTCTAGGCTTTATCTTGGCGTCTGAAAAGTATGACTATATCAGGAAAGTTGGCCATAGGATTGATTGCGGTAGAAAGGCAGTGAGGGTTGCTGGAGACTCTGCAAGAAGAAAGGCCGGACTGTTGATCTTGATTGCTTTTGCAAGCATCGACTCAGTGGGTTATAAAGGAAAGGTTTGCTCCGGTATATGCGCAAATCTTTAACGTCGCTTTGAAGCCGAAAAGTATTGGAATGCGGCATATGCCTGCGCAAAGTAAACTTGTAGCTCTGTTTGCGTCACTGTACATACGGGGTGTCCCAAAAAAATGTATCGAACGTTTGATCGTTAATATCTCTCTTCCCAAGAAGTCTTTTGCTTTGCTTCAGGTACCGTTTTGTAGAACTGGCTTCAACTTAGATTTGCATTATAGAACGAATCACCCACCTCTCTTCATTGCTGTAGGATTACGGTAGAAACTTGTAACATATTGTGTCAATGTGGAAAAAGCTGCCGTTTCAAAATTTTTCAAAAAAATGTGAAAACTTGTGTATTGGGGTTTTTATGGACGCTGAGTTCAATACTCAACTATTCACAAGATTACGAAGCTTTCTAAAGGGTGTAACCGCACTTTTAAGGAACAATGAAAAAATGGCCGCTACTCTTAAGTGACATAACTCTTCAATGAAGCATCATAATAAATTGGTAACTTTACAGTTATAATCACCAACTCTAATTAGCCTAGTGCAAAAGTTTTCAGGCTGTTTTGTTTCCTTTCTGGGGCAAAATATGGCCTTTCATTGCTTAAAACCCTCTTTGGAGTTTCTACCGTATTCATACAGTAATGAAGAGGGATGAGTGATTCGTTCTATAATGCAAATCTAAGTTGAAGCCAGCTCTACAGAACGGTACCTGAAGCAAGGCAAAAGACTTGTTGGGAAGAAAGATATTAACGATTAAACGTTCGATACATTATTCTGGGACACCCTGTATTTGTACAAATTCTATTTCTTATCACTATTTTCACCTTTTGTCTTTTTTTTGAGAATTCATGACTTTTGAATCTAGAAGGAACCAAGATACCGAGCTCGAATATCACCTTCTACTGGCCCGCATAGACTTCTCGTGTGGGAATCACCATTGAAAAATGCGCAAAGATTAGTCAACTTTGCTCCTTTAAAGAAGAAAGGTCAAGCACTCATGGAATTGGCGCAGGTATACAGCACTGCTAATTTGCCTACGAGTAATAAGCATTCATCTTAGGTTTGACATTTGCCGGTGATTTTTTGGCTGCGCTGAACGCTCTTCTTGAGTGTCTGCTACATCACAAAATCCTCACTGATGCTTGATGATGCAGAGATTCTTGAATCTAGGCTAATTTTTCGTAAGTGCCGAGTACTGTTTTCATTTCTTTTCTCTTATATTCGTTTTTATTTCAGTGTACTTTAGCAGACTGAACCGACCAAAAGATTTGAGTTTCTTAAGTTTCTGTGAAAATTGATTGACTGCATATGTGGATTTAGCTGTGCCAAACGAAAGTGCTGCTGTTTGATGCCAAATGTCACCAAATATTCATAAACTTTCTTGTGAGCCACGCAGGTTTGTTAAGATATTTATTAGGTCTAACGTTTCGGCAATAATGCCTTCCTCAGAGACCTGAAAGAAAGTCTCACACTAGTTTTTGCCCTATATGATCAAATCTCTCCTCTTGACTAGCTTAGTTCGACGCCCTAGGAGCAAACAAGCGGAGACATTACACGACAAGTAGCATACCAAGATCTCCACCGACAGCGCAACGACGACGTTCAAACTCCACTGGTGGTAAAAGACTATAGCTGACCGATATGGACAGCTTAAATAGTAGTGGAGATGATATCTATAAGTGACAATATGACAGAAATGGCATCAAATCACTTGTGATGGAGAGCTGTTCATTCTTCCCGTTCAGTTTCGGTTCGCGCGAGAGAATGTATGCCGCTTCAAGCGCTTTGCGAGCAGCAATTTTTGACTCATAACCTAAGATGATGCACCTGATATCGAAGTCGTCGCCGTGATGATCTACTTTCCTGTGTTTCCCTAGCGGACTGGCCATGCTTTCCCGCCTCTTACTCGCCAAGTGTTCATTAACACGCACGCTGAGTTGCCGACCAGTTTCCCCTATGTAGGTAGCGTGGCATGCCAGACATTCAATCTCGTAGACAATCCCAAACTTAGCACAGTCTCCCATTTTTCCGTTAGGGCAAATGACGCAATCCTTCGTAATACAAGCTGCATCGTATAAACGATTACGCACTAGTTGTCGCTTAATGTTGCTTCGAGGGATATTTACAAGAAGAACATCTTGCTCCAACTGGGCTTGTACTATACACGTTTGAAATGCGTGCTTTACTCTATCGGAAATAAATGGTAAACATAATGGAATCCTGGCACCAGTTTGGCGATTTTCAGCATTTGCTGTAAACGTTCTGGAATGTCTGGGTTTTGATGAGAAGTAGCCATTGGAGGCTGCTATCTCATTTGCCAGCTCGAGGGACTCCTGTCGTTCACTCTCCCCATTGCAGACTTCGATTGCCGTTTTATACATGTTCCGCAATACTGCTCGCTTAACGGCGACCGGATGGGCCGATTTCGCGTGTAAAATGATGTTCTTGCAGCTTTCTTTGCGATACCATTTCACTCGTATCGTACCGTTATCTAGCATTAGCTGTGTATTCAGGTAGGGGAGCCAACCGTTTCGGGGTGTTTCTCTGGTAAAACTTATGTACTCTGATTGTTGATTCAAAATCTTGAAACACTCGTCCATTTCGGACTGTGTTGATGTTATAATGCAACAATCGTCAATATATCGACAGTACATAAGTGGGCATCGTGATAGCACCGGTCTTTCTATTCTGCTCATAAAACAGATGGCAAGCGTAGGTGCTAGCCTTTGGCCCATTGCCAACCCCCTCAACTGTGAATAGTAAGTGCCTGACCATTTATCACGATGCCCACTTATGTACTGTCGATATATTGACGATTGTTGCATTATAACATCAACACAGTCCGAAATGGACGAGTGTTTCAAGATTTTGAATCAACAATCAGAGTACATAAGTTTTTACCAGAGAAACACCCCGAAACGGTTGGCTCCCCTACCTGAATACACAGCTAATGCTAGATAACGGTACGATACGAGTGAAATGGTATCGCAAAGAAAGCTGCAAGAACATCATTTTACACGCGAAATCGGCCCATCCGGTCGCCGTTAAGCGAGCAGTATTGCGGAACATGTATAAAACGGCAATCGAAGTCTGCAATGGGGAGAGTGAACGACAGGAGTCCCTCGAGCTGGCAAATGAGATAGCAGCCTCAATGGCTACTTCTCATCAAAACCCAGACATTCCAGAACGTTTACAGCAAATGCTGAAAATCGCCAAACTGGTGCCAGTGATTCCATTATGTTTACCATTTATTTCCGATAGAGTAAAGCACGCATTTCAAACGTGTATAGTACAAGCCCAGTTGGAGCAAGATGTTCTTCTTGTAAATATCCCTCGAAGCAACATTAAGCGACAACTAGTGCGTAATCGTTATACGATACAGCTTGTATTACGAAGGATTGCGTCATTTGCCCTAACGGAAAAATGGGAGACTGTGCTAAGTTTGGGATTGTAAGCAGTGGTATCAACGCAGAGTACTACGCTACCTACATAGGGGAAACTGGTCGGCAACTCAGCGTGCGTGTTAATGAACACTTGGCGAGTAAGAGGCGGGAAAGCATGGCCAGTCCGCTAGGGAAACACAGGAAAGTAGATCATCACGGCGACGACTTCGATATCAGGTGCATCATCTTAGGTTATGAGTCAAAAATTGCTGCTCGCAAAGCGCTTGAAGCGGCATACATTCTCTCGCGCGAACCGAAACTGAACGGGAAGAATGAACAGCTCTCCATCACAAGTGATTTGATGCCATTTCTGTCATATTGTCACTTATAGATATCATCTCCACTACTATTTAAGCTGTCCATATCGGTCAGCTATAGTCTTTTACCACCAGTGGAGTTTGAACGTCGTCGTTGCGCTGTCGGTGGAGATCTTGGTATGCTACTTGTCGTGTAATGTCTCCGCTTGTTTGCTCCTAGGGCGTCGAACTAAGCTAGTCAAGAGGAGAGATTTGATCATATAGGGCAAAAACTAGTGTGAGACTTTCTTTCAGGTCTCTGAGGAAGGCATTATTGCCGAAACGTTAGACCTAATAAATATCTTAACAAACCTGCGTGGCTCACAAGAAAGTTTATGAATACAAGACAATGCCCAGGTTTCATGACCAGAGAACATATAAAAATGTCACCAAATATATTCTCCTCCAAGCTAAATCTTTTAAAAGAGATCGGCCAACTGAACTCTCAGATACCGGATGGGTGTCCTTCGCTCAAAGTAGGATTTTTGTTCATTTTTAGATCTTGCAGATTTGCAGAATCAATTTTATGGGTTAAGGCGGCTTCAAATCGACCCATGCCCACTTTCTCGATGATCAGGCAGAAGCATCGTGTCTCTTTCGCGGGCAGCTACGCTTCGAGATGAAGTTGATGTTGAGGGAAGTGAAGAAGAGGAAATGAGGAAACCACGGACGAGCTGGATGCGAGGCCGAACAAAGCAATGATGAGAAAATCTTTGAGTATGCATATTTTACTCAATAGAATTTCATCGTAGAAACTCATTTTCTCTATACAATGTATTAAGTATGTATATGCTAGTTTGAAATAAATGTCCCGTCTTGTCTTCATTTTTCTATCTTACTATCTACAAACGCTGGGGGTGAGAGGGAGGGGGTGGAGGACGAAGTGGAGGGTCGTGCTCAATTTCTACCCGGGGGGGGGGGGGGGAATGTCGTATCAGGCGCTCGTATGCCACACCGTTTGCTCGACCCTGGTCAAGAGCTAGTTTGGGTGGGGTTTATGGGCATAATTGGGGTTTGGAGTTTAATTAGGACTAGTTAAGTATGCGGCGGGGAACATTCGGAGCACAAAATGGAAGGGCTTCGGACCACGAGTGGCAAACCTCCGCTGGGCAGACCCCGCGGCCCTGCTATTTCTGCTCCGAAGGTATGCCTGTCAGAGTTGAAGTGGGTGCGGGGAGAATTAGTGACGAAAAGTCTTCCCCTCGAGCATACGTAGAAGGCACCGAACCCCCCACCGAACTATGAAGTTGCAACATGATTCATGCAATTCTGAAGAAGTTATGAGCTGTTGAACTTTGAAAAGCGCTTTGTCCTGCTTTTTCAAGAGTTTGGCTTTCGGCGGTGTCTGAACGGATCGGTACGGCTAAGATGTATCTGATAAGGCAATCCTTACTCTACAAAACCTATGAAGTCGCAACTTCACACACCTTCACATTCATTATTTATATGAGTTTAACTGTCAGCAATCATAAAAACAAGCTAGAATGCGTAATAGTTTAGAGTTCAGGTTTTCGGCGAACATCTCTCAAATCGACTTGATTCTTTCACTATCTAATAGAGCACAACTTACTCTTCAAAACCTATAAAGTCGCAATTGCTGACATGCTCAAACACCAGATTTATAACGGTAAAAATTTCTCATGATTTTCGCTATTTTGTTATTCAAAATTCTGGTCCTCGGCGGTTACTTCCTGGATCGACCTACTTTTTTCGCTACAGTTATAACAAAGTTTAATTAATAAGATTCGTTCCGCTGAGTTTTACTAGGGTGAGTCAAAAGTAATGAGAACTTTTCGCAGGCCTTGCTTCCAAACATGTTTTTCCTGTAAAATCCTTTTCGCTTGGGATTGCTTTATATCATTATTTGAAGGTGCATCTTGTCTACAGATAGGTGGTGTCCTCACCTCTCCATGTAAGATGCTGGACTAATTAGCGACTTTAAAATGAATACCAAAAAAGTTGCCATCAGAGCGATTCTAAGCCATTACTGCAAACAGCGTAAATGCAAAGAAGGCAGCCGAAAAAAATATGTGAAGTAGAAGGTTCCGATGTCATCTCGAAGGCCCAAGCCTATAAATGGTACTCGAAATTTGACCAAGGTGATACAAGCCTTGAAGACGACCCACGTACAGGCAGACCAGCAAGTGTGGATTCTGCAGTGGCTCGTGACGGAGACGAGAATGACTGCAGACGCCTGCCACCTCCACACCTACGCTGTCAAGTGAGCTGGGTGTGTCTCAGTCCAGCATAGTTCGTCACCTGCATAAACTTGGAAAGTCTAGTAGGAGCTGCAGGATTCTCCCGCACGAACTGAGTGAAGAGCAGGTGCGCTGAAGAGTGGGGGTCTGCAGAAACCTCTTGCAGTACCCCAACGATTTCCGGTTTATCAAACGGATTGTCACCTGTGATGAGAAATGGGTGTACTATCGTAATGCTGACCTAAGAAAGCAATGGCTAGATAGAAATCAAAAGCCGCAGCCAAGGGTGCAACATGAAAGATGCGAAAAAAAAGATCATGCTCTGCGTCTGGTGGGACTTTGGGGGTCCAATCCACCATGAACTCGTTCCTGATGGCTGTGGATTAAACGCCGCGCTCTACTCTTAACAACTGGATAGGATGTATGAAGCACAGCGCCGAAAATACCCCGCTTTGGTCAATAGGAAAAGTGCTCCACCTCACACCGCTCGAGCTTCAAGGAATAAAATCGAGGAGCTTGATGGAATTGAGCTGCTTCCTCATCCTGCATCCCTGACTTAGCGCCTTCGGACTACCACTTGTTTCGATCGATGGCGCATTTCTTGAAAGGGAGAACTTTCGCAAGTCAAAGTGAGGTCGAAATCGGAATCAGAGAATTTTTTGAATCAAAACCCGCAAACTGGTACAAGACCGGGATCCAAAAATTGGCGGAAAGGTGCATCAAGACCATCAATCACCATGGTTTATATTTCGAGGAATAAGCTAGGTTCTTTCTTTAGTTATAACAATTTGAAATTTTTAATGAAAAGCTCTCATTACTTTTGACTCACCCTAGTACTTCCAAATGCAACATTCGATAAACACGTTTATTTCAATTATTTATGCCGTTACATAGAAATATGCTTACAGTGATCTCTTTTGCATTTGTTTGACTTGTTTTCCTTTTTGCATTCAGCAAAAAAAAATTTTTTTCAAAACCCAAAAGTGAAGGTGGTCACATATACTAGCTCAAAAGGGAAGATAGGGGGGAGAATTGGCTCTCACTATCGCATGTCTGGTCACGGCATAGCAATCCCGCCGTTTGTCGAATGTCGCTTCAGATGCCGAAATCGTGATTTCGAAAAAAGTCTCAAAATGGAAATTTTAAAGGCGGGATTGCTCCTATATCCAATCTTTAATGTTTGAAATTCCCATTTTGACGTTTTCAAAGTATATAAAATTTCCTAACTTGTTTTTCATAACAACGAAAGTGCTCTTCTCTTTCGTTGATACCATTCCGACCTTTTTGGGTCCACTTTGAAGATTTCTGGCAATGAGCCAGACTCAGTGACTATGATATTACGCGTGGTTCTATCAGATTTTGAACATTCCTTGGTTGCCAAAGATATTGTTTTAATGAGCTTGCAGAGTAATTTGCAGAACTTCTGGTTGAAGCGATTTCGAATGTGCCTGGCAGGCACACCACTTAGGACGAGACTATAGCTCGAATGAGAAAGTTGTGTCCGCCAGCAAATATGCTGTTTACAAACAAAATGTTCCACCCGGTGCACAGGGCTGGACATACATTACGAGAATTCGTCGCCTCGCGTTTCTCTCAATAAACCAACCTTCGTATAGGCTGTCCGCGCTGTGCTCGGAGAGCAACGCGAATACGTCCACTGAAGGTAGTTCATGACTGAGAGAGACGTAGAGAAAACAGTCGGCGAGAGTGCACGAGGAAAGAGGAGGTTACGCACTACACACCTTTCGCCCTCTCCGCGACCAGAGCGGACAGCCTATACGAGTTCGTTCATGCCGATCATTTTGTATTTCGGTTGTGCTAGTTAGTCGCGGTGCGAGTGGGGAAATTTCTACAATCGAAATGCAAGAAAATCGGCATGCAATGAGCTCGTAACAGTTGTCGTGTTGGGGAATCACTGGGCAATAAATTTGCCTGATGCAGGCCTCGCCCTTTAGGTGGCATACTGACTGATGTTGATATTCTACTGAATTATTGTAGATGCGATGATGATTAGAGTAATCATTATCAGCGGAGGGGAGAGGGTAGGGGAAGAGGAGGAGGAGGGAGAAAGAAAGTATACTCTTTGCTTTGATCAGATCGACGGCTGGAAGGCGCAGTCTATTTGAGGCTAAAAAAGGATCAGAGAGCATGTTTGCGAGGGAGGCACAAAATGCGTCGTGAACGCGAGCAGCCGCCTAATAGGCCTTAGAGCCCCTCATTCCAACAGCCAATCTGGTTGAAGCAAAGGGTACCTAGTGATTAAGACACGTATGCGGTGGGTAGAGGACTATGTCGTCGAGAAGGGGCGGTCCTCGCGGTCATTTGCAACAAAATGCACCTTTGCATACGCACGAAGTTGCGTTTCTGCAAGAAATCCGCGCGGGACTCTTTCATCTGGCGACATATAGTCCTCCACCGCTATGCGACTGCCATGTTCTGCGTAGTTCGGTGCCTAGTTTTTTCATGAGCTAAAAAAGTTTTTGCTTTACATATTTGTTGCTTAGGTTCGTCTGCTGTGTTGTTTTCTGCTGTTCGTGTGTTTGCTTTTAGTGAAACCTCAAAGAGAATTTCCGTTGCGAAAAACTTAAAACTTTGTTGCGGCGGTTATTCCTGTTGAGTTGTATCTTACATAGTTAAAGAAGAAGTATGAGCAGAAACATTGAGTGAATTGTGTAAAAATATTGTTACAAATGGAGTAGTATACGCTAGGACTCAATC
This sequence comes from Cylicocyclus nassatus, assembly GCA_958299035.1. NCBI lineage: Eukaryota > Metazoa > Nematoda > Chromadorea > Rhabditida > Strongylidae > Cylicocyclus > Cylicocyclus nassatus. Next base: position 83,387,379 of record CATQJL010000223.1, read on the forward strand.
TGCAGTAAACAGAAGAGAATTTCCGTTGCGAAAAACTTACAACTTTGTTGCGGCGGTTATTCCTGTTGAGTTGTATCTTACAATTAGTTAAAGAAGAAGTATGAGCAGAAACATTGAGTGAATTGTGTAAAAATATTGTTACAAATGGAGTAGTATACGCTAGGACTCAATCTGCAGTAAACAATCAATTACTACTTTGAACAAATTCAAAACTTTCGATTGCCGTCATGGGACCAAGGTGCCGTCTCAGACACTGGAGGTGGACGAGCCGTAGCCCTCAATTACTCCCAGAGTCAAGCAAGAGGTGTGGCACACATCCCTGGTTACGACTCCCCCCCCTCTCTTATTACTTTCTCAATAAGACCCCCTGAACTATATACCTAAGACACAGTGGCGTACCGAGGGGGAGGGGGGTGAGGCGGGGGGGGGGGGCGCCCCCCCCCCCGAGAAAGGTCGCGAAATTTTTGAAAGTTACTTATAAGGGTTATAGAAATGTGCAAATGACTTGTTTATACCTGTAAATAATTAAAATAATTTTCAAAAAATTTTAAAAATTCAAATTAGCCTTGTAAAAAAATTTTTTCGGGGGCGTGGCGTCAGCCACGCCCACTTTTTCCAGATTTTAGGGATTGGAGACCCGGAAAATTTTGGGAAGCACCCCTAAAATTTTCTCGGAGTGCGTGGCTGACGCCACGCACCTTCATTCGAAAAAAATTTTCGTCGCGCCCCCCCCCCCCGAGCAGAAATCCTGGGTACGCCACTGCTAAGACAGCGTTACTTGAAGGCCTTGAAGGCCTTGTCAAACATAACGGGCAACATATCCATAATTATCATGTCAATTAACCCCTTTAGACAATGTTTGAAATTCTGAAGTTTCAAGATACTGAGTCACTCAAATGAAATCGCCTAATTTTTAGCATAATTAACTTTGTTTCAAAGGTGAAGTGGCTACTGTTTTTGCATTCAAAACAAAGCACTACTCCTTTTTTGGCCACTTCAGAAATTCCGCTTCAAGAGACCTCCTAACTTTAGAATTAGAAGCCAAGCAAAATTTTGTTTTTTCCTATTTTTCGCTTTAAATGAGTGTGCTTTCACGAAATATCACTCAAAGCTAAGGTGTTGAATCAGGCTTAAATCACTCCTATGAAATCTACAGGTCTAGCTGTCGATCTATATAAATAACGTCGCTAAAAATGTTTTTTGATATAGTTAATGGGGTGTGGCACCACCCCCTAAAAAGCTGTGGCTGCCACAGCTTTTTGGGGGTGGTGCCACACCCCATTAACTTACCTTCAAACAGATCAAATAGCTGTGTTTTTTATATCGTTGTTAGTGCTTAACCTTCTTCTTTACATAGCAAAAATTTCATTTGAAATCGTTTCTTCAAAAGCAAGATAAAATCGTTTTTCCTTACCCATGCAAATGTAAAATACTGCTAAAATACTGCGAAAATATTGGGACACGGTAACATGTTAAGCCTGCGACTAAGTGAATCGCAAGGGAAGGCAACAAGAAGGTATTCGGTCGACAGCCTAAGCCTCGTAATCTATATTAAAGTAATTTGAGCCTTATTGAAAACATATTTACATGTTTATTTATTTTATTTTTTTATTTATTTTTTCAAACGTATTTACATATTTATTTATTTTTTATTTACATTGACATATTCAGTATATATTTATATATATTGAAAACAAACTGGAACAAACGAGATTTTGGCTTGCTCTTAATTCCTTAATTTGAAGGTCATTTGAAGTAGGATTCCTAATGTGAGCAAAGAACTAGTGGTTCTTTGTGTTAAGCGCAGAAAGAAGTAGTTAACTTACCTTTGAAACAAAGTAACATGTTTGAAAACGACCATCTTACTTAGATGGTCCTGTATTTGGAAACCTCAGAATTCGCTGAAACTTGGACCACAGAGGTTATTTTACTTGCTAATTACAAAACGATGCTCTTATGCTTTATAGATCTTTAATTATGCTTACTCTACGTATACGATAATGTCAAACAACGGTGTGCTAGTATTTTGCATGACGGGTCTATTTGACATTGTTAACGAATATCATGTTATACGAACAGCGGACGCCTTAATAACGACCCCCCCCCCTGACTCCTCAACACGACCCCCAGGTGTGGCATGCCACACCCCACGCTTGACCCTGTTTACTACTGCAGGCGGTTTCCACACTTTCTGCGGGCTAGCTAGCCGAAGAGCTTATGGTCTCCGGCCGAATTGAATTGAGGATCTCTGCTCGCTTAGTGCATTTTAGTGTTATTGGATCAGAGGCGCGGGTAGGTGGCATTACGGTTGCCCCAAAGTTCTTCATTTACTGAAAATCCGCCGCTTGTGCGCTCTCAGGTCTGAAGAATGTATGAGTTTATAACACGTACTTTTCTAGCTGCTTCGGCTGCAATGGTGAGATTAGAATAAACCCTACTACGGTATAAGTTACCTGTAGAAGCTACCCCAAGGCAGATTTTACCTCAAGGTATGATTTCGTATTCATCAAATTTTGTCTCTCAAGGTAAAAAATACCTATGCCAGCATGATAAACACTGACGTTTTTCCAGAGAATGGCATGGCGCACTTGCGGTGAATTGCTTTTTTCCATATCTGCATGATATTTACGCGAGGATAGTTATGTCTTTAGAGTGTGAAGCGCTACAGTTGGTAAATTGGAGAGGATAGGGTCCACATATTCAACAATTCTAGGTTTCAAGACTTTGCGGGAATTTATCTACTTCTAAGTACAATTACTCGAATTGAAAAAAATTTCTCTGCTGCGATGGCTACCTGCCTGAAGAATGTTGTGCTCGTTCGGCATTTAACATTTCACATTTTTGACATACTTCATAAAAGTGATTTCGCAGGCAGTTGTGGGGATTTGCCCAGTTTACCGATGAGCTTAGATTTGTTTAATACTGTATTCGCTGTAGCCAATAGACTGCAGCAGCGGCAGCCAATCGACTGCTGCATGAAACAATCCTTATACGACAACAGTTCTTTTTTCAAGCCATTCTGGATATAAGGAAGACGCGCGATGTTAGTGAACTATTTTTGCTCAATATTCTTTCCAAACCCCGAAAATATGATTATATCAAGACAGTTTAAAATTTGAAATGGAATTTTGTGATGGAACGCTTTGTGAAGATTTCGATGCTTGCATCACAAACTTATATATCAGGGGCAACATCTAATTGCGTGAGTAGAAGTTGAATGGATGAACAAAGTAAATAAAGAACAAAAGTTAGAGTTTTTTTGCTAGGCTAGTAAACCTTCTGTCTCTTTTTTCGGATTCTTAGAGTCAAACTTCATTATCTGTTGAAGTGCTAGCCCACATGTTCCTGAGTGTATAACTTCAGTCGGATTTGGGTTGAGCAACTAAACAAGGCTAACGAATTGCGTTACACGAACGTCAACACTGACTTTTCTTGGATACAGAGCTTGCAAAGCGATTTTTTAGGTTATACAATTTTGAGCCTGTGGTTTCAGTCTGCTATGCTCAAAAAACTGTTTGATAGGATCTATGATACTCAAAATGCTGTTGGAGCGAATAAAGGATGTGTTTGACTTTCTCTGATTCCGTACATCAGTTTCATAGGAGTTTTGAAACACTCATACCATATCCATAGGATTAAAGAGAAGTGCAGTACCAATTTCTTTACATGTCTATGGGTTCCTTCATACTACGCCGCAGCACGCTGCGTCCTGTGGCGTGCGTCGCTGCAGTCGCAGTGATAATATACGCTCAGGGCAGCACGGCTTCGCTGGTTATGGATGTGTATTTATATTTGCTGCACGCTCGTGTTCTCGAGAGTGTTACTTCACAGCGACCAAGCTTATATTTCTTGCGACTGCAGCGGCGCACGCCGCAGGACGCGGCGTGCGCTGCAAGACGCAGAAGGAACCCTAAAACTCTAGCTAACCTTAACGAAATTAGACAAAATTGCTGCATTGGGTTTATTTTTGTCACTGCAGTGTTCGTGCGAAAAATCCGCCTCTATAACCTTGTAGATTTCAAAGGTATCACTTCTAACCTTGCCTTTTGCTAGGGTTAGAGTTTCTATTGTGAATGCATGAGGTAAAGATATCAAGTTTAATGAATACGGATTTATCGCTGATAAAGCTACCTTGAGGTAAAATCCACCTCAAGGTGTCATCCATTCCACATGAAAGCATTTTCAAGGTTGATTTAACTTTGAGCATTTACCTCAAAGTACATTGATGAATGAGTGATAATCCTACGTGGAGGTAGGATTTACCTCAAGGTAGCAACGATATACGGCCACAGAAGTTTTATACTGACGAATTTTCGCTAGAAAAAGCATTTTAAACTATTTTCTATGATGTTTGGCCACACAGGTTTGCCATGAGTTTTATTTATTCAGTCTGACGTTTCGACACTCCGTAGCTGCGTAATGGAGTCATTTGATGTAACGTCACTCTACACGAATGTTTCCAACAGTGATGCTCTTTAAGTGCTTTCTGAGATGACTGATGATTGATGTTTATGGCTATATCGATGTATGGTCACAAAAAAGTGCGTATCATGACTTTTATCAAGGCATGTCTCAACTGTAACAGTGGTTGGGAGTCTATTATTCGCAGATGAGAGGGCTGGCAATAGGACAAAGGTTAGCACCTGTTTTAGTTATCTGTTTCATGAGCAAGATAGAGAGGCCGGTGCCATCAATTATGTATTGTCAATATGTTGATGATTGTCTGACCGTAACATCAACACAGTCCGAAATGGACGAGTGTTTTCTCGTATTGAACGAGCAATCGCAATGCATAACGTTCACCAGAAAGAAACCCCTGAACGGCTGGTTACCGTAGCTTAACACTGATGTTATCAAATGGCAACGTCCACGTGAAATGGTATCGTAAGGGGCATTCCAAAAACATCATTTTGCATGCCAAATCTGGCCATCCGGCGCAGTCAAAAGAGCAGTTGTGCGCAACATGTTTAAAACGGCCGCAAGGTTTGCAGTAGCGAGGAAGAAAAACAAGAATCCCTCAAGCTTGCAGGGGACGTTGCAGAAAACAACGGCTATTTTCCAGCAATATCCAGACATTCGGAAAGAACCTAATGGTAAACAACATGACCAAACTAGAGCCATGATTCCCGTGAGTTTACCATTCATCTCTGACAGGGTCACAAACGAGTTTAAACGTTGTCTCATACAAGCACCAAGATGAGCCAAGATGTTGTACTTGTAAACATTCCTGCGAACAACATCAAGCGACAGCTAGCACGTAATCGTTTATATGACACGGCTTGTATCACACAGAACTGCGTTGTATGTCCTAATGGCAGAGGGGATTGTGCCAGGTTTGGCGTAGTCTAGGAACTCGAATGTTTGGATTATCATGCAACCTATATCGAAGAGACGGGGCGTTTACTCAGCATCCGCGTTAACGAACATCTAGCCAGTAAGAAACGGGAAAGCACGATGAGTCCACTCGGAAAACATAGAGCAGATCACGGCGGTAACGATTTTTGCGTTGAGTGAACGATCTTGGCGTATGAAAGTAAAATTGCGGCTCGCAAAGCACTGGAAGCGTCGTTCATCCTCTCGCGTCAGCCAAAGATGAACGGCAAAAATGAACAGCTATCTGTCACCAGCGATCTTATGCCGTTCATATCGTACCGTCAGTTATAAGATACCCACGACTACTTAAGCTGTTCATTAGTGTGACAGTTCAGTCATTTGTCATCAGTGGGTGGATTGTTAATGAGCGGCGTCGCTGACATTGGTGAGTTGCCGTAGTATGAAGACTCAGTATCGTCCACCTAAAACGAATCGAATGAAGTAACTGGAGGACGACATCGTGGAAAGCAGCGAATATTGAGCGAGAATATCTTTCAGGCCTCTGAGGAAGGCATTACTGACGAAACGTAGGCTGAATAAATAAAACTCATAACAAACCTGTGTGGCCAAACACTACAGAGAATAGTACTACTACCCTATTTTCAGGTGTATAAGCCGCGGGGTGGTCCTAGCTTAAATCGACCAGCCCGAATACATCAAAGGACCTCGCAACCAAAGGACCCTACGCCGTGCTGTGTATTGCCTGAAAGAGTCGTACGGCATAAGGATCGCTTCTCGAAACACAATGAAGTGGCAGAGCAGCCCGGGCGAAAACTTGAAAAAGTGCGGCTTATACACCTGAAAATAGGGTACAATGCCAAGGTCTGACGAACAGAGACCATATGAAATTCTGAACTTTTATATCTTGGCAGAATCTAAAATTGCAAACCCTCACACTGGAAGACAGAACGATTCTGTTTTCATGTTATAAGCTTACCGCAGATGAAGTTGACCTCAACCTCTTCGATAATTTTGAACAACCACAGCAAACAAGCTTGACTAGAGACCATCCGTGCAAAATCAAAGTCGATAAAACCAGCTTTTCTTTTTATAAGCAAAGTCATCGGACGTGTGCAGATGCCCTGGAGTGGTCTCGATCCTAAACTTTTTTGAGCATTCTTCTGCTACATTTCTCATTTCTCTCATTTGCCCGAATACCTCCAATCCCGTAATATGCAGGTCTCCTCTTATTAGTTTGGCTAAAAAATAAGTTCGTTTTGGCATGCAAATCTTTATAGAAAATTTTCCTGTTGTTTTATATCCACGTTTTTTTGTGTAAAAGTAAATAAAAGCTTCCTCTATCACATTACAAATATTTAGGATGTTCTATTCTGTTCAATAAAGACAATTATGCCTCAACATGGCTAATTTTCCAAAAGCTAATTTCTCTGACTTCCTAAGCTTTGCTTTCACGCTCTAATGGATGTAGAGAATAGCAGCTCGGTATTTGGATGCACAGGATTTTCCCTATTTAGTGAATAACAATGAAAACTGTGACCGTTGATCCACTTTGAAAACTTTCATTAAAAAAAAAAACAAATTTCCTCATATTTGCGCACTATGAGAAAATTGGGGTTTCTCACTTGTTTTCAAATTTTTTTCTTTGGAAGATAAGTTCTACTCAAACAAAATTCATACTCCGATTTCCATTGAAGTGGTCCCAGAGATCCCAAAGACTGGACATAAATATGTCTGGAGCATTTGTAAGAGCTACAAAAGCGACCGAAATTATTTATTAGCCAAACTAATAGATATCCTTTTTGATTCTTTTACTTGTCTTTCGAGGGTAAAAAGGAGAAGCCTCACCGGAGTGCTTTGCGAAAAACGAATCTCTCGCAACCTAAAAGTCTCAGATCTACCGTACGATTATCGGATTCGCTGCATTTTATGGCAGCGAATGCTGGCCGTGCACACGAAAAAATAAAGGAACCCAGCTTGGAGTAACGGAAGGCTGCCGAGATGGACCGCAGGCGTGACTATGCTGGACCACGTCTCAAACGATACCATACTTAGCACAATGAAAGTCGCCCCACTCATGAAGAAATTACGGCGTCTTCGACGGTATGGAAATGTGACTAGAAAAGAAGATGGACACATTATAAGATTGGCATTATCAGTGGATGTCCCGAGAAGAAGACAGAGAGGAAGAGCTAAATTAAGATGGATAGATAAAATTAAGCAGACCTAAGCGAACTTGCGTTGAACGAACAACAGGCAACAGACAAAGAATTATGATGCTTACAAGAGTCAGTCAATGTCAATTGCGTACTCCCTTTCGCATGGCATCTAGCAGGCGCAGGGCAAGGACCCTGCATGCGACCTCCAATCAGTGAGGCCGATTTGAGTGCCCGAATCGTACGCATGCGAACGTGACGCGAAGCTCATTGCGTTTACGGAGAAGGGAGCTCGTGATTAACACGGACTGTAGCAGACCCCGAATATGCGGGATAAATGCAAAGATAATAAATAAATATTTTTCCTCTCTTGTGTTCGTTTGTTATGTTCTCATCACTCTTTCATTCAGTAAATCGTTGTGTTCTGTATTGTCCTTCGCTTTTTATAGGCCGTCCGCGCTGCGCACGTAGAGCAACGCTGCAGCTCCACTGAAGATAGTTCATGGCTGGAAGAAGCGCAGAGAAAACAGGCGGCGAGAGTGCAGGGGAAAGAGGAGTGATGCGCAATACACACCTTGCGCATTCTCTGCGCCAGGCGCGGATGGCCTATATCTGTGGCACTGGGTAAACAAATCAAATCGAAAAAAATCGGAGCCTCTTTACAGTCTGCCCCAATCCTAACCAGGCCAAAATTGGCATGGCGGGAGCCCGCGTCGTAGGGTTTCGCGGTCACGCCTACGGCCTGCTTCTCTGCTCTCTCCTCAATCCTTTTGCTCTCTCTCTGACAGCGCGCCTATGCAGCGCAGACCGCTAGCGCTGCGAGCGCGCAAATTCACAGCGACGATTGGCCTGACCCCAATTGGAGCAGACTGTACCTCGGGATTAAGCCGTATCAATGGCGTAAATTTGGTCTGCGCTGCATATGCGCGCTGTCGGAAAGAGCGAAGAGCTTGAGAGAGCAGACAGAGAGAATCCAAGCAGGCCATAGGCGTGGCGCAAAACGCTAGCAACGCGGATTCCTGCCAGGACAATTTTGATTTGAGACACTGTATAATAAGGAGGAGGGGCGGAACGAGGAGGCGGGATCTGGAGGATATTCAGTGAATCTCAGGCTTTCCGGACGAGGTTTTTCGCTCCAGAGTTCACTGGTAGAATAGTGAATTGCCACTGCAATGCTTTGAAACCCCAGTCATCACTTCGCCAGGACGCTGCTCGGCACCGCAAACATTTCGAAGGCCATTTCATCCGAACACGTCCGCAGTGTCTTCGGTGATTCACTGGTGCTACTCAGTGAATGATAGCTGTCAACATTGCCATAGCAACACTTTCTTTTAATATTAACATCAAATCGCTCATTTTTTCACTTCGTGTGCACAACGAACAAGGATTGACCTTGTCGTACAAACTCTGCCGAAGGCACGCGACTCTTGCGTTTTAGTCCCGCCCCAATAACCTTGCCGAGCTTTTGAATTTTCGTCGCGCCGCGCCTATTATCGGTATTATTTAGCTTTAAATTGTTTATTCTCTAGTTCTGCCTAATATTTCTTGTCTGTCATATGTACGATTCTCTCCATATTGCTGGAAAACAAAGTCATGATTTAGGAGTGTGGTCAATATATAGAGATTTGTTTACTTGTTTCCAAAAGGGTGAACAATGTTTGGCAAGTCTACATTCGGAACAACAGGTTCTACTTTTGGTAGTACTGGAGGTAGGTCAAGACGCTTTTCATTGTTTCTCTTGAAGTTAATTTGATTCTTTGATTTTCAGTATCTGTTTTTACTTATACATCATCCAAAATTCTCCGATATTTACAGGCTCTTTGTTCGGTCAAAACAAACCAACAACGAATCTTTTTGGCCAGCAAAGCACACCAGCTCAAAGTTCATTATTCGGTCAGAAGTCAACAACGAATTTATTCGGCCAAAACACCGCGTCTACTGGCTCTTCAATATTCGGTAAATTGCTACTCTCTCATTTTGTGTGTTACGAAAGAGCATCCTCTTTAAGGTTCTTCAAATACAGCTTCAAGTACGGGTACGTCATTATTTGGTCAGTCTAAACCATCGCTTTTTGGTGGGACGTCCACCACCGGAGGTACTTCACTTTTTGGCAGTTCTGCAACTTCTACAGGAGGTGGCTTGTTTGGATGTGAGTAATTACTATCATAGTTTTCAATATGGTTTGATTTGCAATAGTGATGGTGATCTTTGGTAATGCTTTTCATATAAGAAACTGCTGATGTTACACAGCTTTCCAGGATAATTTTATTGCAGTCGTAAACCGTTTTTTTTGCTTGATTTGGTGTCAGCGTATTTTACTTCCAGCCACTACTTCAAATGTCAATGGAACTACTATCAAATTTGAACCTCTCATATCTTCGGATACAATGATGAAAAATGGATCACAAACAACGATTAGCACCAAGCACATGTGCATCACTGCCATGAAAGCCTATGAAGGCAAAAGTTTAGAGGTTTGGTATCTCTTCCCGATTTGCTAGCACTTATATTTTTAACGTTTTGTTTAAAAGCCGACCGCAGTAGTTTTTGGATATTTTTGTGACAAGTCACTGACGAGGTGCCCATCGAAATATTAGGTATAGATAGCGCTTGCGATTTTTGTTGATAATGTATGATTTTGACTTTCGCATAGTTTTGGGTTAAAGGGTAATATAGAAGTATAAATAACTTATTGAGCTGCTTGCAGCACATATTTTTGAAATTTTTAGACTCGAAAATTTATGATTAGTGGCATAAGTGCCTTTTTTTCAAACAAAATTTCCAACAATGTCAACTGTTTTTTTTTTCTGTCTGAAAGTTAAGATTAAGCTGTCGAGTAGTTTACACTGATTACGCCGTGTTGTCGCGACGATGATCTGATTCGTGATATGCAGCACGTACAGCTTCGGAAGGCTTCTGTTTAGGAGCTACGTATTGACGACTATATCGCTAATCGTAAAACCCCGACAGCAGGCGGTGGACTTTTTGGTAGTTCTACGGGAACGACTGGCACAAGCATATTTGGAAGTACTGCAGCAAAGCCATCCCTATTTGGATCATCAACTAGTGAGTTGCTTGATGGCTCGGCAAAGAGTAAGTGTAAAATTTGCACTAATGACGTGTGATCGATTTTTATTTCCCTGCTTTGCTGGATGATTTATTCATATCTCCATTGTTAACCGTTTTACTGGCGTTTTTTTGTAGGCACATCATCACCATTTGGAGCTACTCAGGGCACGTCCTTGTTTGGGCAAAACAATAATGCAACACAAGTGCGTTTATTCCATTAGTAGGCAGAAATAGTTGACGTTATTTTTAGGGATCGTCGTTGTTTGGCAGCAAGCCCACTGGCAGTATCTTTGGCTCACCGGCCACATCAACAGCTTCGACCGGATTTGGAACCACAGGTGGAAGTCTTTTTGGAAACACTGGTACTTCGGTAAGAGTAAGCGTTTGGCATGTTCAGTGGTCAGTTCTTATAACACAGTAATGAAATTTACAGACATTTGGTACAACACAACCGACAGGATCCTTATTTGGTGGCTCTACTTTTGGCTCAACACCAGCTACAACTAGTGCATTTAGCTTTGGTAGTACTACAAACACCGTAAGGTTTACCTCAGGTTTTAATGAATATGTGCTCAACAATCGTGATTTAGACAGCTTCACCTTTTGGCCAAACATCTACGTCGACCGGCGGAGGTTTGTTCGGTTCAAATCCAGCAACCAGTACAGGGAGCGTCTTTGGCAAACCAGCAGGAACTAGCTTGTTTGGAGGAACCACAAATACAACCTTTGGTATGTCTAAATTCAGATACTGATAAGATTTTCGTACATGTCGCTTTGCTTAAAATCTTGCTTTCACTCAAGGAGACTCTCCATTTATTAGGTCAAGCCGCTTCAGGTGGTGGTGGTCTTTTTGGAAGTACGCAGAAGCCTGGCGGGTTATTTGGTAGCACTACAACCGGTGGTAAGTAAGCGTTGCACTCTCTGTTTAGAGGATTCATCAAATAACAATGAGCTTTCTTGTGTGGTTGCTAAAGGGTCTACTTGTGATTTAGTTGAAGATCTGGAAATGCGAGTCTTTCACTTTCACAAATCTAGGTTCTAATTAAGGCATTGTCCAAGCGGCAGCGCAAATGGCTTTTCTATTTCCAAAAATCAGCTTTAAAGACAGCGTCCAGGCAAACTGGACCTATGGTTTATGTTGAAAGTAATTTTGGGGCTTCAACTAAGACACTGCCCAAGCGGCAGCGCAGGTGATTCACTAACGGCTGAGATATACGCCTCCAAACTGGACCCCAGGTTCGTATTTCGCATGGATTCATGGCGCAACCCATCATTTTCGCGCGCTGACTTACGCGAAATTGATGGGCTGCGCCATGAATCCATGTTAAATACGATCCTGAGGTCCACTTTTGAGGGGAATATCTCAGCCGTTAGAGCATTACCTGAGGTGCCGGTTGGGCAATGGCTTAGTTGGGATCCCAAAATTACTATCCACATGAAATCCTCATATGTCCAGATTTGCCTGGACGCTGCCTTCAAGCATGTCCCACAACTGTATCAGGCGCACGACCTGCATCAGCGTGACGGTCCTTGAGTAAAGATGCAGGCCAATACTTATCCGTTGGATGCTGTGAGGACGTGGTTTCAAAAGGATTCTCGATCGAGTGAAGGTGGTTTCAAAAGGATTCTCGATCGAGTGAAGCAATTGCGCTATCGTTTGTGCAGTGCATCAATTAGGGCCTTCACAGTCATTTCCCAAGTAGAGGTCCCAGTGTCCAGACCTGCCTGGACGCTGTCTTTGATAGCCTAATTATGTATATGTAGCTAGGATACCTTCATTCTTGAATTTTTTCCGTTATTTTTTTCAGTGCTCTTGGGTAGTCCCTCCACATATTTGTTGGCGTCACGCTATTGAAATGTATCTGTGTGTTATGCACTTTGTGAGCTGACTGCCATAATCATTATCCGATTTATAATTGTTGAGCTATGAATAGTCTTCATCCTTCAGGCTCATTGTTTGGAAGTCAACCAGCCCAGCAAGGAACGGGCTTGTTCGGTAGCACCCAACCTGCACAAACTTCCTTATTCGGTTCAAATCCTGCAAACCAACAAACAACAACTACTGGTAAGTGTTTTATTCTAATTTTTAGTATGAAAATTGAACAAGGATCCGTGTTCCTCATCTAATTCAAAAAAATATAGGTTTTGGTGCAGCGGCTCCTACAACTATACAGGTACCTGCAGCTGCTCCTATAGTGCTCGGATCGGATGTCAATCAAGCGCAGGTAAGATTTTTTGGTGTATTATTGAGCATATACATGGTGTCAATATTTGACTGATTTCCAGGTGCAAATGGCTTTACTCGATGCACAAATAGCAGCTAGTCCTTATGGGGATTCTCCGTTGTTGAAGTTAGCCACTGCGAAAGATACAGATGACCTGCCAAATCCAATAAGGTGAATGTAGTTTCAGTTTTTGGTGCTTATAGCTTGGTTGATTTGCATTAAAACTGTTTCAGTGCTCAAAGACAGCTGAAGTTTTTAGCTGCGAAAAGCGCAGCATCTTCACCTCTTAACACTTCTATGACAAACTCGGCTAGTGGTGGATCAACATCCTTGAATGGATCCTTGATAAACGTCAAAAGCTCCTTCTTGCCTGTCGTACCGCCAAAGGTGGAATCATAATATTTAAAGAGTTTCTAGGCTAATTCATATTTTTTGCTCCATAGAACATGCGCGTTGCATCGATTCCCGTTCTTAGGTTGCTGATTCCTACAAACCATCTCCAAGAGTCAGAAGCGCAGTGATCCCCGGACGAGATTTGAACTACACTTCACATGTCGCTCCACCTACTTTGGGTAAAGGAATACGAACGAAGCCGGTGAATGGCACAGTATCTCTGTCAAACAGGAGCCTCAATGGAAGTCTTATCAATAAGTCAGTTTGCGCTGAGTTCCTGAAAATATTGACGAATTTCATGTTTTCTCTTTTTTTAGAACCGTAGACTCGGCCATCGAAACGTCTCTCACTGGAGGAGCGAATAGGCCACCAAACTCGGGAAGGCGTGGTAACTTGAAACATTTGGATTTATCGACGGTTGTGCAAGTGATCAACTCTCGAAGCGGTATGGAAGGTGATACCGTGTCTCAAGTACATGATCCTGATGAGTTACCACCCGCAAATGAGGAAGTGATATCTGTGGAGAATAATGGCGTTTATAGGTAAATTTTTTCTGTTCTTGAGGTGATCTTTTCACAATTTTTTCTGAAAAAATTTTTATAGCCCGGAAACAGATCCAAGAGCAGCCGCGCTACAACGTGTGGAAGCTCGTCAAGCACGAGGCGATGTTCCTCGGCTCAGATTGGATGGCAGCGCTTGTGATGAATCTCTCGTCTCGAACAAATCTCCAGCACCTACATCTACTACGAAAACAGCCACAACATCGACAACATCTGTGTCATCCGAAACGAATCTATCATCACCGAGGGTGGTGACATCGGTGAATTCGAAACCGATAGTGCGCTTAAATTCTCCCGACTATTTCACGGAGCCAACTATCAATGCTATGAAGGAAATGGTGAGTGCATAGTTTTGAGATTTTAGCTATTTATGTGTTCCCTTTAGGTTGTCAATGGTAAAGTTATCCTTAACAATGGTTTAACGGTGGGCAGGGCGACCTACGGCAGTGTGTTTTGGCCAGGACGTATTGAACTGGAAGACGTGACTTTGGATGAGGTGAATTTTCGCGGTTTTTTGCTTTTTACATTTCATCAACGTTTGCTTCAAGAAATACAAAAACGTTTTTAAGAGTTAGATTCGATTTTAGATCGTTGTCTTCCGTCACAAGGAGGTGACTGTATACCCGGATGAATCACAAAAGCCACCACTAGGTGAAGGTCTCAATCGTCCTGCCGAAGTCACACTGGAACGAGTTTGGCATGTGGATCGCGCAACCAAAGAAGAAATAAGGGTACGTGATGATCTAATAATAATAATTATGAGCTAATTTGAATTTATTCATTTAGGACCCCATCAAGCTGATTGATCTTGGTTGGCGTGATCGACTGGAAAAAGTGACGGCACGTATGGGTGCTACTTTCAAAGACTATCGCCCTACTACTGGAAGCTGGGTATTCCGCGTTGATCACTTCAGCAAATATGGACTTCCGGTGAGGTTGAAATCATGTATCTGGATTACGAAACATTATGTGACAGGCTTTCAGGATGAAGAAGATGACGAGAATGCTGCAGTGCTACCGAATAAGAAGGCGGATCTTCCACATGATGTCTCAGCACACGAGCTTGACGTTTCAATGGAGGAGCAGCGCGTACAATCGCGGGTTCAGCGTGCTAAAGTGCTCCAGATGAAGACTCTCAACGGCGCGGCCATGGGAGATCATGAGCAGGTAGATTAATTGAAATCTACTGAAAGTACGCTACCATTTGGCTGGGATATGAGTCAGATGAATCCTGGAATCTGGCCCAAACGCATCCTATTTTGTTACGTGAAGTTTGTTTGATTTTGAAGTTGTATTCCTTGCTAATTTTGAACTCATTATTGCAACTTTTCACTCCTCGGCTTTCATTATCAACCATATGACTGTCATATATTTGAATATTTACACTTGAGTTGTTGGATTACAAGTTTCCCCATATTTCTTTACATTAACCTTCGCTTGTTTTCTCCCGGGTGACTGAATTTCTTTTGAAAAACAAATTTTCATTTTCCATTGAGAACAGGTCAATTTTTCATGGGATGTATTTGATAGAAAATTATTCTTTTTATCATGTGAAACTATCATTTTCTGGGAATAAATTGTAGTTGTGCGAGATGAATGTTACAATCTAGGTTAGCTAGTTTGAAATTTATTGTTGGTAATTTGCGCGGAAATGGGGCGTATGTTGACTTACTCACTTTGCAGTGTACAGTAATGCCAAGGAGAAAGAAAAATTCAAGATTGAATGTTTTTCCTTTTTCTGCCATGCTGTTATAACTACAAAAGACATCTGAGGTTTCTAGTTGAAGATGTGCCAGCAAGTTCTGAAATCCATGCTATTTAGATGGAATTCGACGCGGACATCGGTGAGCTGCGCATGCATCCACCCACAACAGATACCAAGGTATGTGTGGCTGAATCTATGCCTGCCTAATTTCAGCATGGTGTACTTCTATATTGTCATGTGGTGTAGTAATCATGTTCAGGCATTATGATTGACATAGAAGTAGATTCACTTTTTTTTAGATCAAAGGCCTTGGAGGTAGAATAGATGCAGATTACGACAATGAATCTATGTATGATGATTACGATATTGCAAACTGGAGAGATGAAGTGCCTGAGAAGAAGCCCAAGATTGATATGGATACCCTGAATTATGTTTACGAAGAAAGCAAGTGAGCAACTTACACCTGGAAAGCATGTTGTCTTGATCATATCGCTTCATTTTGGGCGCCTATTGGAGCTGTCTACACTGTCAGCAAGGCCCGTGCATAGAATTACTCTCAAGTGCAGCGAACCTAGGAATGTGTTCAAGGGCGGCGTTGAGGTATAGGCTGAGTAGTCGTAGTCGCTTATCTGATTAACTGTGCCAGTTTAGGCAAAGAAGAGCGTCGGTTACAAGAAAAGCAGTGTGATGAACTTGGCTTGCGCCCGAGGATCATCTTGCAGGGTTAGCTGGAGTCAGGGTGAGTGCCGTTAGCCTCGCGTGATTTGGATGATTTATGGGGAGTGCGCATTTCGTGTTGAAGATTTACATTTTTTTCTTCTTCAGTTTCACATTATCTTAGAATGAGCTTATTTTGGTATGGTTCAATATTCCTCTTACCATTGGTTTAATATTCCTCTTCCATTAATCATTTATCTACCCTACGGTTGATCCTTGTTGTTGAAGACCATAACGGAATGTAATAGGCTTCATCTGCCTGGCCAGGTGAATTTTCTGGGTAGAGGAACGAACGCCTCAATTAGGTATCGCCTCCGCGGGCTGCTGGTCCTTTCGTCCTACTCTTGTGCATCGTGTTGGGACCAGTGGTCCGCGGAGGCGGTGCCTAATTGAGGCGTTCGTTCATCCACCCGAATTTTCTCAAACATCCAGCAGGCAGTGGCGTACCCAGGTTTCCGGCTCGGGGGGGGGGGGGGCTGACTAAAATCCTTTTCTGATGAAGGTGCGTGGCATTAGCCACGCACCGAAAAAAATTTTTGGTACGCTTCTCAAAATTTTCCAATCGGGCCCATAACCCCAATTTCAAAAAAAAAACGGCGTGGCCTTAGCCACGCCCCCGAAAAAAATTTTTTTATAAGGCTAAATTGAATTATAAAAAATTTTAATTATTTTAATTACTTACAAGTATAAGTAAGTCCCTTGCACATTTTTATTACTCATTTAAGTAACTTTCAAAAATTTCGCGACCCATGCCCCCCCCCCCTTCCGAGAATGGGTCGCCACTGCCAGCAGGCGATATGAAAGTTTTCGATCCTATTCATGGTATCGTGATTACAACATACAGGAAGTGAATTCATTACTTGCCAGTTTGAAAGTTTCTTCATGTTAGGCACTTTCAAAAATTGTATATTTTTTGAGCGGAAAATCAGGCAAACGTCAAAAAGGGCATGTATCTCATGCGTATTTGCCGGCGCTAACGTTTTGGATAGTTAGCATATAAAATAATGGCTCAGTACAGTCATTTTCTTGTGCTTAACAGCGAGGTTTGCAAACCTTGAGAAAGTTGATAACGATTGCAAATGATCGGTCACTTTATGTTACTTTCTAAGCTCACATCTTTGTAGCTTCATAAAAATAGGGAGTTTTGAGCAAGACTTACACCTTACAAGCTTCATAGGTCATAAAGTATTAATTTTCACCAAAACATTTATAGGCGGCCAGTTTGCCTTTTCCACCCAACCATTAGGCAATGATGTCCGAATATGCGCTCTGCAATTTGAAAGCAGCGTGCCGGAGGTAGGCTTGACACTTTTTTGATTGTATCACTTCTTAACTTTTCCTTTCTAGCAACTGATTGTTGATATGCTTGAGCATAATATACGTTTATCTCGTGCCATCCGTCGTAATGCATCAACTAGTGCGAGGATTCGACACGGTGAGATTGAGGGTCAGGCGACAGCGCCGCGAGTGAAGCCGACTGAAGATACGGCAGCACAATTGCTGGACTCGTATCTTGCAACTGCTACGCAGAGTAAGTTCTAGTGAGCAGTGTCGTTATCAGTAGTTTTCTGAACAATTTGGTCAGTAATCTACTTATTCAAGCTTTTTTGCTGTTCGTCACGAAGTCCAAAATTCATCCCTACCACAGTTACTGGTTCAAGAAAACTTACGGTATTATTTTTTTCTAGGTAAATGCTTGTCTCAGCAAAAGGTTTGGAAACTGTGTCAGGCGCTTTTTCCGGCCGAAAAGACAGGTACATTTGACTCATGAAAGATTAGTTGTGCTGTTAGATATGTCATTTCGTCATTGCTCGGTAGAGTCGTTTTCTGAGTCTTTTTTTATCTTGATTTAAGAAGACTTTTTTCACCTAATCATGATTAGCGTTTAGGAGTTCAGAATCGAATTACTCTAACTTTTTTGTTTGCTGGTATAGGCGTTTACGCACGCAAAGACAGGACGCCACCGCGGACGCTGTTGACGTCCTTGAGACGAAACGCACTCTTATCTTAGTTCTTCAAAACTGTTTGTAGTCTCTTTCATACATTGATTATCTTGATCGGATGCAACCGCGTCCAGTCTTTGCGTGCTATGAATTCTATAACAGTGCTCTACATTTTCATCACACCCTTTGTTTGAGTAACGTTTGAATGGGTTGTATGAGAAATTTGAAAATAGTATATACACAGTAGATATTGTCTTCTTGCTCAGTGCGTGATCTAGGCATTTGGCAATGGCAACGGACGCAGAATGTTGGAATCTGGCTTCGAGAAGAAGTAGCAAACCTGTCGAAGAAAACTTCAGGAAGTGGAGGTAGAATTTTTTGTTTTTTTTTTCGCTCCTAACATATTGACGTCATTTCATTTAGCATCTCAAGTTTGGTCACTGCTTTGTGTAGGCAAAACTGAAGATGCAATTCGTGTTGCCGGTGAGGAGGGTATGACAATGCTCTCCTTGATGATATCTGCAACACTTTCATCTGAACATGTGGGACGGAAAGATTGCGCTAAAATGGTATGAAGGCTTTTTGTTAGTTGTGCAGATTTGATTTTAGCAATTTATAGGTGGAATGGTGGGAAATGGATGGAGAGCTTGGAGTCATGGAAGAAGATTTGGTGAAAATTTACCTCGTCCTAGCAGGAAGATCGCATGCGGAGTTTCTTCGCAAAGGAAAGATGATTAAACTGAATTGTCTAGAAGGTCTAGATTGGCGTCAGGTAAATCTTGCATGAATGAGAGTCGGAGGCTGTTCCAGTATTTGATTTTTTTATTCTAGGCTTTTGGTATTCACCTCTGGTATATCAATTGCGGAGGTTTCCTGGAAGATGCTATCGACTCTTTCAGCGATGATTTAGCCGCAGGAAGAGCAGAATCACCTGAATTGCATGTATATGAGCAGGTATTATATGTTCAGTAGGAATTTATGTGCATAGTTTTACTTCCACTGCTTTAGTTAATCCGTTTGGCATGCTCACCAAGCCATCAAGTTGAAGCTGTTCTCGACGCAGCGGCAATGCTGAGCCCAAATCCGCTAGATGCACAACTTAGGTTTGTCGAGATTAATTTCCGTCATTTTTTGCAATAACATCTTGGTTTTAGCTGGCATTTGTGGTCAGTGCTCAGAGCGCTCGGCTACCGTACGATGACACCAGCTGCAGAACAGCGTCTACATATGTCATATGCTACTCAGCTGTCATCGTTGGAGCTCTGGCATCTGGCAATTTTTGTTCTTAGCCATATTAGTCATGACCAGTGGTAAGTTGATAGGAAATGCGAAATTTATGGTAATAGTGCTTGTTTTTTAGCCGCTCCGTTGCTATTCGCGAAGTTCTCGATCGTATGTCATTGACGGCTCGTCCACAACACTATGAAAAAATCTTAGCTATCTGCGATATTCCAAATGAGTGGATTTCTTCGGCGAAGTTCATAAAAGCAAAGGTTTATCTAATTCTTATATTGTAGTTTTACCAAACAAAACTTGACTTTTCTAGTCCCAAGGAAATTTCGAGGCGGCGTGTTCACATGCTTTGTCTGCCGGTAACTATGATGCTGCCTTACAACTGTTTGCTAATGAAGTAGCGCCGAATGCAATCGCCATGGGTGATCTACAGCGGTTGCGGCCACTCGCTGACAAGATGGAGAAAGCTGCTGATAAGATTAGGGTCATTTTTCCGAATCATTAAAGTTTTTTTGGAGTATTCAAATTTTGTAATTCAAGGGTTGGGGAGCTATTGGACAAGTTTATGCCGATTACTGCATGCTAAAAACAATGGATGATGAGGAGGATACCGAAGAAAATGTGAGTAGCGAAAATACTCTTTTGTGCAATTCCAGAGGTTGATTTCAGGAAGAGAAGTTGCATCAATTGATAGAGTCTATTTCCACTAGAATAAAAGCACCTATCTTCAAAACTCCAATACAACGGTGCGTTTGTTTTATTTTCTTTGTAGGTTGCTTTAGCATCTTTTTTTATTTTCGTTTTTTCTTCAAGTTTAGATTTAGACTTTTAATTAGCATCTACCATGCATATTGAAAGCTTTATCAGGTTCTACTGTCGAGAATAATCTACATTGTGCGCCAGCCAAGTAAATTTTCAACTTGCGTTGAGGGGCGTTTCTTTGACACAAGCCAGAAAGCTGCTGTGTTACTCCAAAAAGTATAATTAAAGGCTACGGCATGACGAAGGCGCAGAATCATATTAGTAAAGCGGACGCGAACGCGACGCGCGCGTATCTTTATAGTTGTTAATAATGTTACGCTTCAGGGACCCGTCATACTTCGCCGAGAAAAGCCCAATAGCGCTCAAAAAGCCCGAAAGCGCCAGAAAGAGCCGGAACGCAGAAACGAACTTGTGCTAGAATTCTGACATTATTTTGATGTGCAGACGACAGAAATGAACCAAAAAGATTCGGTTGCGAAATCAACGCGCATTCCTTAGCTCAAAACGTGCGCACGGAAGGGGACGTTCAGGCTCTTTCTGGCGCTTTTGGGCTTTGGGCGCTTCTGGGCTTTTTTTGGCGAAGTATGACGGGTCTCTCATACGCTCTGCGGCTAAGAAAGCCACGTTCGCGCCCAAAGATATTGCGCCTTCGTCATGTAGCAGCCTATATATCCTCTCATGTCGTTCCGACATGAGAGGATATATAGGCTGAATTAGTGCTGATTTGTTAGGAAAAAAAGCTTAGTATTTAGAATGGTTTTTAGGGCATCAAAATCATGTTTAGCGTTGAGTTTTTAATGCTGCGTTTCTCGCATCCCGTACTGAGTCAATGTTTTTATATGCTGCCTTTTTCGTGCTAAAATTTTAAGCACCTGAGTTTTGCAACTATTTTCATAACATCTTTCTTCTTGGATGTGGCGCTCTCAATTCTTGAGTATAATGTAGATTGGACAGTGACCTACAAACTTTTTTAACCCATTTTTGGTGGTCATGGAGGAGAAAATGTGCGTGTTTTTCTAATGCTGTCAAATCAGAATTTGCACTGTGCTAAAATGAAAATGAAACTGTTGGCAGCGTATCAAGTCGGTACCGTACAGAGCTATTTGCCGGATGAGACTTCAACAATCTAGTAGAGTTTCGGCTTGATGTGTTTCATGCAGGCTGAGAACGGTTTGTTTTTAGCCCAGTATAGCTAATATCTAATTTGACCAACTTTTGGAAAATGCGTTAGTTTTTTTTCATTCTTGCCATCAAGAACTTACGGTCTGCGCACATTTGTGGTTCACTTCCTAATCTACATTACATCACAAAAAGCGATGCAGTAGAGAGAGGCTACGAAATTAGTTGCAAAACTTGAATGCTAACCTAATATATGGTTGAAAATCTCTTCCTTCGTGTTTATCCGAAATTACAGATTATGCATGAAAACGATGGCGCGAGAGCTATTTGAAATCCAAAGACTAGCCGGTAGAATCGATGTCAACTTGCCACTAAGCACTAGTCAACTGCGACGACTGGCTGCCGTCTAATTCTGGTGTTTTAATTGTGACGAATTGGCTGCCGTAGAACCAAAACTTTTGTGTTAATCTCTTCACTTTACGATACTCGTTATTTGCTTCGTCGTTGTCTTTTATGTTATTTCACATCATGTGATAATCGTGTTTCCTATGCTTGATACTTGTCCCCTTCTTTTTCACATATCCTATGCTATGCTCTCACCATCTTTGACTAGGAACGTAAAAATTTTGCTGTTATGATTACACTTGTTTCTATAGTGACAAATTGTATGAGTGTATATTTTTATTGTGAAGTTTAAACAAAGTGAAGCTCATTTTTTATGATGTCATGGTATTCAATGTGTTGTAGTCATAATATTGTGTAGTTCAGACACATAATTCACAAGGTTTATTACACAACTCGACAAAGCGCAGTCGCAATGATTGATTTAGTTGTTGCCTCCACGGAGACGAAGCACCAAATGGAGCGTTGATTCCTTCTGGATGTTGTAATCGGAAAGGGTACGACCGTCCTCGAGTTGTTTGCCTGAAATGGAAAAGATAAGAATGGCAATAAGTTCTAGGTAGACTTGGTTTATCATTATCGAACTCAAAGGTCAAACTAACCGGCGAAGATGAGCCTCTGCTGATCTGGTGGAATGCCTTCCTTGTCTTGAATTTTGGCTTTCACATTTTCGATGGTATCAGAAGCCTCAACTTCCAGGGTAATGGTCTTTCCGGTCAACGTCTTCACAAAAATTTGCATTCCTCCCCTCAAACGGAGCACAAGATGGAGGGTAGACTCTTTTTGGATGTTGTAGTCCGAAAGAGTACGGCCATCTTCAAGCTGTTTTCCTAAAAATTTACAAGAATCATTTCTCGATTTGTAGAACCTTTGCTACAAAATTGCAGCGCTACCATATTTATAACCCGCTTACCGGCAAAGATGAGCCTCTGCTGATCTGGTGGGATGCCTTCTTTGTCTTGGATCTTTGCCTTGACATTTTCGATAGTATCCGAAGCCTCGACTTCGAGAGTGATGGTCTTTCCAGTTAGGGTCTTGACAAAGATTTGCATTCCTCCTCTAAGGCGAAGTACAAGATGGAGTGTTGATTCCTTTTGGATGTTGTAATCAGACAGCGTTCGTCCGTCTTCTAATTGTTTTCCTAAAATGTACAAAAATTGAGACCTAGGTGTTCAATAAAAAAAAAATCCATCCTCTACCAAATCTAGAGACTACAAGTCAAGTTGAGCTTGCTTACCTGCGAAGATAAGTCGTTGCTGATCTGGAGGGATGCCTTCTTTGTCTTGAATTTTAGCTTTGACATTTTCGATGGTATCAGAAGCTTCTACTTCCAGCGTAATGGTCTTCCCTGTCAGCGTCTTCACAAAGATTTGCATTCCTCCTCGGAGACGTAGTACCAAGTGAAGGGTGGATTCCTTCTGGATGTTGTAATCCGACAAGGTTCGTCCATCTTCGAGTTGTTTTCCTAGAAAAAGAAATTGAAGTGAAGTTGAAAATCTGATGACTATCGCGGCCAGTTAAAGTCTCAACTATAGGCTGTCTCAATGAAAGTGTCACAACTCTAGCGGCTCAGGTCTTCACGGCCAATTCCTTTCGACTTTGCGCAGCGTTCGAGTATCCTCTGGACATTCGATATATGCCCAAAGGATACGTCTACTAACACGCACAAGCCCGCGCGAGGCGGCCGATGACCTGAGCAGCTGAACTGGTGACACTCTGACTGAGACAGTCTATACCTACGATATATCGCTCTGAGAGCAGATATATTGCAAACGCACCAGCGAAGATCAGACGTTGTTGATCAGGTGGGATTCCTTCCTTGTCTTGGATTTTGGCTTTCACGTTCTCAATCGTGTCAGAAGCTTCGACTTCCAGAGTAATGGTTTTTCCAGTGAGTGTTTTCACAAAGATTTGCATTCCTCCGCGAAGTCGTAGAACTAAGTGAAGTGTGGACTCTTTTTGGATGTTATAGTCCGACAGGGTTCGTCCATCTTCGAGTTGTTTACCTGAAACATTATTTCATGATTGCATGAAGGGCATCGTAATATAGAGTAGACATTTCCTCTTTTTGTCTGTCTCAATGTATGCAATGACTCACCGGCAAAGATAAGTCGCTGCTGGTCAGGTGGAATTCCTTCTTTGTCTTGAATCTTGGCTTTTACATTCTCAATCGTGTCAGACGCCTCAACTTCGAGTGTGATGGTCTTTCCAGTCAAAGTCTTCACAAAGATTTGCATTCCTCCTCGGAGACGAAGTACAAGGTGAAGAGTGGACTCCTTCTGAATGTTATAGTCCGAAAGAGTGCGGCCATCCTCGAGTTGTTTTCCTGTAAAATTTAAGACTCGTTATCATCGCCATTACAATCATTATTTTCAACTTACCGGCGAAGATAAGGCGTTGCTGGTCTGGTGGGATACCTTCTTTGTCCTGGATTTTGGCCTTTACGTTCTCAATAGTGTCTGAGGCTTCGACCTCCAGTGTGATGGTCTTGCCAGTCAAAGTTTTGACAAAAATCTGCATTCCTCCTCGGAGACGGAGCACCAGGTGGAGTGTGGACTCCTTCTGGATGTTGTAGTCCGAGAGAGTACGGCCATCTTCGAGTTGTTTACCTAAAAAACTACCTAATTGATTTGGAATCCCTCTAATTGCAATTCATGAAAAAACTAACCAGCAAAGATTAGTCGTTGTTGATCAGGCGGGATACCTTCCTTATCTTGAATTTTTGCCTTCACATTTTCAATCGTATCCGAAGCTTCCACCTCAAGGGTGATCGTCTTTCCAGTAAGCGTTTTTACGAAGATCTGCATGCTGAAAACGGGAGACTACGGTAGTTTGAATGCTCACGTGAAATGCGTTATGAGCGATGACAGTGAGTCATAAAAGTCGACGCGGACAGAAACTAGTATGCAAAGCTGAGTATTGATTTGTACGAAGCAAATGGAATGAATGAATTTACTTGCAAATTTAGTGAGCAAGGATGTGGTATTGAGAAAGTGTATGGGAGTTTTGCACAGCATTCCAAACACGCAAATTTCAAAGTTATGAACACTGTGAAAGTAGATAACAAGCATGGAATTCATTTTGAGTGATTGAAGTGCAACGTACGGATGGTAAACATTGACGGGGCATGTTCCGTATCCAGGAGAATCGATACACTTTTTGCTACAAACGGAAATAGCAAGCACACCACCCCGTCTGGAGTATCTATGGAAGATTTTAGACTTTTGAAAGCGAACGGAAATTCATTACTGACAGATCTTTGAGGAAGCACCGCTTTCGAAACGAAACACTTGCCAAGAAGTTCATGTCCATTGCCATTTCGTAACAAAAAATGCCACATTATCTAGTTTGAAACCTCGCAGAGAATACAAGGCAGAAGTTAACTTAGCCCCCCCCCCCCTCCTCCTTGAACAGAAAAATGAAAATTAACAATTCAGAAGAGAAACAACCAGCCACGTCGTCCAACCAGACGCCGTGTACTGAACATTGGCGTCGGTGTCGGAGGACGCAGATCGATATGCGAGTGCGCCCCGCCCATCCCCCCGGGGGCGGAGCCTTATCGGGATCAGCTGATTCATCGATCTGTAGTGACAAGGACAAAGATCAATAAATCGATAATCAAGGATCAAGGATAGAGCTAGGTTAATAAGTAAAGATAGACGTTGGCTTCATAATCGAGCAAAAAAGGATCAGGGTGGTGTTTGATGAACAGGTGAGGCTTGTTTATCACAAGTGCAGACACGTGCGGACTCGTCCGCATTGCATTAGCTGACGCGTTGATAGCACCTTGAGGCATTTTATAGAACAAGATGAGTCATGTCAGAAAGTATTGGAACTTTCGAGAAACGTATAAAATTTTCTGAAAACAAACATTAGGCTTACTCATAAGATTGGTCACTATCTTTTTTTTTGCAAAGGATCAATGTCTATAGTTGGGTCAAGATACTAGTTATCAATCTTTGTAACATAACCTAACGATTGACATGTGTTCATGTTTTGCAATGTTTTTGGATAGCGTAGTGCTGGCGACCAGACGATTAACCAGTTTTAGAGTTTCGATTGCGAAAGTGCCTTCATCTTGATTTAGCCAGGCACTTGTCTTTTTTTGCATTTGATGACAGGAATGACTTGACACAAAGTTTTAAAGTAGGCACACTCATGAATTTGAAATGTTCAGTCATCGTTGATAAAGACAAATTTTGTAGATAACATCTAATCTATCTAATGTATAAAGAATCGTAGAATCGTAAGGTGCATTCAAAAATCAGATAGCGGGAAACCGAGTGGGTCCCGAAGTGAGCGCGCCTGCACCTAGCAGCAGCTTTGAGATTACTGGTTCGCTAGTCTGGTATAGGAAATCAAAGTTTTCAAAGATTGTTTTTTTCTACAAGTTATGCATAGTTCCAAACTATTAGCGCGGTAGCAGTGGCATATCCATTATTTCCGTTTGGGAGAG
Source organism: Cylicocyclus nassatus (assembly GCA_958299035.1). Classification (NCBI taxonomy): domain Eukaryota; kingdom Metazoa; phylum Nematoda; class Chromadorea; order Rhabditida; family Strongylidae; genus Cylicocyclus; species Cylicocyclus nassatus. The sequence goes on from CATQJL010000223.1 coordinate 83,413,450, forward strand.
GGGGGGGGGGAGGGCAACAAAGATTTTTTTCTCATGAAGGTGCGTGGCGTCAGCCCCGAAAAAACTTTTTATAAGGATGAATTGACTTTTGATTTTTAAAAATTGTATTAAGTGTTTACAAGTATAAACAAGTCGCTTGCACACTGGGTAAAAAAATTGTTTTGCTCCACTACTTAAGGCCAAAATTGTTCGAAAGAAAGAGCAAAGAGCATCCATTCGATTATTTAAGGAGAATTCTAAATCGCGAAGGCAGTCGAATCCCAAATTTTTTCGGTTTCAAACACCACGTATCTAAGTCAGCAACTCTACTAGATATTTCGAAGATATCCTTGAAATTGCTATCTTCTGGTATCCACTACGATTGCAGAAGACTTTTTTCTTGTAACTTCCGTACGTAGCGAACATACAGATGTGTGGGCAGGATCAAGGCTGATATGGGCGGGGTTTGCCATTTTATAATACCTCCTTTTTTCGTTTTTGATCCTATAAAGTTACGCAGATATGCAATATATGCTGCTTTTAAGGCTTAACAATGAAGAACTTCGTCAGAATCTCCAGAAATTTTTTATAACCTGATGAAATACAATTTTTTTCCTTTATAACCAGTATCTATGATCTTCGATGTAAAAGGGGCAAATTCAAAGCCAAGCGAGCCGGAAACAGACTTTGGGCGGAGGTCGAATTGAGGTCAATGGGCTCTCTCTGTTGGGAACCAGCACGGTTATTACCGATGTTAACCCGAGTGACCTCATACCTTGTACAAACAGCCTGCAAGCAGAATCACTTAGGCAAACCAACCTCCTCTGCCAGTAATTCAACACGAATTGTCTGACATCGACATAATTTCATTGGCTCTTATCGAATGCCATGCATAAATGAACAAAAACATCTGCGATGGGCGTCCGAGGAGACGCAGACAATCAGCGAGCGGCTTTTTTCTCGGGATGCACTGCAGCGAATGGAACAAAACAGATTGCAAATTTTGCCCAGATCGATTTGAAAGCCGAGCAGCGGTTGATGGTTGAGAGAATGTGTGTGCAGGCCCTTGTTTTTCTCGTCCTAGCGTGCACGACTAGAATTGAATGCATTAGAGATCATGTGGCGTGAGCGATGCGAAGAAAACAGAGTAATTTGTCATGACATGGAACGCTAGACCCTATGTCAAAATTCTAATAATATTCAACTTATACCCAACATTTTGCATTTAACTATGCTTATAACTTATTGGGAAGGTTGTTTAGTCGAAGTGGCCTTTTTAAATGGGATGTGTACCTTAATGAAGGGCATAAAATCCAGACCTGCTTTCGTTATCTGTAGAACGTTTATGGACGAGAACTTATGAGCGTTTTTTTTGGAGCGAAAAATTAAATGTGCATATGGAATGAAATGAGTTGTTAAAATCTTACTAGCCATCAAATAATGCAGCCAAGGTGATATATTTTTTAATTTAGAGTATTTTTTGAATAGAGCCCTGATGATTATCACTGGTCCATTGAAGAGCTAGAAAAAGTAGGCTATTTTTGTCCTACTTGCACAATCATTTTTTGCTCTAAATATGCGCTTATAACCCCTCGTCCATAAGCGTTCTGCAGATAAGGAAGGCAGGTTTGAATTCAGCATCCTATGCCTTTTAATATGGTAGACTTCCATTCATAAAGGCAATCTGACTAAACATGCTTATCTTGTTAGATTTTCCACGTAAAAAATGGGGTTGGAAAGCAGAGAATGTCGTTTTTTCAAAGTAACAAGACAAATCCAAAAAACATTCGGGGAAGGGGGGAGGTACTCCATAGAGCAAAGTAAAGCTCTATACAAGAGATCCTCGAGCATTAGGGTAAACAGTGGTTTATGTGGTTTGAAACATAAAAAGAGCAACTCAATATAATGCCCAAAATAGGACTTTAGTTGAAACTGAAACTGAGAAGCGCTATTGGCAAACTCCCTCCCACATTCTTGAGCTCCAGCAGTTTGTGCTACCAACCTCAAAAACTTTAACGGAATGGTCTTTAAGATGCCTTAATTCTTGAGAAATGTCAGTTTCACCTGAAAGAAATACCGAGAAAAGCGACATTTTTCCAATAATAGTTTCAACTTGCAAAAAGAAGGGTTGAACTCCTTTATAATAAGATTCTTGGGAAATCTTCGGGGTAAAAGTGAATGATGCACGGATCATTTCAGGAACAGGAAAGCTACAGCGATAACGTATAGAGTATCGAGCGGATCGAGATTTGAAAAAAATGTACAGCACTTGCAGGCCAAAAATTCGTGCAGTGGAAAGAGTTCACAAAAGGTTTTCAAATGATTGGCGAACTATAATGTTGCGATCTTATTCCAGCCTTGTTTCAATTATGAAAAATCGGAAACCTATTTTTCACGAGATTGAAGTAGCATTTTTTGGCCAATGTAGGAAAACCCCATGATTTGTTATGCAAAAAAGAAATTCCTCGAGAGCTTTAGCAGCTTTTAGCAAGTCTTATCTTCTTGCAAGTTGTCGAGGCTGCATAATTTCAAAGCTAGGAAGTACCACTATGAGAGCATTTGTCTGCGTTTAAGGATAGTTTTAGTTACTTAACATCCAACTAATTCTGTCACTTTTCCCCTTACTAGGCACTCCCTAAGAAAAATCAGTTTACCTGGGGGTAGCTGAAGTGGAGATTGGGCAGTTCGACTTTTAAGGATTTTTTTCCCATTCCCACATCTTAGGTAAAATGCCGAAAGTGATGAACAGTGAGACCAAACGAAAAAAAACAAGCTACTAAAACCTTCTAATGACGAAGATTCCCCTATTGTATCATTAGCTTGCTCTATAATTCCGATAGTAGTACTCTATAAAATCCATATCTTGTTTGCTGTTTTAAATTGAAATTGCTAATGAAGAAAAATCTAATTTATAGAAAAAGATGTATGGCTTAGTTTAGCTCTATTTTTCTTCTAGATTTGCACTAACTGCAAAAGATGTGTAGCAAGTTATTGCTAGTGAGTTCAGAATATTTCTTCAGCAGTGCTTTCAGTTATTCCTCCTTACTTCAGCAAACAATTTGAAAATTACCCGTCATTTGTAGTAATTTTTTCGTAAGCTCAAAGTTCCTGACAAAATGAGAAAAATAAAAGAACCAACCCTAAAAATGAGGCATGATTGAGATGGATCAAAAAAAATTTTTTTTTCAGAATTAAATCATGACTAATAAATTTTCGATATTTTTTCGAAGATACGGATTGCTGTTTTTTTCTTTCAATATCACGTGAATTTCAGCTTCTCAGTGAAGTTGATGAAGGTGAGATTTACGATCGGCGGCTGAAGTGCCACGTACAAAGTTTGAGCACCAAAAGATCTGTGTGCAAATCTTGATCGGGCGCTCGTCGATATTGAAATTTCAATATGATGTGATTTTCGATGATTCAGTTCAAATTGATTATTATTTCGGGCTGATACACATCGTTCGTAACGCCAGCCAGATGTACAAAAATACCCAAAACTCCCATTAGGACAAGACAAAATACACAAGAGTTGCTCCATGCTAGAAAGAATGACTTGACGTCACTCAGTAGACTGGAATTCTTGTAATATACTGTATTGTAAAATTATGCCTGATCAAACAATGAAGGTTCTCTTTGCTTGATTTACTTTTTCACCAACATCGCTTCATCGTTTTTTGCAAAGCAAAACCTACCTAGTTTAGAAAATTTAGATGCGACGAATGTGGATCTTTTGAGCACGATTTTTTGAAGAAATAGTTTTGTAAAGTTTATGATAAGCACGTTTTACGTTTCTTCTAGTTGGCGCAGCCATAGTGCAAAACTAGAGTCTAATTTGTTCTGCCTTTCAGTTTTTTGAAATGATTTTCAGGACATTAATCTTTTTTTCACGGATGGCGCTTGTTTCATTTTGCAGTTATAAAAAGTTAAAAAAGTTGATTATTATTTCGGGCTGATACAGCTTTTTAGAAGTTTAATGAAGGATTAGCTCGATCGCATAATCATAAAAATCGTGAGATGCTTGAAAAATTACTTTCGAAAAGGAAAGAGTAACAGGAAAGTTTCGATACCATTTGCTCACAATTCCGTATCATTCAAATGTCAAGAGCTTTGATTCTAAAACAAGAATTGCATTCCACGACCTACTTTCGATTCAAGTGGCTGGCGGCTGGAAGGCAGAGCTTCGTGACCCAATCAAGGCTAGATAATGTTCAGATAGCACGTGCGCGACAGAGACGCAGACTGTGTCGCGGGTGCAAACGGCCTTAATTGGTTCACAAAGCCTCGCCTTCCAGCCTCCAAGCCAGTTGAATCAAAGGTTACTTGTTAATGCAAGGTTGTCCTTGAAATGCCGGAGGTGCTATAATAAGTGTTCTATCTGCGAAATGGTGTTTTTTTTTTGAAAAACCTAGCACTGAAGCATATGTAAGGTTGAAACATAAGGGTTACACAAATCAGGTCAGAACAGCAATAAGTAATATTTCTTATAGATTCAGTTTCCAAAATATCGAGCAAATTAAGTTCTACGAAATGGTGTTGAAAATCTACCACTCTCTTTGATCCATGCGGAGCATGAAACGAAAGACTAAAAGGATTCTAATGTCTGAAATATGAAGAAAACTAAGGCCCCGGACAGACTTCACGCGATTTGATCGTCGCGACTCAATCGCCGACATTTCCATTCATTTTCATTTCACATTCAAAAATTTCGGGCTGGAAAAGTATCACAACCGAAATGCAAGTTGATCGGCATGGAATGATGTTGTAACAGTTGTCTCGACGCGATTCAGTCGCGACGATCAAATCGCGTGAAGTCTGTCCGGGGCCTAAGACCCGTTTAAAAATGCTTGAAACCCCACAGAATTGACTTGTTCACGCATATATACAATTAATCAAATTTTCACATAGCGGTTTCGATCAAACATGCTGTTGCCTTTTCGTTTCACAGCTAGAAAGCGGAAAAATTTTTTCCCAGTTTTTAGTGAAGCATTGCAGCTGATCCCCCTCTATTGTGTGCTGCAGGTTCTCAAAATTACAACCAGTTGTTATTCGAGAAATATCAAATTCAGTTAAATTGACATGGACAAGTTGATTAAGGTGAGGTGGAGCCGATATTTTTCAAGTAGTTCTCGTAGAAGAGGCTGGAAATTCACGACAGTACCTAGGGTTGTAGTATTCAATTGTTAGTGTGGGAACGTCTCAGCTTGGATAAAAACTGAAAATTTTCCCTTTCTCGATTTCTCGCTGACAAGGAAAGCGTGTATAGTCGAAGTGGCCTTTTTAGATGAGACCCATACTGCTTTGGAGAGTATCGAACAGTCATTCCAAATCTGCCTTCATTATCTGCCAAGCGCCTCTGGACGCCGACTTATGGACGTTTTTAGAGTCAAAAAATTAAACGCAAAATTGAAGCAAAATCGAACAAATTTGCTCAAATGGTCCGATGTCGAGTATCAGAGCAGTTCATGCAATGGATACATTTTGTGTAGTAGCTAATATTTATCGTCGATTCGTTGGCCGCACGGACTGCTCAAATGCTGCGAACCACGCGCGGCGCGGCTGAAATGTTGCGAGAGCACGACTTGTACAATGACGAATTTGTATTGGGGCAAGCGTCTTACCTTGCGGCGCGTGCTCCACGGTGACGTCCGTCCGCGCGGTCAACGAATGGACTATAACATTGCTTTATCTGACTGCTGGAAAGATCGTAACAAATTTTTTTACCTAAATTTTGCACCCATTTTTCGTTCCCAAAAACGGTCATAACTCGGCGTCCAGAGGCGCCAGAATGAAGGCAGATTTGGAGCCACCGTGCAATGCTCTTCAAAGTGGTATGAGTCTCATTTAGAAACACCACTTCGACTAGACACGCTTTCCTTATGAGATAAAAATACGCCAACTACATAGATGATTCTTTGATGTCGAATGTTTATGTTTGAAAAGGGTAAGGGTTTTTTGAGCAAAATTCGATTTTTTTTAACTTTATCCAGTATTTAGAGCCCTATAGTTTTCTTCGCATAAATCAGTTAGTGCAAACGTTTACTTCGCTCTGTCGTATGGTGTTCCAGAATCTGTTTGGGATCTATGGAAAATATGACTTATTGTTGTTGCGACCTATTTTGGTGCAAAAAATGTTCCAACGCAAAATTTGTTGCCAAAAAAATTGTAGAGAATCAGTAAATGCAGGTGGATAACTATTTTTTAGTGACGTCCGTTACGACCAAATGCGCGGGCTTGTCGCTAGCCGGTGGAGTCGAGACCTCTGATGACGACGACAATGTTGAAACGTAAGGTCAATAAAGTCCTTCACCACAGAATCTGAAGGCGCAGACTACTGACGCAATTACTCTGCTGTAGAGAATCATTTTCACCACAGGAACAGGAAAACCCCTACACTTATCCCGTTACTTTTTTTCAGTGGTACGCAGAACTCGTGTCAAGAAACCATGGCAGTAATGAAGAAGCCCTCCCACACTTCATAGGATCGCTCATACGAAGTTTTGTTGCTATATGTAATCCATTTCTAGAAGAGAGGTCGTATATTCCTTTACGCGTATCCATTAGAAGCCCAATGAAGGGTTTTGTCGCTGGATAGATGTCATATATATAATTCTTGACTGGTAATCTTATCTGAAATATTCACACGTCATTCAGGTCTACCTAGATACGAAATCGTGTAATAATTTGGTCGATGTCTGTTCCTATGATTTGCATCAATTCGATAAATGGCAGTTGATCTATTTGATCTGAATAATCGAAACCTAGTTATTTACGGGAATGAACAGCTGTTTTTTACGAAAATGTTTCATAGAATGAGTAAACTAATACTGTATGTTTTTGTGGCCGAGTAGAGTATATATTATTGTCATCCTCATATTTTCCCTTTTGTAAAGCAGTTCAACTTCTAAATGTTTTTTTTGTCACCTCTTTAATGTGAGCTCTTTGCTCGTTCGATCCCACAGAGGACATAGGGAAATTTGAGATTTTATAGCTTAAACCAAACAAATCGGAGATCGTGAGAAAGCTTTTGGGGAATGTAAAAGGCATAGCAGGACATTTTTGTTTGATTTTCCTCCAATTCGGCCCTAACCTGCCACAAACCCAAGAAATCCCAACCAGTTCCTTAGCTGTTGGTAAACATCGTCTCTCATCTGTTTTGTATAGAATCAGTTTGATATCTATTTCTTACAGGGACGAAAACTTGGAAACGTATTATCTAACATACGGTCAATATTTATTGATTTTCTCATCGTTCTTGTTCTGAAAAAGAAAAGGCTCTGTCAGGTCACAGCGAACGTTCAGCTTCTCCTTGAAATTTCAAATTAACTTCCTCTTTACCATAATGATCTAGCATTAACAGCATGTTAAGCTAGCAATTTATTCGTGCTTTCGCTCATTTATGCAATTTCTGGCAACATTCATGGGTTGTTCCTATGAATAAGTGGCCAAAATTCTGGTTACAATGATATTTTAACTTTGGTTCAACTGATTTGGCGGCTGGAAGGCGGGCCCTTGTGACCCAAATAAGGCCGCTCGCGCCCGCCCGCTACGCAGTCCGCGCCTCTCTCGCGCGCGTGCTCCTGATCATTACCTAGCCTTACTTAGGTCACAAAGCCCCTCCGTCCAGCCGACAAGCTAGTTGAATAGAAGGGTAATTACTTTGAAACAGAAGGTACTTCACCCATGAAAGGCTTTTTTCACTCCAAGTTGAGGTGAATGTTGAGCACATTGGAATGATTAATTTCACCTAATACCAGCTTCTATGGAGGGAAATGCAACTGCTTTGATTTGCTATCCCCCAAAAGAGAAACTGACCTATGGCCTAACGCAAACATCAATTTTCACTCCTGGGATTGCTAGTTGTTTGCTGTTCGAACACTTGTCTAATCATCAATCACCCCAAATGCAAAAGCAACTGCTTCGATACTTTAAGTACTTCTTGCATAGCCATCTGCAACACCTATCACTGCCTAGAATTTTGCGTGGTTTTGTACCGAGTAAAGCTTTTGCTAATCTGGTTTATCATACTCAAGAGTTTAGATGGGAAAGGTTCTTGCGACAGTAAAAGTACATTCAATATCTATTACTTATTTCCGCTGACTTCGTCGAGTACATTTTGAAATAAACATTTACCAAATTGTAGGGCAAAGGTGAGGCTTAGGGCTAGGAGTGCACCCTAAAAATGGTCTCCCACCTGTTTTTAAACTGGAATAATCCTCCTTTTATGTATAGAATACGTTCCTGGTCTAAGAAAATTCTGTAGACAAAGCAGTTGCAGATCTTTAGTTCTGTTTAGTCAAAGTAAATCCAGGATGAACACCGTAAGTCGCTTTTATCATCTATTCAGAAAGTAAGGAATATTGGATACCTAGACTCAGTCCACCAGAAGCCAAAAGAGGATATGTTCATCGTTTTTACTCTGGTGTTCATCGTTTTTACTCTATTTCTAAGCATCAACTCATCCGTAAGAGCTAAGTTTATACAAACCTTGGCCAAGGGGCGATTTCTGACGGGTTTCTCGCCGCAGTATTGCTACCTTATAACCTTCAATTTCTCAGTGTATAGGTGTTTAAGGGAATTCTTAGAACTTTTTTTTGGATGTAGAGGATCTTTTCAACAAGGTATTACAAAATTAGCACGACATTTTGCAAATGACCTGCTTATGGCAACGTGCTGAAGGTTCAACATTTATCTTTTTTCTCACATTTAAAAGGACATCTGAAACTCAAAAGTGGCAATTTGATTCGAAGTTTCAATTAACAAGCATTATCTACGAATCACTCTAATAAATGTGAATCAAATCTAATTTAAGCTAGTCGGAGCAAAATGACTGTTATTAGAGTGAAAGGTTAAATTGCATGCACTGTAGGTCGATTAGACCTTACATTGCTAAAATTTGCATCTATCGAATGGGGACCACTCATGACTTTATGTTTCTCCATTTTCCAAAATGTATTGGTAGCAGCTACAATCGAAATTAAGCTAAATCTGTGCAATTTTTTCCTGTTTTGCTTTTTCTGAAAAGGTCTATTCTGTACATTTTTTATCTATTTTTGGATTTTTGAGTTGATTTAACTTTGAAAAAAGTATTTGAGAGAAATAGAGACTTGAAATCAGCAATTCTTGAAGACATTGTCCAGGAAATTTTAATAGTTTTGGGGACCTGGACTTCCAGTGTGGGTACTGATTGGGAGCCTGTAGCTCCACTGCTCAAGTGGCGGCTCATTTAATTTGCACTTAGCTGAATATTCCACTCATTCCACTGTACTGCAAACTCTCGTCTAGTACCGTGTCCGAGAAACCAATGCGCGCTTCGAAGTACGGTACTGGGCGAGAGTTTAGAGGTGGGTTTCTCGGTCAGGAATCAACCTTACGAGCTGCCACTTGGCCAATGACTTAGCTAAAGCTTCCCAATCAGTTTCACAGTATGTGGAAGCAACTTTTCAATCCCGATCGGGTGCTGTCATAGCGCCCGCCACTTGATCGGAAGCATGTTCAAGCGGCGGAACAGCGCGTAGCGTTCCCAATCAGAGTTCATTCCAGAACTTGATAAATGTAAACCCTGGATAATTTCCTCATTGAAAATGAACTGAAATATGAGAGCCTCGAAAATGGCACACGTTTACTGATGATATCATCGTAAGATATAGATCGAGTACAAAATAGATTTTTTAATGTGAACGGAGAAGAATGGGATACTTAGAAAATAATTATGAGTTTATCAAAGAAGGAATGTTTGAATTTTTCGATTAGATCTTGAAAGATATCATTCTCTTACAGAAAATAACTATAGTTGTTGATATTACATCTATTTCCATTATTTTCGGTTCAGCCTAGAATTTTGCTAAACCCGTTTCCATTTTGTCATCAAAATTTCTGCAGCTTCAACGTCAAATCTTTTTTTCTCACGAAGACATCTGTCAAAACTAGCAAAATGGCAACAAACAACGAAAACAAAATGAATTCTCTCGCCTGAACGATGTGTCCGTCGAGGCTTGCTCGCTCTTCAACCGCAAAGAATTTTGAGCCTGCGCATTCTCTCCAGGGATGAACGATGCGAGAGCGACATTCAATTCGCGCATGTTCAGCTATGGTCCCTTCTTCTTCTTATGGATCACATGATGACAAACGGTTTTTTTCCCGCTTTTGTTGCAAAAGATGTTCATTGATGTCTGATGCTTAGAGTTTTTTTGGCAATCTGTCAAGTGCGATGTGTGATTGCGGACTTTGGTGCCTATTAAGCCTCAAAGCGGAAATCAGGAATTTGGCTCCAAGGATCTCTTAGAAAACCTTTCAGCTTTCTGGATGTACTACCTTGATTATGTCATAAATGCGCTTCAAATCCATTTTACAGAAAATTTTCATGGCAAGCCTTTCTGGATGTACTACCTGGAACAAAATGAATTTTCAATAAAAAAACTTTATGAGCTTCAATTGTTAACATAAGGATGAGGAAACAGTACCGGTATGAAATTCTTCAAAGTGGGCGGAGGGAGGGGGGGGGGGGGAGGCGACAGGCTCGAGTTAAGGGCGTAGCCCTAACAGGGCCACCTTCAAAAATTGGTTTCGCGATACTTCTTAATTTTCTAAAAGATTAGGCCTCCTTAGAATTTTGGAAAATTGAACAATTATGAATTACTAATATTAGTATTTCGCTTCATAACAACATTCTGTAAAATTAGCTCATGTAGATCACTTTAGAAAATTCACGACTATTTCCTCAAGGCGGGGGGGGGGGGGGTGGGAATTTAGTGCTAAAAATTTCGAAAGCGCTAATGAATGGATTGATTAAAAATTTGAGGAAAGTTCAATAATTAATTCTTTAATAATTATTTCGATTTACAACAAAATAAGCCTGGAAAATCTTATAACTTATTTAGATCACCTTCAACAATCCATGAATCCGTTCTCGGAGAGTTGAGAGGGGGGGGAGGATTCAGTGCTAAAAATCCACGGAATCGCGTATTGATGGTTTAACAAAGTCCGAAATTTTGTAATGAATAATTATTCCAGCAAAATAAATTGACATACTTTGTCACTTAAATCACTTTCAAAAATTCACAACTCTTTCTCCGAGGGAGGAGGGGTGGGGATAGAGGGAAGGAGGATCCGTGCTAAAAAACCTACTCAGATGGGTAAATCTGACTATCATTTTTTCAATATATTACCACCTGCCCCCCCCCCCTCCCGCGAGAAGGACGAAAATTTGAAAGTTAATTACAAGGGTTGAAAATATGCAGTGACTTGTTTATGCCTGCAAATTACGGGAATAATTTTTGAATTTTTGAAAAATTAAAATTATTTTAATGAAAATTTTTTCTCGATGGCCCTTTTTCTAGAATTTCGACATCATTAGCCCAATAGGGCATGCCAAAAAATTTTTGGAGTGCGTGGCTAAGGTCACGCCTTCACTCAAAATGAAATTTTTGTCGCCCTCCGCCTCCCCCTCCCCCCCCCCCCCCCCCTCCCTCCGAACGGAAATCCTGCTTAGACCACTGCTTGCCACGACTGTTTGGCATAACATCTCCTCAATGGTCTTCTATTTTTCTTGTTTTTATAGGAAAGTCTGCCACAAACTGGGCGATGGCTTATGTTGTGCTATTAGTAGACCGAAGAAGAGAATATAAATATTCTAAGGTTATTTGAAAAATTCTGGTGCATTAGCATGCCTTGGCTATGTCTAAATTCAAGCACACGTCTATGCAGAGTAAGTAAAAGAGCTGTATATCCCGTTATCAATCACCGGAAGAATTACCGTAACCCTCATACCACGAAACGAAGATGGACTAGCCGTCAAAGTTGAAAACTTGGCATTAGTTGGGATTAGAGACGCCGAGGGAAATGTTTTCTGTCAAAACTATGTGGAGCTGGCCAACACTTAGTTTTTTGTAAGTGGAACAATTCCCTTTCATTTTGCCGCTCTTTATTTTATTACATGGAAATCGCTCCCAAGGCTGATCTTTTGAACCTCCTGGTGGGGCCCTATATTCGACTTTTCTAGCTTAAGTTTCTAGGAGAAATATTGGATAAGGATATAAATTTCACGAATACCGTTACATGAGCCCATATATCTCAAGAAAAGTATGTTTGCTTTGTAGAAAGTTTATGGATTGGGAGCCCTTTCATTTGTTCTATGTCTGTACCATATATCATGGCCACAAACGACCTACATTTGTCTTAATAATAGCATACTTTGTCTTCTTGTTTTTTCTTTTTCTTTTACTTGCTCTCTCTTCTAGCTCTACATCGTTTTCTGCGAGTGTATTGCTTAGCTATTGGTTGCATGTTCGTGGCAAGTTTATAGCAGCTGTAAGTTGTGGAATTTTTTGATTAAAGATTACGAAAATACCAGTTGTTAGAATCATAACTGTTTGAAATAATCCAGACTGAATTTATATCGGTCTGATTCAACTATAAATGACCTCTTTTGATCTACATTCGCTTTTATGGTAATTCTTTTGGTATAGAAGGTATATGTGAGCCATATATAGTGTGTGCCAAAAGGTGTGAACTAATTCAGTTTTTTTTTTTGAATTTTATATCTCAAAATCTCAACAGTCTTCTGAGATCATAGACTACAAAATTTTTCTTGGTTTTTCAAACAATAAAAAAAATTATGGACCACTCCTTCATCAACTTAATGACTCCTGTCCCGCTCCCCTCCGAGGACTAAAGTGTCGAAAGTAATCTTGAAAGTAGCTAACATGAGCTATAAATTTGTGCAAATAACTTTTTCATTTATATATACCTATAGATCTCATTAAAAGGAGATCAGCCTCGTAGAAATTTTTTTCGTTGCATGATTACTGCCACGCCTTTTTTGAGAAAGCATAAACAACTCCCTCTTTTCAGGAACACTTCCCTTTTCAAAATTCTAGGGCTAAGGCCATCACCCAGCTAAAAATCTGGGGAACTCTCAAAACTTTTTTTGGAGGATGCCCTTCCGTACAGAAAGATCCTGCCATCTTTTCCTCTCCTCCTGTCCCGCAATGAAAATATTGACGACCTCCCGTAATTATCAACTTTTATCCTCACATTTAAATGATCACGTTGTATCTCTACGTGGATGCTATAAAACCCCGGCAATGAATGAGATCAATCAGCGAACTATCAGGCTCTATTATCCCCGTAAAATGTCACAAATGGCACATCTCCCGTCAGAAGGTGAATGACACACCTAATCACAAATTGTATGGCTCATTTATTTTGTCTGTTGATCTTATAGTCGGTCGAAATCTTGTAGATCATTTTCTTGAATCTGTAACATGCGTATTTGCACCACTGACTATAGATTTTGCTTCCTGTCTAGGCTACGTGTCGAATGTTCTGAAATCACAAAATCAGGGTTTTCGTGAAGAAAAAATCAATCGATGCGGGTAAAATCAATCCAATATATTAAATGTATTCACTATATACATGTCGAAGTGCTGCGGAATCGCTGACATTTTTCGGAAGTTCCGCAGCAATTTGTAAAAGGTCCTGTGGAAGTTCCTGTTTTCAAACAGTTTAACTTGAAAATCCTGCGGAAGTTCTCATTTTCAACGTTTCTACCTTTATAATAGAAATAAAATCCTGCGGAACCGCTGTAAACTTTGCTTGTTCTGCGGAAGCTCCGGTGAATTGTCTGAGTATCGACTTTGTATCATTATTTCTGGGAAAAGCTGTGCATGAGCTGATGAGATGTAAATTCAACAGAAACAAATATTTTTCCATGAGCCCTTGGAGAAAATGAACTCATCAGTCATGTCTCATGAATAATCTTAAGAACTAATCCTTAAAGTCATATTTCAAAATGCTTTTTTATCGTCAGAAGAACTAGAAAATTCATTTCTTGACTTTTGGTATGTGAGCAAGTTTAGTCGTTTTAAGAATATGAGATGGATTCAAAATCACGAAAAAACATTTTGATTTCTTTTGTAATTCCATTTTCTATTGATCTAGAATATTTCAAAAAATAATTCACCTACTTTTGTTACTTTCCTTGGCATTAAATGTTATTGCAATTTTGGAATACACTCCAGGACATCATTCTTGGCAGCTTAAAGAGTGTTACCTGCATTTATTTGCAAGATATCTACATACATTTTAAAGAATTCGATCCTTCTTTTATCTCAACTCGGAATAAGTTTTTATCATCTAACCTAAAGTAATTTTTCCTGAGTGCAAAAAAAGTTTTCCGGCTTGATGGATGTAAAAAAAATGCAATCTTTTTATATATGAAAGGAACGTGCTTATGAGTGAACTTTTTTCCAATAATTCCCATTATTATTTGCGACTTTCCACTGATTAGTCACTGTGTTCGATAAAGTATGCATTCTCATTGTGAGAAAATGGCTACAATTGTGCTTGCATAAAATATTTGAGCTTGGTATTGTTCGTTTGTGATAGTATGAAGCTTTTTTGTGACGTAGGAAGTGAAAATGCGATCATTTTATACTGCTATAATTTTATAAATCTTTGCTAAAATTTCAGTATGCTAATAGTAGGTGAAAAATCTCTCTTCAGTTTAGTTTCTAAGCAACTGAAACTGCGCTATTAAAATAAGGTCAAGAGAAATAGAAAAAAATTGGTGCCATCTGCTTCTGAATAATTGGGGCTCAATGAGATTTCATGGCCCACTCTTCCTCCTAAATAATTGAAGTTTGGAATGTTGATATCATACCGATAACTGCCCTTTTTGTATAAACGGTGATATCCCACAGCAAACTTCTCTCAAAAGCCACCATTGCAATTTTTTTCATTGTGGATAAAAAATTGTTTTCTGCAAATCAATCGATCGATCGTTGATTGTGTAATCGAAATCTATCTCATTTCGTTGTAGCAGTGCGAATCCACCAATGCCACTAATGCTTTCTCTTATTAGCCTTCATCTATTTACTTTGGAATCATTGATATGTCGAAACCAATAAATGATTTGCCATTGGTTTGCCTGATAATTTTGTTTACTCTGGAAAAAATTTAACTTATTTTTAAGTTTACAGTGGAAGATGGAGGCACCTGTTTCCTTCGTGGAGATTGATTGGCTGGCCTTTAAGAGCCCTTTTTTAACTCCGGTCCTACAAAATTTGAGTTTAACTTTCACCCAGTACAGTGACAAACACTTGCCCAATACAGTAAATTTTCTGAGAGGACCAATCAGAGTCTTCAAGTACGGTATGGGCGAGAATTTACTAGCTGTATAAATTAACCTGCTGCTTGGGAAAAATGAGTTAGCCACCTTCAACTTCCGCACAAAATAGGTGCTCAGATTCAGCCGAACATTGCTTTTGAAGAGATTCCTGTAGAAATAAAAGACATCTAGCCTGGACCTCACACCGCGACTTCAATTTATCTGCGTTCTAAGCCAATCTTTTTCGAAGCTTACGGCGTTACTAATATAGGAAAGGTTTCGTGTTTATTCAGTTATGATTTCAGGTATGATATAAAAAACGGAAGTACGCAATATAATTCTAAACTGTATAGTATGTCTTCTGTTTGAGACAAAGAACAATGTCATACTGACTCTTTTTCAGAATCATTGAACATTTTCGCCCAAAAACAATCTTCAGACATTTTCTGACAATGAAGTTGAATTCGAGCGAAAATTCTGACGCAGAACTTGAGACTATATAGAACATTTTCAGAAGGTCATTCCGCCGACTTGAAATTCGTAAATTAGTTTATGCTGCGTGTCTGAGCAAAAAATCGTTGAAAAGAATGATTTCCACCTGGAGGGATTGGCTAGTTATGAAAAGTAATTCGATTTCTCTGCAGACTGAGCAGAGAACAACAAGAAATTGCATTACGAATGTTCAAAAGTTCAAAAAAAATCTTGAGACGGCTAAAGGCGGGCGTTGAATACGAGAATCCGTTCCCTTAGTAAGAGATTTTTTTTGTATCTCGGACTGCGTCTTCAGGCATATGCGTTCATATGGTACACAGTGGGTGTATCTATAGACTTTTATAGGGCTGTGTGAAGGGGGAGGGGGGAGAGAGGACAAAGTGAAAAGCATCTAGAGGAATTGCCGAAAATTGCCCTGTAACGGGCTGACCGGGCTGGAAAATCTGAAAAAATCACTGCTGTAGCACCTATCTCACTTATCTCTTATCAAAGTGATGATCAAAAATTTTTATTGATCATGGTGAAGAGGAAGAGGAAGGGGGGGGGGGGGGTGGAGGGGAGTAAAACTCTTTTTCCGAGTGCGGTAGTCCTCAAATTTATAGCTAAACTAGCTAGCTCATAAACCCCAAATGTTAGAACTTTCGAACGAAGTTTATGTTTTGAAGAATCACTACCAACACTATTTTTCAGTACTGAAAAATTCTGATTTTCGTTTTTTTTTCGCTGGGGGGGGGGGGGGGGGAGGAGTAGAACAGGCAGAGTGTGGAGACGGAAATTTTGTGTCGATTGCGCGTCAGCCACGCTCTTCTAAAATTATTGATAAGATTCATGTCAAGTTACATTTTGATTCAACTTAAATGGCGGCTGGAAGGCGGGGCTTCGCGACCTAGTTAAGGCTAAAGAATGATCAGAGAGCACGCGCGCGGAAGAAACGAGGACTGCGTTGCAGGCGCGAGCGGCGTTACTTAGGTCACAAAGCCGCGCCTTCCAGCAGCCAAGCTAGTTGAATCAAAGGTTACTGAGCGTACGGCCCCAAGTTTATGAAATGGGGGGGGGGAGGGTATGCGCTCTTCAAAATTTTCAATATTACTACATCATCTAATTTTCAAATATGTATTCGTCATATAAATATAAGTGAAAATTTTCTCAAAATGTTTGAAAATATAATCAATAGAAGTACTTTCGAAAATTCTGACCTATTGTTGGGAAGAGGAAGAAAGAGTCACTGTTCTTTTGCACCATTTTGTGCATACAGAATATGAAAATGAAATTTATTCAATAGAATTTAAATTTTAGATTTCATAATCATATAAAACAATATTATAATAATTTTCAATTTATTTTTGTCTATTCTAGTAGTTCGCAATATTTTTTCCCCCACAGGCTTATCGCTGTATCTCATCATTTTCCTTTTATAACTTTTGGCCCGATAATCGACTCTACTTATCCTTATCCTCAGCCCCAGATTATCCCTCTTAAGGCTTCAGGAAGTCTGCGCCTTCGCTTCGCCTTTCCCTTATCTGCCCTCGAAACACTGATTGTTTTCCCCGTCGAAGCAGCAGTTCCTCATCAACTTCTCAAATGTATTCAGCTCTAGGAGTGGTGAGCAACATGTCTTCATTGTTTACTCGACTCCTCTCAATCACTGCAAAAATTTCGTCGAACCCGTCTCATCCCCTTCTGGAAGGAGAGCGGGGGGGGGGGGGGAAGAGGATTCGATTCGTTTTTGTTTTCTCGTGCTTCTGTTTATCTCCACAATCTACTGGTAATTGGTCCGATTATATGTGTGTGTTCAAGGAGAATCGAGACGCAAAACAAACAGTGCATCCTAGTCTCATTTGTTTCGCCTCTTACAGCACAGTATTCCTTATATGGCCGATCGATAATCGATTGGTGAACGTTTCTATTCTTAGTTTTATGCATCAGATATTTATGGATCGAAAAAGTGTAAAATTGACCCAAGAACATTTCAGAAAGAATTTATATCGGTGTGCTTCGATAAATATATGCTTAATGGTGGAATCATCCATACCGCTCAATCAATAATCGACCGACATTGAATTTTGCAATTTTTTGATTCTAAGTCAATTTTTCCTCCTGCACTTCGAAATTTTCCATAAAAAACCTAAAAACGCAAACAAAAAGAGCTTTCGCCGTATGCTTTTTCATTTAGTGAGAACTTTTTATGAATCAACGCCCAATCAATAATCGATCGACAATCGATTTCTTTTATAGATCTAACACTTGCAGCTTGGATATTACGTTTCCATCTTGATTAATTCGCTACTTTCATATTAAATAAGCATAGCATGAATCAATAAATCATACAAATAACTGCTCTGAAAGATTGTTGATTTTGGAGCGCTGCTATAGTGGATGGGTGCGGGAATTTATCTACCCAGAGAGGCATGCCGCCATGTAATTAGCAGGGGACATGAGAGGTCATGAACTGTCAGCAACGCTAATTTGCACCCAATTTGCACCGAAGACAAGCAGATTTTGCTCACGACAGATACGACATCATCCTACACTGTACGAAACCGGGATTTCACTTAAATATGAATTCAAAGTTCAGTAGTGAAATTACCCCAACTACGGTAAAAATTTGTATTTAGGGGTAATCTGCCATTCTGGTTCCAAATATGATGGTGGTTTTGCGTGAAAACTCAAAATTTTTTCTTTTTATATTTTAATCTTGTTTTCAAAATCTGGCAAAAAGCTTAAAATTGTCATTTGAGGCTTTTCCATGATGCTGTTTTCAAATATGCTAATGTTTTCGTTGGAAACTTTGAAAACTTTTTCTTTTGAAATTTTGGCTTTTTCAAAAATTTCACTGCATTTTTGATGAAACTGGAAAACAAATGAAAAAGAATGCTACTTTCAGAAAGACTAGAAAAATAAACTGAAATTTAAAAAAATTCAAAATAAGGTAAGAAAAAATTCAATGAAAAGCTGATACTAAGTTTGGAGGATTGGAAAAGATTCCCAGCTATCAATAAAATCTGTGCGTTATTAAATTATTCTGGACACTACAATTGGTTTCCTTAATGAGCAGCTGAATTATCACTTAATTCTTGAAAAATGATAAAACATTTGCTTTTATCATATTCGTAAAGAGCGCCCTTAGAAACCCCCAAATCCAAGTTTTTAATCCGATTTGCCAAATATCGCCACTGACATTGATTTTAATCCCTTCACGAAGCTCGGTTTCACTTTCACGCAAAACCACCATCATATTTGGAACCAGCATGGCAGATTATCCCTAAATACAAATTTTTACCGTAGTTGAGGTAATTTCACTACTGAACTTTGAATTCATTTTTAAGTGAAATCCCGGTTTCGTACAGTGTAGGATGATGTCGTATCTGTCGTGAGCAAAGTCTGCTTGTCTTCGGTGCAAATTGGGTGCAAATTAGCGTTGCTGACAGTTCATGACCTCTCATGTCCCCTGCTAATTACATGGCGGCATACCTTTCTGGGTAGATAAATTCCGTTCCCCATAGTGGATTGCTCCTCTCCCTCCCCCCTCCCTTCCCTCTCAAAGTTAAGGCCAAGTACAATAATGTAATTCTAATAAAGGAAATATTGTTCTTGATTTTATGGCTGCGTAATCCCTTGTAAGCGTAACTATCTCCTAAGTGCAGAAAAAAATTCCTATAAATTATATTAATAGCCTCGCCATGTTACGCAAATTTTGCGTAAAGATTGTATTCTTTTTTATTTTCTCTAGCGTACTATATGTAAATTGTTGCTATAAAGAGTAGTTTTGATTTTTAGAAGACCTATGAAAGGTTAATTTGATTGAAAATTTGTTGGGAGTAACTGACACCACTTTTGCTATTCAAGTTTTCGAACTGAACTTGGAAGAAATTTGCGAACATTCTTGAAAATTAAGGTACGACTCACTCGACTTCTTAGTTCCTGTAGCAACCCATTCCTCTCTTTCATTTTTGGCCACCGGCACTTTTATCTAGCTTGTGCGGAAATTAAATGATGTACTTTGACCATACCCTCTTAAGGAGATTCTGTTGCTATTTAAGTGCTCGACCTCTAGTTGCCCGATAGTTATACTGAAGTTGTAACATAGAATTTTTTGAATTTTTTTTGATAAAAAATAGCGTCATTTCTATGTAAAATTATGATGACATCGTAAATATGTTAAAATATAGAACAATATATAAAATATAAATAAAATATATGAATATAGACATCATATTGTAATAAATGACAATAAATCCCTCTCCACTTTGAACTCAAGATCCAAGCAAGCATTTGTGATTGATTGCATGCTTCAACATTACCATAAATGCACTAAACGACCCTATCCAGTGTCCAATTTTTATTTATGTCGTATATTCGTTTCCTGATCCATGAATTTGATTTATTACGATCTGGGAAGCGTTGGTCGCAAATTGAACTCTGATACATTTTTTACTCTACTCTCTGAGAATTTATGCAATATTCCAAAAAGCCAAGGAAGGTGCGAAAATTTCACTATAGGGACCCACATTGGCAAGAACACTATGTTGGTAAATAATTTTACTACAGTACCCTTTGATTCAACTGGCTTGGCGGTCAGAGGGCGGTGCTTCGTGACCTAATTAAGGCTAGGTAATGATCAGAACGCACGCCGCGGGAAAGAGGCAGACTGCGCCACGGGCGCGAGCGGCCTTAACTAGGTTATAAAGCCCCGTCTGCCAGTCTCCAAGCCAGTTGGATCAAAAGTTATCTAGGTATTTTTTTCCTTTTCAAGTTGAAACCTCTTATTTTCCCCCTCAATTTTTCTTATGCAAGGTAAATCACGAAAACCTGCAAAAAGCTTTTGACTCAGCACCGAACTAAAAATTCCGCTGCAATGGATTTTTATTCCATTTTTGTGTAGAGCAGAACTTTGCGAAAAATTATAGCTATTTTTCGGCATGTTAAATTGAATATGTTTTAAAAGTGTGAGAGACTCTGTGGTGAAGAGTTGCGTTAAAATGTTGTTGTTGAGAGTTTGCAGAAATTTTTGTAGAAATCAAAAGCGCAAAAAATGCAAACTTCTGTTTCAAAGCTTTATCAAAATTGCTCTCTCATTCTTTACGTCAATTTTTCAGAAATTTTGAATTCATTATTATACTCAATATTATTGCTTTTTACAGCACAACCTTCTTCATTGGTTCTGATCTTAATTATGCTTCGGAAGTATAGTAAAGATTACATAAGCGCTAGCCTTGTGTGCGTGTCTTTTCCGCCAAGCACGAATAATTCAGCATTTACGTCTTGTTTTTGTTTATTCACTGATTTATTTACATACTTTGGTCTAGGTAGGACACTCTTAGGAAAGGGGAGAGTATGATCTCTGTGTCAGCATACATGCAAATGTGGCCAATTTCGAGCACTCTAGGGGTCTTCGTAGACTGACGACGACGACGTGTGTCTGGCGCATTTTGTGCCCGATTAATGTCCGTCGGGTTCATAAACAAAACGAGCCTTGCAAGAAAGAGCTTATAAAGAAGGCTTATATGATGACGTAGAGCACATGCCGACATATGAAATGTTTTTTCCGTAATTTGATTGACATTCCGTGGCTGCACAGGGGAGTCTATTCGCAAGAATCCTTCTTAAGCGCCTTTTTTTTCGAGCTATACGATGCTTTGTCTTAGAGCCGAGCCAGCAGATAAGTATCCACTTTTTAATTCAGAATTTTTCAATCGTATACATGCATTTTTTAAGTATAATTCGTTTGTTCGACCTATAGATAAAAGATTTTTCTGTAATGGGTTTAATATCTTGATATGAGCATACATTTGTGCATGATCGCCTTGAGACCACGGTAGGATAGTGATTCACGGCGAGACCTACGTGACCAAAAAGTTTGGACAAGTTCACTGCGTCGCGGACATCTGCCACAAAATCGTGGCTATGCGCTCGTGTCAGTTGTCCGCAAGCGGAGCCTATCAGCAACATAACGTCCCAATTCTACAGTCTTTTCCTGCACTTCTGCCATCATTTTCGATTGTTAGGTAAGGATAACTAGTTATAAGTGAAGCATGAGGCGTAGAGACGGGGCAACTCGTCCGCCACCAGGAGTCCCATTTGTCCTACAGTAAGACAGTTGTGCAAAAGTTCTCATTTCGTAGCTTATGAGATCAATGATGGTTTTCATAAATTTTTTTTAATAAATCGATAAAATGAATTTTCGGATTTTTTATTTTGATTTATCTTTTTATTTGTTATTTTTAATATTCGCAATTAGTTTGATTTTACTTTGAAACGCATAAAAAGTTGGCGAGTTTTCTCTTGGACTATTTCAAAATTTTATTTTTAAGTAATAGAAAGCTAAACAATTTTTTTCGCGCAAGATACGATGTTTACCAAAACAGCAAAATCAAATTCAAACTCTTCGATCCACATTTTCAGTTCTGCCAGGAAGCTTTTCGAAGAGAAAGTGTAGCAAAAATCATGCAAAATATTCATAATCCAATGTGGTCATAAAAATTGCAAAAAAAAATCCTCATTTTTGGATAGATTAAGTATTTCATTACATCTTTACCCTAAAAACTTCCATTTTCTAGCACTGCTTCTAGGACACCAAAAGTTCAGCAGCAATTTCATAAAGTACGACATTTACTACCTCTCCTTAGCCGCTTATTTGTCTCATACTAATCAAGCGTTCCGTTGAGTTATGAGATATGATTGTGCAAATATACAGACCTAGAGCATATGGAATATTAGAGGGTACGGGTAGATGGGGCAGAGCAAATAACAAAACTAGTACTTTGGGGTATAATTCTCGAATAGCTTTTTGCGGAAATTGCTTGGGCGGGGCTTTCTATGTCATGGGATATAGAGAAGAGTGAGTGTACTTGGGCAGGTTAGTTCTATCAGGTTGGCTAAAAAAATAATTTTGTTTAGGCTTGGAAATCTTCATAAAAACTTATAAAAACTTTCCCAATTGTCTTGTAATCATGAATTTTCTTGTGAGCCACGCAGGTTTGTTAAGATATTTATTAGGTCTAACGTTTCGGCAATAATGCCTTCCTCAGAGACCTGAAAGAAAGTCTCACACTAGTTTTTTGCCCTATATGATTTGTTTCATGACCAGAGAACATATAAAATATTACAAAAAACTTTCCCAATTGTTCTTTAATCATGATTTTTTGTAGATAAGTAGTTCAAAGCTTTTTTATCATATATCAACTATTCAGACTTCTAAATTATCAGTGAAATTCCAAAAGCTCAAATCGGCGAGTTTCTAAGCTTCGTTTTCATGCTCCAATGGATGTAGAGAACAGCAATTTGGTACCTGGATACAAACAAGTTTCCCCCAAATAGCGACTATCAAAAAATTGTAATAGTAGCTATGTACGTCCCTTTTGAAATTCTTTGATCCAAAAAACCAAATTTTTTTGCGCACAGTAAAAAGTTGTGATTTCTCACTATTTTGCGGATTTCTTCTATTGCAAAATGAACTCTAACAAACAAGTTTTATGTTTTAACTCTTATTGAAGTGCTTTTCTCAGTGGTACCAATACTAGACAAAGAAGTTGTCTGCAGCATCTGTAGGAGCCGCAAAACCGACTGAAATTATTTTTTAGCCAATCTAATAATAAGCAACCATGTTCGAATATTTTATGTTTCGTTCGATTTACCTCACTGATCATCATCTTTGGTTTTTTCTAGATTCTTGTGCCTCGTTTTTCTGAAATGCCATTCCCCTATAACCAGCTCTGTTTGTGAATTAGAAAAATCTTTCTCGAACCGCCATTGTAAGCTAGTTTGTATTTTACAGCTGCCGACTCTTTTCCTCGATCCTCACCGCTTTCTCTACATTTTTCTTTTTGGTATTATTGAGAACAAGAAATTTTAGGTTAAATTTTTTGGATTGCCTTTTGCAATCTCGTCCTTTTGACCTAAGGTTTTGCCTAAGTGAAGCTCAGTAAAAAATTGTTCTGACAAAATTTTATTGTTACATTTGCTGCCAAGCTCTAACGATTCGTTCGTACTGAAAAACATTCTGGCCCAGTGCCATGCTCCAGTTCGTTGATTGGTCCGTCAAAAGGGAGTACTGTAATGGGCAAGAGCAGATAAGGCCTTCAATCATTCTACGCAATAAAATGTTTTTGATTTGGAGGTTGATTCTCGCTCATTATTTTCACAAAAAAGGAAGGTGGTTAAGTAGTCAAGAAAAATTATCAGATTGACTAAAAAGATTTTTTCACTTTTCTAAGTAGATGCTACTAAACTCAGTTTTTGGAAAAAAGAGAGCTACCCGACTTAGCAAAAGTTACTGTAATTTGATAATTTTTCAAAATCTTCAAGAAATAGTGTCCTCTAAAAGTCATTGTATCTATCCTCCAACTTTTTTCTTTTTCTTCCTTCCTCAACCCCTATCACCTCTGCTCACTTTTTTTCAGCTCTAAAGACACCTCTCTATGGTCGAAATCCTTGCTCCTGGATCTTTTTTCGAAAAGCTCATCCTGGCTCATCTTACCAAGAATAGGCAATATCGCTTTTGAAAATTTTGTATAAAAAATCGAGATGAGTAGGAAAGCGCTTCCACTGCGTCTCTCTCGTCTTTCACGTTGATCGAGAAAATTTTCAGGCATCAGTGACTTGCCGGGAAAGAAATAGAAGAGCAATTTAGCAAAATATCAAAGACAGCGTAAATTGAATTTCTAACTCGAGCCTCTCTTGAAGAGCTTCATTATATTACGGAAGCATAAAAATTGTCTGTGAAAGGGCAGGAATTATGACTGTTGCGTGCGTCAGCAGAAGACATTTTGCGAGTAGAATGTCACTTTCCATTGAGTGAAAATGTAATTTGAGTAATTCTAGTGTTTCTTTCTGATCTTGCTATAATTGCTGTCTGATTTTGAAGGGAATGAGTCAGCCTCCTAGCTTGTTAGCTTGCTGAGCTATTGTACTTATCCTACTATAAATACTTCACCTAACCTCATTTGTCTTATGGATCTGCGCTCTAAGAAATTCAAGTGGATTTATGGCCCGTAGTGAACCCCCCTTCAGGAGATCTGCCCTGAGACGGACCTGAGTTGATCGTATGGCGCCTCGGTCTAGCATCCCGCGAGCTACTGATCTAGATGCGGATCGCTTTTCAGGCATAAAAATCTTGCACGCTATCAAAGAGGAAACACCTGCATCGCTTGTGCGGGTTTGGTCAAACATGATATGGTATGTGATTGATATCCAGCCCGCACGACAGTGGTTCGGCGCTGGCCAGCCGCGAATTTTTGTGCATCACTGAGCAATTTTCGATAGCGGCCACTATCGAAGAAAATCGATGACGGCCGCTATCAAGGAATCCACAAACCAAAAGAATGCAAAAACAAAACTGCGTTTTTTTAACGAAAATTTCATCAAAAATTGGGAAGTAGGGACAAAATCGAATGGAAATAAATAAAGAGATTGTCGCTCTAAGTACCTTTTGTAGAAGTAACCTACGCAAACTCTGCAAAAAGGAAAAAACCTATTCTCTTGTTTTCTTGCCGAAATCAGCTGTTCATTGATCCTTTCCTTTTTGGGCACCGGTATTGTGCACTTTTGCGCGTTCTTGTACTGCAACAATACGTCAAGTACGATGTCCCGTAAGTTATTGTCGACTCCACAACTTTGGCGAGGCGGGACCATGATCTTCACCAAAGATCGATGGATCAGGTATGCCTCAGCACAGGGCAACCGCAACGCAAGGCACGCTAGCGCAGCTCCGCCTCGCCAAAGTTGTGGAGCCGCTCATACTCACGAGCAACTTACGGGATTTTTCTCTGCGTCTCATCCCTTGCACACTATTTCGGTCAATTCATCTCAAAATCGAGGCTGCTCTTACGGGTTTCAGGTGAATTCATCGCGGCACATGCCCTAACGCTAACCCTTCAGATCAGATCGCATTCTTAAGCATGTGAGAGTGACCGCTAGTCTGTTTATCTTAAATACCTCAACTCAGCCCCTCAGTTGAGATCATCTGAAGTGAAGTGGGGTTTACTATGGGCCTATACAGGGTGTCCGTAAAGTATGTATGCACTGTTTGATCATCAATATCTTTCCTCCCAACGTATTTTGCCTTGTTTTAGGTACCGTTTTGTAGAGCTGGCTTCAACTTAGATTTTCAATATGAAGAGAATCACCCATCTCTCTTCATTATTGTAGGATTATGGTACGAACTCCGACAAAGATTTTAGGCTATTGGAGGCTATATTCTGCCTCGGAACAAGACCAAACAAGCCAAAAACTCTTATACTACGGTAATGGGAGCCGCTGATTTCGAATTTGAAATTCCCATTTTACTGTGATGCTTTTTTCCTAAGTTATCCCCGGTAAATCGTGGTAACTCAATTCCCAGCATTTGTCAAAAATGTAATTACACCGTCAAAAAAGCCGAAAACACTTGTAAAAAGTTGTTAGGTGGAATCAGCATGCGCGAAAAGCTTAGTACACGTTTTTTCAGATTTTTTGAAGAAAATTTTGTTAAGTGGTATATTTCACATTGGTTCCACATGCTGAAAGTTCGTACCGTAATTCTACAGTAATGAAAAGCGATGCATGATTCGCTCCATACTGTAAATCTAAGTTGAAGCCAGCTCTACAAAACGGTACCTGAAGCAAGACAAAAGACTTGTTGGGAGGAAAGATATTAATGATCAAACAGTGTATACAAACTTTACGGACACCCTGTATTTTTTTTGAATGAGCTTTGTTCATGCTACACTTCCTCTCTCAATAAAAACACTTTTCTCCAGCTTTTTGACTTTTTACATCCAATTTTCAATTTAACAGTTGTATGCTATAAAAGATTACATTTCCAAAATGTTCTATCAAATTGAAACATTCTACGAATTCAGATTTTACTTTCGGAATTTTGAGTACATAAAGTTTTTTGATTTTATCACTCAAAAATTTTTAGTTCTTGTAGAATCTTTTGATTCAAACCAGAACTCTATCAAACTTCTCTGTTTTATCTTCGAAAAATTCGTTCTATTAATCTGGACATTTGAAAAAACCTCTAGAAAATTTTGTTATTCAAGAGTTTCCATTTCTTCAATATTCTAGATTTTATCAATCATGGAAAAAATTGCCGTTTCTGAAAATTTCTACTTTTACAATCGTGTGATTTCCATGTTTTTCTGGTTGTATCGAAAATATTCCACTTTCACTTATTTTCTGAAACTTCAGCAATTGAAAAATGTTGATTGCTACAAAATTTTTCTCAATTCAAAAAGTTCTGTCATTTAAAATCTTTTACTTTGTGCTTTTGTTATTTGAAAATTCTTTTTCAGAATTTCTGTTTTAATCATTCAGGAAAGCTCGTTTACATATGTTCTCATTATATAGTCCTCCCATGTTTAGAGCTGTTTGCTTAAGCCATAAAGCAAAAAAATGCGTTTTTGGTTACTGTAGCTTTGTTAATATACCAGGGATGATAATTATGATAATCCAGTAGATCAAAAATTATCCGGATCGTGCCAAGAGCTTTTTGAATGACGTAAGCATGTTTTGACATTCTCTGGATGCGAATATTTCAGCTAATATTTTCATGCAATTCAAATTTTCAGCACGAATGAACTAGTGAGCACCAGAAAACGTCAGAACCAATTCTTCCTGGTGAATTTATTCGCAACTGTCGCGTTTGACTTTGAATTAATGCATATTTCGTGCATTTTCTTACTCTTCGGGTTTCTTCGATGTTGCAAAAATTGTCATTAATTATTCGTATATTGCGTAGAGTCAGAGAAATGTCGGGAGTAGTGATGCAGTGCGTTTAGATAGAAAAGAAAATTCCGAGGGTTTTAAGAAAATTTTATTTTAAAACAGCTGCTGTATTCGAAAACGTATCATCCGATTATTGATTCAAAAGCCCCTCGTCTTGACCAAATCAGAAACCCCCTTGTTTTCTTTGTTTTCTCCCTTAAAAAGGTTTTTTTAGCATACTTGCCTTGAAATTGGGAAATAAAAAGTATTTTCTGAATTTTTTTTTACATTGGGACCTATTCTTTATGCGAAGCTTTTTTATACTCGCGACTAGTCATTGAGAATGTTTTCAAATCTATTACTTTTAAATCCTCTCAATCCTCTCGCATATGAATTCAAATAAAAATATCTTACTAATTCTTTAGCAAAATTTTAGAGATAAAAAGTAGTTATTAAAATAATCAGAATATTCAATCCCGTTATTGAGATTTTTGAATTTTGTCACTCCCCCCCCCCCCCCCCTCGCTCTTAATCCTTTCTGTCTTCTCTAAAACGTCTCGACTAGATTAGCTAGCCTAGTTGGCTCGATCGTAGAATTTCGTGAGTGGCGGCTTGTCTGTCACTCAAGATTCTTTATTAGTTTGCAAGTGAGAGGGGTGTGAAATGCATTTCGATTATCTCTGATGTGTGGGACCTCCATATATTTATACCTTCTCTGTGCTAAAATTATAGTTGTTTGGTGCTGAGACTTAAATTTGTCAGAATTCACTCATTTGGTTTCATTTTAGCTGCCATTTTTAGTTTACTAACCTTTTGAAGACCTGGAAATTGTTGAAATAAAAATCTCTGTACAAATTGGTTTACCATTCAAGCATATTGGATCAGCAATATCGGGCCGAGGGAATGGGTTCGGGGGGGGGGGGAGTGATGGAAGCTACCTACGTGTATCATAAAAATGTGCATATGACTTCTTGCAAAATGTGATTAAATGAAAGATTTGTAAGTAAAGAAAAGAGAACAAAGTGATCGTAAACATTACAAATTTTTCTGCTTTCGAGTCACAAATTCTGCTTTTTCGTACTACAACGCTGACAGCAGGCTACAATAGTCTTGACTTACTAAGCTTCTGGTTCAGAAAATGAGCGAGTGCCTTTTAAACTTTTCAAATTCCTAGCTGATTTTCCACTCATGCATTGAAGAATAAATACCATTAATGTTCTTGTAAAATTATTATTTGTTAAAATTTTAATTTTGATTGGTGAGGTCTGGCTTAGCTATTTCATTAACTTGAGCTAAATCTGGGGCTGTGTCATTCCTTCCCAGTCTCTGATCGCCCGATCTGGAGTTTGTTTGTGACGGCAAAATAGCTCCCGATCAGACATCGGGAAGTAGGATACTACCGCTCATAAAATTTTTTCACTGTTTTTTGAATCAAATAGGTCTAGAATCCGACTTGCAACATATCTTAAAGGCCCCAACAGTATGGCACTTCCCACGCCTTCCCCCCCCCCCGTTCTTCATCAACTCGCCTTTTTCACAACGCCTGTTCTCTCAAATTACTAGAAGATATCAAGATCGCACAGATTTTGCAGACAGGACTCACAAAAAATGTCAATAATGACGAATTTAGTATAAAAATCAAAATTTCCATCATCTGGCTTCAATGAAACCCGACAAAGTCCCTAGCTTTTCGCTTTTTGCCCATCAACTATGGCTTGCGGCTTTCGCAAGCTGCAAAACGGCTTGAGTTGACTTGCCTTTAACCCTTATGGGACAGTTGTACTTTTGCTATGACGAAGTATCTCAAGCCGTGATTTTTCTGTTGCACTTTGAAATCAAGAATCTTCAAAGAATCTTTACTATTTATAGCCTGTCAAATTCTGCACATCCTAGGATTGTACGACCCTAGCAAAAAATTACGCAAGCGATAACTTTGGAGAGACTAAAATCTTGCTGTACTATCATCCTTCAAAACTCTAGCGTCAATGCGGGGGAGGGGGAGGTAGTCAAAAGCTGAATAGGAAGAAATATGAGGGGTGGAGGAGGGAGAACAGGACAAATCTTGAATTTTATCTAACTCGCTCTTCCAGCTTTTATTCAATGAGACTAAGGGCAGTGCCCAGACTATGATCTTGAATATTTGCGCTGGTTGTGGGTAAAATCAATTCAAATCTGCCTAAAATATCAACCAATAAAAGACTTTAAAAAGGTAGCTTAGATGATCTATTCATCACCGAAAAATTCAGCCCTGAACTCTAGTTCAGTACAGTACATTCCTTTAGCGGACCAATCAGCGTCCTCTCTTACTGTACTGAGAGGAATTTAGAATTAAACTTCTTATGCACAAGCAAAATATAATCTGGCTTCAGGGCAGTGTCTTAGTCAAGACTTCTCAATAAGGAGCTACTTAAGCTACTCAGGCTTACCTAGATACTGCCTTCCATTTCAAATACTGGCGTGATTTTTGGCATTTTGAAAAGTTTTCGCCTTCTTCATATATCTACGAAGTCTGACATATGTACCATTTTTGTCGATGATTTTTGCTGTTTTTTTTTCTGCAGCAGATTTTACCAGCCTTTTAGCTAGAGCACACCCTCCAATGGCCATCGTTCGTTACTCTTATGAGTTTTTATGCTGTCTGAAATGATTACTCGTCCTCATTCAGGAAATTAACGGGGACAGTTGATGAGAGATGACGCTACACCACGCCATGATAAGTCATGCGTTCTATTCGTACGAGTTTGCACGCTTTATCATGAAACACTTCCTAAATATTCGGTTTCTGGTACTCAATAATATTCACGGAATTCAATGCATTTTACATCAGTTGTGAAAGAAAAACCATATGATGCCACTGAATTTTCGATATTCGCTTCCTATTGCTCTCAATTATTCGGAAGTAGTCTGGAAAGGAAGTAGCTCGAAGGAAATTGCCAAATTTACTATCTTAACGTAATCAAGCAAAAACGTCAAGAGTTTAATGTAACAGGCGGGTTTATTTAACTTAATCTCGAGGCGGTTTCCCTATAAAGTAGAAACTACCACATGCTCAAAATCCCCTTGTCGCAGTCACTCAATAGAAGATTGTCTTAAAAGATAAGCATAAGCATTTTTTGAAATCCATCTCAAGAAATATTGTGGCCAAACTGAGCGTCGATTACGGGA
The DNA here is from genome assembly GCA_958299035.1 of Cylicocyclus nassatus. Lineage (NCBI taxonomy): Eukaryota > Metazoa > Nematoda > Chromadorea > Rhabditida > Strongylidae > Cylicocyclus > Cylicocyclus nassatus. The sequence continues at coordinate 83,443,877 of CATQJL010000223.1, forward strand.
AATTCCACGAATTGGGGGGAGGGGATGAGATGATAGTCATCTGTTCAGAAAATGTTAGCCATGACTATGAAAAGCCTTTTCTTGATAGGTGATTATCTAATGAATCAAATTAAAAAAGAATTTTCAATCGTTTTTGGCCGGACTCGTACGATTCAGTTCTACTCACTACTGAAAAAAATCCCTTCTTTTTCTGATATTAGGACAGAATTTCGAAATTAAGAATTTCTTGAAGCTGATGAGGCTGGAGACATCTTCTAAGTACTGGAATAACTCTTTTTATCTCCCCTCCCTCGCAAACCCGCTCCCACTTTCTCCTCCCTCCATTTTCATTTTCCATTTTTCCATTTTCGAACTGCGTTCCGAAGATATCGATAGGTTGCACTTTTCTGAAGTTCTAGAATTTACTCCAGTAACACAAGAGATTCATCGCACTTTTCAAATTTTTTTTCGAATTTAGCTATATCTTGTCATTATCAGAAAAAGGCAAAGTGCTTGTCTTGCACTTGCAATGCAGTTGCGTCCATAGCTTTGAAAGCATGCATCGCCTAAATGTCAAAAACAAATGTTTTTTACTGGAGAGTTGTCCACTTCTGAGTGATTCTTTGTTTTCTTCGCTATGTGTATCGGATGGGCATGACTTTGACAGGAAAGGATTACAAACTCACTCAAAGTCTGCATTTTTCTGATGGGTCAGACTAGGGTGAATCTCCTGAAGAGTCATATTCTACTTCACGAAAGTTGAATAGATAAGACGATGTGCTATAGGTTTTGCTAATCTTGAAGAAATTTTTTTCTTCTATTCAGAAATGATCAAGACCGTTATATATATCAAAGTCCTTGACAAAAGTGCCCGTCTCATTTCCTTAGCACTTCCACCTCTGTCCTTTCCCATTCCTTGTACTATACAGGGTGTCCCAAAAAATGTGCCTACTGTTTGATTGTAAATAGCTCTCTTGTGATGAAGTGTTTCGAGAAGCTTTAGGTACCGTTTTGTAGAGCGAGGTTAAACTTAGATTTGCAGCATAGAGCAAATCATCGGTCGCTCTTCATTACTGTAGGATTACGGTAAGAACTTCCAGCATATGGATTTAATGTGAAATTTACCACCTAATAAAATTTTTTTCAAAAAATCTGAAAAATCGTGTATTAAGGTTTTCGCGCGTTTTTACGATTGTTTTCAGCTTTTTTGACAATGTAATTACATTTCTGACAGATGCTGGGAACTGAGTTATTACGATTTACCGAGGATAACTTTGGAAAGAAGCATCACAGTAGAATGGAAATTTCAAATTCGGAAACAGCAGCTTCCTTTACCCTAGTATAAGAGTTTTTGGCTTGTTCGGTTTTGTTTCGAGGCAGAATATAGCCTCCAGTGGCCCAAAAATCCTTGTCGAATTTCGTACCGTAATCCTACAGTAATGAAGAGTGATAGATGATTCGCTCCATATGTACTGCAAATCTAAGCTTAACCTCGCTCTACAAAACGGTTCCTAAAGCTTCTCGAAACACTTCATTACAAGAGAGTTATTTACAATCAAACAGTAGGCACATTTTTTTGGGACACCCTGTAGAAGATTTTTCGCAATCAAACCATGCTTATTGATTTTTGAAGCCTTCATTGAATTTTAAAGCTCTTCTTCTTCTCCAGTCGAGGAGAGAGAAGGAGGGGGGGGGGGTATAACGAAATCACGCTCCAAATGTGAACAAATGGTAACTTATCAAGTTTACAAACATCCTAAACTTCTTAACTCCCTTCTTATTAGCGTATTTGTGTGCAAATAATATCTGCAAAAATTGCACAGAAAGCAAGCAATCGATATATCGATTTTTGATCGTAAGCAGTGCTTGGGCATATTAAATCGTACCGTAGTGTTCGCCTGTTGGTATTTATCAGCAGAAAATGCTTGCTGCGAGGTAAACAATATTATTATGAAAGTACCACTATCAATCAATATATCGATTATGCAAAGGAAAACACTGAAGTCTTAGTTGCACTGCTCTTATACTAATTGAGATTTGAAATGAATTTTTTATGTAAAAATTGTTAAAAAAAGAGTAGGGTTATGGGTTTCACTTATATTTCATCATTGTTATCATTAAGTTTCTTGCAAACAACCCACGACTCGATGCGTGAAAATCTTCATCGCCACCTCCTTTTTGACTAGTCAGTAGTCAATATATTGATTTTTTTTGGAATCTAAATTCTCCAAATAGAATGTTCTGCATTTGTATTAGTCATATGTTATGACGATTATAATTTGCCTATAAAGAGCCTTGAATATGAGCGGAGCATTGTAATTGAATTACTGCCCAAACATATCCAGCCCAGTTACGTATTTGCCTATTTTTATTTTGGTCAATGAAATATGAGCTGTATATCTCGCTCAATCAATATATCGATCCAGCCTAATCAATATAATGATTTATTATATTGATCTTGTCATCAAAACAGTAAACTAGCTGAATTTTTCGTTATTCTTGGATTTCTTCATCTGTTTCTATTTTGCTTAGCTAAGCAGGTGCTACATATTATAAATCAATTTATCGATCTTTTCAGGAAAATGACATAGAGACTGAAAGTCGTCAAATCCAGCAATAGTGCAGCTGTTTTTGTGTTACTTTTGGTTTTTTTTTTCAGAAAATCGTGTGCGATTGCCCAAAATATTATGCAGAACGACTTTCATGTATGATTTTGAATCTATTTCAGAAAGTCGATAACCTATGTTCTTAGAATCAGCTGAATTTAAATGACGTCAACTTGTTGACGTCATTTGAAATCAATCCAAAAAAATTGATTTTTTCAGCTTGTAGATCAACTTATACCCAATATGAAAGTTTCAGCCAAAAACTGTTGTATGTAAAATACTACTGTACCTTAACCTAATCTCATTTTTGAATTGCATTCTAAATCGACCGCGTAATTCAAAATGAAAAATTTCTGTTTTATTTTCTTTATGATGCCTATCCGTGAGACCACCGCAGTGTAGCGATATGCATGCCAAGAATTCTCGCGCGTATTATGGAACGTTTTTTTGTAGATGCTTCTTTCTCTGCGTCTAGAAATTAGCTTAATAAGGCGTCCAAATGGGGTCTGCGGCGTAATGCATCGCGTAGGCGCTGCTATCATAAATGTGCTTTTCTATAGCATGGGTTAAAGTCCCTTCTTGTTTAATTCCAAGGGGCATCAAACTCGCCAGGGACCATGAAAAATGGGATAAGAGAAAGCAATTTTAGTGCGCGAACTCTCCATATTGCCTAATATTACGTTACATTTTTGTATCTGCGTACCTGCTTTCCTATTAAATTGAGCTCAAAAGAATATTATATCTGCTCAGAAGTAAATCATCAATAATATCCACGAAACTGGGACTATTTCTACAATATAAATGTTCGCAATGTCAAGCACAACTCAATCAATCAATATATCGATTTGGTTGCTCAAATGTATATCCCATCTTTCTCGTTAAAGTTTTTATGTTGTAGAAAAAATTCAGATTTTTCCTTACACTCCATTTGCAAACTTTGAAGCTTGCGCGACTTGCGCAGCCCAAGCAATCAATATATAGATTTTTCTGACGCCTTGCCCAGAATGCTCAAATTTTCGCTCATTTTTGCTTAAATTTATTTGCAAAGTCTTTTCAACCTTTCTACTTTTTTAATACTTTTCTATAAGCTATTTCCAAACTCACCCCACTCAATTTTCGAAAAAAAAAGTCTTGACAAATGGCTCGAAGAAGATCATCATATATTCCCGAAATAATTTTTTGTATTGCATGTTAATGCTCCATCTCATTTTCTATCCTCGTTTACTCCATCTTAGCTTATCGACACGCAACGCAACCCTAGGCGTTGCGTGCGCACGCACGTCTTATTGATTAATCGTCCGTAGTCTAACGTGTTACTACTCACAGGTTCAACATGTTCACTGCCACAATCGAAAGCTGGTACCTTGCTGAACACCTCACGCGTACGAACACGTCTTCACGTGTGGTTACAGGTGGACTAAGATAAGTATAAAAGGGAAGTCAGCGTTCAGATAGTTTAATTCCAGTCGCTTGTGGGCGTTAAGGTTTTTCAATGCTAATTACTATTAGAGCATAGTTTCTTATGATTTGTCAAAGTTGTTACAACATTTTTTTAATGTAACTTTGGTGATTTGACTAATATGCGTACTGCACACCAGGCGTGATATTTGACAACTTGTAAGATCAAACCTGCTCATTTGTTTCTTTTTTGGTTTAGTATGTGTAAATTAGTGGTACACATTTCTACAGTTCACTAGAATGTTACTGAGGAGATGAGTGATTTCGTCATTTGACGTGCATAGTGTGCAGGCTCTATTGAGCTAATACAAATGACTCGACGACATAGAATTCAAAAACCGAAGATGTATCTATTCTTGATCACTTCTCCTACTATATGCTATCTTGGCATTCAGGATCTGGTAGTATTTCCAAGCTTCAGAATACACTTTGGAGATAAAGTATACGGTAACATTCTTTTATTATACTGACTTCAAATATTAGAAAATAAGACATGTTGCAAACTGGTGATGGCTCTATACCGACCATGTTTTAAATTTTTCTCGTAGAAAAAATCTAAAGCATTGCTTGTGGATGTAATTTTCGGATTGATTCTTCTTTGAATTTCTCTAATACGTCGCATCTTGATGTCTTGCCTTCTCGTCACCTTGTTCTCTCTTTTGTTAAAAGCCATGGGTTTCGCAAAGCCCATTAACGCCCCCCTCCCACCCCCCACTACAAAATTTTTTTAGCATCCTACGGCATTCTTTTTCAATAGGCCAAAAATCTGAGTTTACTGCTAAATCTGACAATTTCACATGCTTTCGTAATACTTTTATTTGGTGTAAGGCCCGGACAGAGTTCACGCGATTTGATGGTCGCGATTCAATCGCTACAAGACAACTGTTACGAGTTCATTGCATACCGATCAGCTTGCATTTCGCATGTGATACTTTTCCAGTTCTAAATTTTTGATTGTAAAATGGAAATGAATGAAAATCGCGGCGATTAAATCACGACGTTCAAATCGCGTAAACTCTGTCCGAGGCCTAAGGCGTTTATACCATCTGTCTAATGTTTGAAACTGTAAAGTTATTGTCAAAAATGTACTATATTGAAATAATCTGATTTGCTTGGTGTGACACTGAAAATTTGATTTCGCTCTCCAAGATCAACGATGCGCATTTCGTGCAAATTCAGTTCTTAGTTTTTATAACGCGACGATGGTGTAAAATCTTCCGGAAATTCTCTAGAAGCAAGTTATACTGTTCCTAAGAAAGTATGCTAGTTTGATTGCGAACAATAAGACGTCAGTCACAATGCATGGTTTCACTCTAGGGAGCCTCAAACTTGAAGAATTTGCAGTTTTTAGGAAGATTTTAGCGGTCTTGACGTGATGCTTTCGTCTTTGTTCGTCTTCTTTTCGCGCAAAAATGCAGCATAAGCATAAATGCTTCGATTCTAACTATAGTTTCTAAATTTTGCGCGATGACGTGCAGTCTATAAATGAACAGTATTCTTTGATAATAGTTTTTAAGGAAATAACTCTTATGTGGATACTCGAGAAGTTTTGACTAAGTCAATAGCCTAAACGATAGGATATGAGAATTATTGGTGGCCGAGAAACATGGCTCTAAACTTTCGCACGCTACCGTACTCCTACCGAAAGCTCAGCCTCCTTGAGTACGGTACGGGCAGGATTTAGAATTGCATGTCTCGGCCACAAATGGAGTTAATGAGGTCCTGCTTGGGTAATAATTACTTACCTCACGTCTATCAAACAAAGTTCCAATGAGCCAATGAGGATGAACCATGAACCATTTGACTGACACTAGCTTTAAGTACAGGATCACCAGGTTGCTACCCTTTGATTTAACTGGCTTGGCGGTTGGAGGGCGGGGCTTCGTAGCCTAATTAAGATAAGTAATGATCAAAGAGCACGCGCACGGGAGAGACACAGACAGCGTTGCTGGCGCGAGCGGCTTTAATTAAGCCACGAGCCCCTCCTTCTAGCCGCCAAGCCAGTTGAATCAAAGGTTATATGTGCTCTGAAGCATCGCTTGTTTAAAAAGGTTTATTTGTGCACTATATTATTCCTATTGCTTTTTTTTTTCGCTCGAACCATTTATCCTAGCTTCAAATTTCATTCAAGCTTGGCTTGTGTACAATTCGCATTAGTTAGTTATAATCTTTGACTCGATGACGTCATTTTCATCCTTGTGCTAAACTTTTGTCCTCATCAGTTCGGAATCTATTTGACGACAGCACAAACAATGGCGCAAAGGTCTCTCGATGTTCTATCGTTGATTTATGCTCAAGCTCAAGGTTTGGAAGTTCAATCCACTAACCAAATTAATCTCGAGCACCTCAAGTTCTATGTCTATCGAGGGAAAAAGCTACAACGCCAATATGAATTAGCCAGAAAACTTTCTTATACGTCGGCGACCAGAAATCTTGCAAAAAACTGCTATTTGAGGAAGCGAAGCATGTCTTTGTAATCAAGAATTATTTTGTTAGAGACCCCAATCCAATGGGATTCTTGAGAGAAAGCATCTTTGAAAATTTCTATATGTTGTGACCTTTCATAACTCTGCGATTTATTTCAATTACTTGTTCAATGTCCTCGTTTTTATTTTCAAAAAATTTTGAGCAAAAAGGTGTAGCAATAGCTTGCACAAGTGAAAGCATTACTTCCATGATCAATTACATAGACACTTCTGAATTTTTTTGACCCTCCCCTCCCTTCCTTCTTCCCCTTCGCTCTGCCATTGCCATAGAGGGGGTAGCAATGGCAGAGCGAAGGGGAAGGAGGAAGAGAAGGATCATGGAAGTAATCGCTTTCGCTTGTGCAAGCGAGATAATTTCTGATTCTTATAAAAACTGTATCACCTCCCTATAAATCTCTTCGGAAAGAGGGCGTTTCTTTGGCAGCCACGCCCCTTCTTGAAAGTCTAGTTGTAATTCACCTTACTTCTTGATGGAATCCAAGATTTTCAGGGTTCAATTCTGGGGCAGAATAATTTCTAAAATTAAAGAAATACCAGCAATGCAAAAATTTGCAAAGGGTTTTCTTTCAAAGCCAGACCTCTTCTGAAAATCCCAGAACAAAAAGATAACATGCCCTCTTGATCTGTCGTCTCTAACTTTCGCCGTTTTGATTGAAAGCTTCTTGATCCGTCTCTGGAGGATTGGAAAAGTTTTTTATACTTGCTGTGAATAAACTGGAACCATTAAGATTAGTTGATACAGAGTTGAATTGAAATATTGATTTATTGATTTTCAGACCTGCTAAAGTGTTTGTGTGCAACTTTTTTGTTTTCTGCTCGCGAGAGTTTCTTATAATCCTACGAAATCGCCAACAATCCGTCACTTCCTGTCTCTGTCCTTGCCAAGAGCTTGCACTTTTTGCTTGTTTCAAGCGACATGCAATAAATCTTGAAATGAAAATCGGGCTTTAGGGGAGGGAGGGGCTAGGTACTAGTTCTGAGCAGTTGCCTGCTATACTTATCCGTACTAGTGAACCTCCACTGGTTCTTCAGATTGAAAACGAGAAATTTAGCTGTTCTGGATTTCTTCCCCCCCCCCTACATCTTTGCAATGAAGAAAAAACTTTTTTGTTAGTCTAAACTTGTTTCAGTTTTTTTGTCGCAAAAATTCTGCTCTAAATTCTTTGTCTTTTACTAACAAAAGAAAATCCCAGCCTGAATCTCTTTATCCAAAGGAATAAACTTTATTTACATCTATCGCTATTAAACTGCAATATGAATTCATTTGCGTCGAGTTCGAACATCTTGAACTCTATAGTTCCCATATTAAATTGCATATTCTTGTCCTTTTAGTTCATTCAAGCTTAAGGAATAAGCTGCACAAACAGTGGCAGTTAAGGCAAAAAAATCGTGAAGATTTTCGAGAATTATTGCGAATTCTTAGTCTAGGTGAACTTTCCAAGATTACTTTTTTATCTTTTAGAATCCATCTATAATTATCGCTTTAACTCACTGGAAAGCAGGAGAAAGTCAGAAACAAATGGCCTATGAGAAAAATTGCTTCGTTTGTTCTAGAATAAAAATTCAAGCTTGCTTTCTACACAACATGCTAGCCTTCTTTAGAAGCTTCACATACGAACCGTTTTTTTCAATGTAGTTTGGAATAGAACAGCTTCAAACAGACATAAAATAATAGTGAACTTCTAACAAGTCATTTTTATGTGGTTTATAAACAGCTAGAAATTTCACAAGTTTTGCTCTCTGTACGATTCAAATTTCTCTTACTGCGGACTCTAACACCAACAAATTCTTTGTTTTGATGACCATTGTTTGCTCCATATTGGTTGGCACCTGAGGTTGTTCCTAACCTATAAGAGATTCAAGATTTGAATTTTTAATATTTACTCGCTCTCCTACCCCGGTCATTCATGCTCAACAATAGGGCTGTTTACTTCTTTCACCTTTCAGCTTTCTTTCAGAGTAGTGCAAAGCTACAAATAAGAGAAGGTATGAGTTCTTTTGGAGTTGAAGAGTTCGCAAGGTCTTATTTTCGCTTTATGGGTACTAAGAATTTTATAACACTATTCACTGGGTAACAAGGGTTTCGAGCTCACAAGCTTACGCACTCAAATGATCTACTTGCGAAACACCAAGCTTTTACAGGAAGCGCGGATTCTATCTTTCATATGCAGATTGATTTTTTTTACAAACCATATTTTGAAAACGATGAGGACATTCTAGATATATTTACTTGTGCCCCTTAATAAAAGTATAACTTTTCTTGAAAAGCGCAAATAATGAAGTTTAACTATTTTTCGGTCATTTTTGATCTCCTTTGTTCTCGTTGAAATCTTAAAATTTGAAATTAGCAAGTGCATAAAAACAAATTCATTATGAGACATTTTATCGCTTAACTCATAAGCATTTTACAGTTTGATTGTTCACATTTCATTCGTTAATTGAGGTACTGACTACATTTTTACAGAAACGATGTTTTCGTTTTTAGTCTCTAATTTTTTTGGTTTTGACATGGCATGACTGTTTCATAAGGTGAAAAATGTGAATTATGGATAAAATACATGCAGATAATAATGTAGTTGGGTAAACTGAAATTTTTGGGGTTTAGCAAAAAAATCTTTTGGAATGGTTGCTGCCTATAAACAATATATAGAAAATAAAGACTGACTAAGATAATAAAGAAGTACTATTTTTTTCGACTGTTAAAATAAATGGTTGTTCCATATTTCTGGACTTGGATAAAGTCATGGATATGTATAGTTGATTTTGTTTTTATTGAGCAAAGTTTTCTAAAAATTCTCTCTGCTTCTAAATGATGTATAACGGGCTAAATTGACAAGGAACCAAAAGATTTTCTTTATATTTTTTCGTTGCTAGACGACAATAGCATGTCTAAAGCATGACAAAGCTCTGAAATTGCATTTCCCGCCTTCTTCTCCTCACCTCTTCCCTCGAGCGCATTTCTGATCTCCTAGCCACTTTATGTCGCTGAAGCGCCCCTATTCACTAACGATAACGATGGTGATTGTGTGATGGAGGAGAGCAGCGATGAGTGCACCGCCGAGCCGTGAATTCGCTTCTTTCGTCATGAAATCACATTTGGTAAAGAGCCGTCCACAATAGCCAACGAGCTCGCGCGCATCACCCGCCCACACACGAGCAATCGCGCTCCATTGCTAAAAATCGTGTTATCCGAGTGATTACATGTTTTCTGCTTGTTTTGGCTTTTATTCGGCTCGATGCAGTTGCAAAGAAAACAATTTTTCTTTGCTTCTCCTTCAACGTTAGTGACGTTTTTTGGTACAAAATTTGCTCCACCCTCGTTTACATTTTAACTTTTTCGAAATTACCATTAGCAAGCTTTTCTTCCTCACTATTTGCAAAGAATAAGACTGCGTTTGGAGCACGTGCCAGCGTCGTTCCAGCGCCATGCCCGCGTTATGCGGGAACGTCGATCGATTGATTGGGCTCCTTCCACATGGGTTCCGGCGCGGTGCCAGCACGGCGTGTGGCATGCGAGCAACTCTAAACGCTTAACGAGTGACTCGACCATTTTGTTCCTGTAACACGAAAAAAAAACTTTAGACACTGCTGGTAAATTATTTATTTGAATAGTTAAAGAACAAAGATTTGGCTTCACGGCTTCCTTTTGTTTTCCACATTTGAATAAATGAAGATTATCGGTGGGGGGGGGGGGAGGGAGGACGACAGTGTATGAAATACAGGTCCCATGAGGATAATAGAGATTCAGCTTTTTCATTTTTTCACTTTTTCACGTCTTTTCTACTTTTTCTCTGCATTGGAGTTAATAGCTCAAACTTTGTGCTGAATAAATTCTGTTTAAAGAATGGAGTGGAGGGGGGGGGAGTAGTAGCATCGTTATCTACTCTACATCTTATTTTTAACAGTGATTTTGATCGGTTATCCCCTTTAATTTAACCTTCCTAGATTTATAAAATGGTTAATGGAACAATCCTCAGTCTTTTGATGTAGTTTTTATGAAATTCTGAAGTGTCTAACGTCAGGAAACCGGGTAAAAAATTTTTTTCCTTCTTTTTAGTCATAAATGAGAATGAAGTTATCAACAATTAGGTTTCGGTAGTCTAACTTTAAGTGTTGTTTCAGTTCAAGTGTTAGACATATTTATAGTAAGTGCAGTTTTAAAAAGACGTATGTCTCTATCTGTCAACACAAACACGGTTAAATTCTATTTTAGTGCATATTTATTCAAAATCTGAGCAAGTACGAGAAATCTTGTCCGAACTTTTCCTGCTCGTGGAAAGAAATTCATTTTCTGTGCAATAGGTGATCTCTTAGGATTTGAATTTATTTCCTGTAATTAGGGTATATGACATGTGTATTCAACGAAAACAATGATTCGTGAGCTTGTTATTGCAGTTGGGCCGAATCAAAAATGTGCTTTCATTCTCTAAATTAATCTTTAGTTGGGTTCATGGATCGACAAATTTGCGATAGTGCCTGTTAGCACTTTAATTTCAATAAAACGTTCTTTTACTGTTTGCAGAAGCGTTTTTTTCATTCCTTATAAGTCCTTAATTTACTTGGAGAAGAAACTAAAATTTCAGATTCTTGCAACTTTCAATAAATTTTGAGCTCTTTGAACTCATACAAGCGCGATAGAAATAATTATTCAAAATCTAGCACTTGCATTTCTTTGGCTAATAATACTCCCATTTCCTTGCCGAAATTGCTCGATTGCTTCCAAATCCTTACGATTTGAAATGCTTTTCTTGCAAAAGCATTTCCAATAAGATAAGATGGGTATTTTCTTTAATGGTCACTTAGAGTAGTTCTGAATTTTCAAAATCTAGACTTCTTATTCCAAAGTAAATATTGGATTTGAGGGTTAATCAAACTCAAGCAGTACTCTTTATGATGCAGTAATGAGAAATATTCGACTCAAATCGTCCGATACCGTATGCGAGGGCGCTGAGTGGTTCGTTCAGGGAAAGTACGGTATTGGGCAAGAGTTGAAGCCAATTTTCTAGGTCAGGAATGATATATTCGATTTTTCGCTTCTGTAAAGATATCTGTTTCCTCCACGCCGTTTAAGTTGGAAAGCTTAGGCACCCTTTTTTTCAAACATTGCCTTCCAAATTAGGTGAAACTCTTTTGTAAAGGAAATTTTCAACGTCAATATCTAAATCCCTGTTGAGGATAAGTTGGTTAGATTTTAAACGATGTTCATGCAATAACATTCAAAGTTCAATGTTCTGATGACCAAACCATTAATTCGCTTTTTTGTCACTGGTATCAGGACAATAAATCAGGCAGGTAAAAAAGCATCGAAGAGTTTTGTTCTTTTATCTTCGAAAAGTTTAATCATTTAGTGTCTCAATTTTGGCGCTTTTCATGAGTTTCCGGCATGCTTTTCTCTCGAATTTTTCTTGGCTAAGGATGCCTTTAATTTATCGAAATTTTCTTCATCTTTCTGCTTGCTATCTTTTTCTCACATTTTTCAAATTCTACCATCAAATTTTATGAGATGTTTTTACTCTTTCACATCTTGTCGTTCTATGTCACTCATGCACATCACACTCCAGTCATGTCCCTTTGCTGCATTCGGATGCTCAGATGTCTCAAATGTCATTTATAAGATGAGGAAGAATTTATTTCTTTACGAATAACAACTCTTTATACCCAGCGCTTCTTTTTTGATGCCACACAATCTAAATGCCCGTTTTCATCTAATATAAATGCAACGTTTTCATGGTGTTTGGCTTTGTGAGCGACCTCGGTTTATTTCCTGTTCTTTTTTCGTTTTTAATCTGCTAATGGCTTATCTACTAGAGAAAATTCTCGACGACTCTAATAAATATATGTTTGAAGTGAAGTTTGGAATAGAAAACATCCTACTTCATTTTGTTTCATTCGAATGACACATGCCGAGTACAATTTTCTGCTAGCTTTCTAAAACCGTTATTTTCAATGTTTCACCGCAACCTATTCCGTAATTTTGCAAAAAATATGTTGTTAGGGCCAAGTAGGTCTATCAAAGTTTTTTTTATGAAGAAAAAGCGAAGAGATTTGTACGCGAAAAATGGAAAGCGAGTTTCACAAAAAGTAAACATTTTCCAAACTAAGCAAAAGCGAGTACTTGTTACTTAAAATTTGGTGCAAAATAAGATTTGCTGCTTGCCTCAAAAATCAACATATTGATTGAATGCTGTTGACTTCGGGCAGAGTTCATAGAATCCGGATAGGTAAGGTTATATATTGTATAGAAATGTGTTTGTTTGTTGTTCCAAAAATGTAATTTCAGCTCCTATACCTGCTCAATTGTAAGATATTTGCTGAATAGTAAGTCGAAGAAAATTCCGCAACTTCCCTAAATTACTTCAAAAATTTTTTTCAAAAACCTCATAGCTATATCCTTCTGGTATACAAAATCGTTAGCTCAATTCAAAATCTTCCAATAGCGGGAAACTGCGGCGGGTCCCGAAGCGCGCGGATGCAGTCTAGCACCTTTAATTGCTGGTTCACTGGTTTGGAACAAAGAGTGATAGCTTTTGTGCAATCTGTTTTCAAGCTATTTTTTTCGGCTTGTTAGTACTTCAAACCATAGTGCACCCTATTTTCTCTTGCTGCTTCTAGTACGTAATTCTTCCACTATCTTTCATTTTGAAAACATTTGGGTGGTATAAAATTTCGTTTATATTGTATTTTTTGATTTGAAATGAGAAGTGCTTTAGCGCCCTAATTAATAAAGAATTATGTTGCAAATTGCAATTTTTTTCACTTCTAACTTATTCAGAAAACTCTGCTAAAGCTGACTGCACCTATATTGAACATAATATAATTTGAATGTTCTAACCATAATTCTATTCAAAGAGATGTTTTTTCCCGAGCCAACACCACATGTCATCCGCCCGCTGTCATGAGAATTGGTAGCTCACTGTAGCGATAAATTTACTTCCTTGTAGGCGTAATTTATAGCGGAATGGATGATGATGAGCTTTTTTCGTCTTCTATCAAGTCATGGCTACTTTAGGAATTATTTGGCGATAAATTTTCATCTATTTTTGCCCGAAGCCAGTAATTTTTACAACATTCCTTTGTGTCTTATTTTTCAAACTTATTTTAGAAACAATATCAAGTCACAATATCGATTAATTATAGCGTGATTGACTAATAGATTACGCAAACAAGGCAGTAGTCAATCGATAATCAGTTTATTAGCTACACGGTGAACAACCGCACCGCCAATACGTTCGAACGACTCCGCCCTCGCCGCAATTTGTAACAACGATTAAGCATTTTAACGCAGCTGCAAAAAGGTCAAAGGATTTGTTTCTAAGATTCTTTTAAGGCTGCATTTCAACTCTTTTCGAGCCAAAAATCTCAAAAACAGCATAAAAATGGTCTTTGCGCCAGAGTCTCTATGGCCAGTCATATGAAGCTAATTTTCCTCTAACATTGCTGTTCGTCATTGCATTGCACATTTCATAGTCTTTGATCTTCATATGTGTATCTTTTCAGTCAGATTTCTAGCTTTTCTTCAACAATAAGATAGGGTCAAATTGTCACTTGTAAACTTCGTTGTTGCGGTTTTTTAGCCAATGATTTGCTGAGCTAAATTTGAGCAAATCGCGCGCAATACATGGGCAAAATATTGGTACAACAAATTTTGCCTAAATATGGCCGATTTGTCGCACGCAGAGAAAGGGCCCGACTGTGGACACTGTCGCCGCCCTCTCAAAACAAACGCGTTTTCATTTCTCTAACCGTCTACTCTCTCTCACAAACCCGTACTATCTCAATCGAACGCAACGGCTTCCATTGCCTGCATGCGATGAATTTCCTGCAAAAATCCATTTTTTTTAAACTGTACAATTTTGGGAAGGTTCGCTGATGAAGTAACACTGTCCCTTTTCTAAATATTATCAAAGCTGATAATCTCTGTCCCTTTCGAAGGTCTGACCGAGGAAAAACTTGTGTGTGCCCTTTTTCGTCTTTGTATACTATGATTAAAGACGATCAAACAACTTTTGCCTAAGAACTTTGGCCTTCCTGCTCTTCTCACAACAATTGTCAACCGCGTACCCGTTGGGAATAGTGCACTTAACGGGTACGACTTGTCTCAGAACTTTGTTTCTCGCCTGGAGGTGCTATCTAACCAAACCTGGACTACTATACTCTGGGTAAGTAAACACTGAAATTAAATCTGATGCGATTTAGATTATTTTTTGATATTCTGAATTGTCTACTGAAACCCTCGCCATCATCTTGTGAGCATAGCTTGACTGCAACATGTGACAGTTTCTCGATAAAATTTTTGTTATTTTGGAGGTGTGTGAAATATTTGATTAATTTACTTGACAAAATATTAGTTGAATTTTTTTCTTAAACTGTGTTCATAAGATTGCAATTCTTTGACGGTCCACATCAATGCTTCGAACCTTATTCTAGGTCATATGATTTGCTATGAAATCGCTTTCCGAAGATGACTCATCAATTCTCGAGATTCAGTTCTTTTGCTCGTTTGTTCCTAGATTTCAATAATCGCAGAAATTTTTTGGGCGGGAAATTGGGTGGAGGTAGCTAACCCTCTAATAATTTTGAAATACTTCTGTAGTTTTTGAAAAGTTCAAAATCTTGAAATTTATCATAAGGGACTTGATCAAGAAAATCGATAAGAATGCGAGAAGAGAATAGGTATCTTTCCAATGCAAAAATCATTAATAAACATTGCTTTATCTAACACATTCATCCTCACTTCGTGTTTATCAGAACATACGTGCGATTCTGCAATACAGTAGAAATAACAAGACATGCCGCGATATCGCGGATGGATGCGATATTGCGTAGCTATCCCATGATGATTTTGCATGTGTATAGCTGGATTTTGTTGTGGAACAGATATAATTTCCGGTTGCATACAAAGCTTTGCATTGTTGGTCGAGTTCTGCAATCTATGAATTAAAACATTTTTAGCTTTTCCATATAACTATTTAGAATTTTTTCAGATTTTCCGTTCTATAATAGCTCGTGGATTGATTGATTCCCTTTACAATTTTCCCAGCTTTAGATTTTTTGACTCCTTTGCGATCCACGTTGCATGAGATCGATTGCTTTTAATCAAGATCACTATACAAAGTATACTACATCACCCAAAGCGCTGTAAATCAGCAAATGCTTTTCATTTCCTTGTTCAGGTCAAGCTGGCACTTCCATGCACACCAATCGTTACGCTTATATCGAACATAAAAGCTGTTACGTCCACGACTAATTGCACATCGCCGTGTGCACGCGACTTTTGTTTCGTCTACTATTGAGAACTCGGGTTTAAAGTGTTTTGCGCTATTGGGCAGCTTTGTTGAGCGGGTGGAAGGAAGGGGTGGGAAAGAAGAACAGTAGAAGTTTACGGGTTCTGTCGTTATAAAAGGCAATCAAAATATTTAGTTATCTCCGTTTTGTCCCTTTTTAGGACGGATTTCGATATTTGGACCCTTTCCAAGATACTCAGGAAGAGAGGGTCCAAGCTGATTATAAGCAAAGAGGGTCTAGACTGATTTCTAAAAGAAATCATGAAGGAAAGTTGTAAAAACTCAAAAGCCTGAATCATAATCTCTTTATAATGCGTCGCAGGGGGGGGGGGATTAAATTTTTGAAGGTCTGGAGTTTCGAAACAATGAGACTATGAAGGATGAATCATAGATTCATGCTGATGAGGGGCCTTGTTAGATTTTCTAGGAATTGCTTTGAGAATTTTTTGAAAAGGTTCATTTTTCACCCCCATTTGCCTGGTGTTTTCTAGTAAGGAGGGGGAGGGGAGAGCGGGAGGGCATCAGGGTTGCATTGGAAAGATTCTTCAACAGAGACCTAATGAAATTATCTAGCTCAATAATCCTACGGAATCAAGTATTCTAACACAAATGAAAACAAGATCTCATAGGTACACAATTAGGGCAGATCTAAAACTTTTCGATCGGGGAGGGGGAGTTTCTGAAATGACGGGAAATCTTTTGTGAACCTTTGTTGCCTAGCATTTCCTTTCTAGCAATTTATTATTTCATGAAAATAACATCTAATTGCCCTTGTTACGAGACAAAGGGAATACTTAGAAGGGAGTTTGCGTGAGAACTCGTACAAAGGAAGTATGTGGTGATTACAGATGACGGAAAACTGGGAAAAAACAGGTACAAAGCACGGTAGCTGTATTTCGTGTCCTAGTTACCCTTTCATGACCTAATGTCATGCTTTTAGCTCTATCGCCTATAAAATAAGCAAATGTTACAGAATCTTTAATAAATGAGATATACATTCACGTTTAAATCTAGAAATTCTCCAAATTCCTTCAACCCTCCCTCTCTTTCCGACCATTTCCATTTCGCTGAAACTACAGGGAAGTAATCGGCACAGTTGTCCATACTATCTAGCAAGTTGTCACTTTTATGTACATAAAAAATTGACAACCAAACAACTGTCATTCTGCTATTCATGCGGGAAAAAATTTTGCCAACTGACAAACGCAGCCACATTCGCCTCCCTCTCTTATTCACATCAGCATCGATGTTTTTGTCCGAGTTGCCTCTATCTTTCCTAAATTTTATGAATATTGACTATCCTGATTTTACAGGTAAGATTGTTCAGATGCAGGAAAAGATTATGAAATGTAGATTCTTTTTTTCTGAGAAAATGGTGGGCACTTCATGGAATACCCATTGATTATCCACTTGTCTATGTTGAGATAATCAATCGATAAATCAATAACTCTCCAGAAAAATAAATTTTCTCGAAACATTACTAAAAATGTTCCATAGCTAGTGGCCGATATTACTGAATCCTTAACTGTACAGAACTCATTCTAATTATTTGAATTCCCAATTCCAACAGCCATCCAGCTCTTTTACAAATAATCGATTATTGATTTTTTTTAGCATTATGCGCATTTGGTTTCGAAAGTAAGCAGATGACGTAGCGATTCAACGTTTAAGGCTTTCTAAAATGCATGATGTGTCCCAGATTCTTGATGTCATACTTAGCAAAAAATGTTATATCGCTAATTTGGGTGAAAATATATTTTCTACTAATTTTTATGATTTTTTTCTTCCAATACCGTGAGTTACATTAAGATTGCTACTTGAATAATATGGTTTCAGTATGTCATAGTTTAGATTCTTGACTGGGGTGTTTCCACCTGGTGATGATTCGGAATGTTCTTACTTCTCCATGGGGTAACTTTACAAGGATTACGGTAGGTGATTCAAAAATCCGATTTCTACGATTGCGTTTTATTCAAAAGTCCGATAGTGAACTTATATGCTTGAGAAATAAGGAATTCTTCATTTATACTTTTTCAAGGTGATTTCCTCCTAAGTATTTTCTAAGCATACTAATTTATTTTTCCACTGAAAATTATACAAAGTGAGTAAAACACACTTTTGTGAGCATTTTTTGTGTCCAGGAAATTAGACACTTATTGCTGATTCAGGAATTGGAGCTAAATTGTATGATAACTTTCTGCTGCTTATGGCAATGCTTTACTTACCTACAAAATAACATTTTTTCTTACTTTTTCTGTGATTTTTTTTTATGACAAAAGCGTGCACCGTGTACTAAAAGGCTTTTAAGAACAATAAGGACAATGACGATAACATCACATATATCAAGTCTGCGCACTTGGAACTGATTGAAGCGGAAGTAGTGGTCGCAAATGCACCGAAAAGTGATTACTTCATTTCGAGTCGTTGAAGAACGGGTTATTGACCCCTCACCCGCTCACCCCCTCACTTATTCGGCTGCTGTTCAGTTCCAGGAACCCCTCATCAGGCCCTAACTGCTGTTGATTTACACTGATTTACTTTTGTTTTGGGCACTGCTTACGAGACAGAGCGAACTGATTGAATGTTGTCTACGATGGAGTCGTCAAGTCTAATCCGAAGAATTGACTTGAAGAGAATTTTGGCAAGAGCAGAAGAGGGATGTCAGAAATTGGCAAAGGCTTCAGGGTTTCATTACTATTGTACTACTGTTGTAATGAAATTGTGTTTTATGGTACGCCTGGGATTACGGTATAAAAAGCGACAATAAATAGTAATTTTTCTAGTAGCTAGATCCTCAAAACTCGAGTTTTCGAGCAGCGGTCTTTCATTATTAAAGAGATGATAATACCAATAAGAATGGAAAACAAAATTTCCATATGTTCTAATCTAATATGTAAAGAATTGTTAGCTAAGTTCATAAATCTGCAAATAGCGGGAAACCCGCGGCGGGTCCTGAAGCGAACGCTCTTCCAAAGAGCACCTCTAGATAACTGGTTCTAGTTCAATGAAAAAGAAAATAAGTGGAAAAATCAATTGAGTTCACGATTGGAGGATAATAATGGTACCTCATCCTGCTTTCATCTTCTCATCAGACTGATGTGTTTATTTTACAGCCGTTTACTTTTCCTTAAAAAAATTAGTCAATACCAATATTGCAAAACTGCAAGAATTGAAGAAATCTAATATGCTTTTCCAATCTTATTTACTCGATTATTTCCAACTAATTTCCTTGCTTCAAACAAAATATAAACATAAGGCCAGGAATATGATTGAAGATTTTGTAGTTTGCACGCATATCCAAACGTCTGAATCAATAAAAATAATTTGCTTGAAAACACTCTAAGATTCTCTGTATTACCACCTGTACCTTCGACTCACTTCTAAACAGTCCATGCCGGCACAAAACCCCAGGATTCTATGCGTATAAGAAAGCTGTTGAGAAAGGAAAGTTTGCGTCTTCCAATATCATTTCTCTTTTACTTCATGCTTTACGCCTAAAGATTTTTTGAAATTTTCTTGTTCTATTTGCCAGTTTATCCAGATTACATGTCTTTTCAAAATCCGCGCTAAAATCGGTTATGCATGAATTGTTTTGGAACAAAAGATGAAGCTCGACAAAGGCGGTAACTTTCAACCACCTAATAATAGAAAGAAAGAGGCCACGGATTTTCGATTGCGTTCCCAACAATCATCAAATTCTACTTTAAACAGAATTATTTTTCAAAACTTCTTCGCTTTTGGCAATCAACAAGAGGAAAATTCTATACATTTTTCTAACATAAGCATATGAATTTTTTGCAGTTTAAATGGAAATATGGCTCCTTTTGAGGTTTTTATATTGCATGTTTTCATTTCATTTTTCCATATTTTCATAGTTTTTCAAGGATCATATCTTCATTTCACTGACATAGCATCAATAATTAGCTGCAAAGATTTATGATTCACTCATTAAAGGAACTACCCAAGCTAAAAATTGCATAAATTTCGCCATTGATTTGCGTTTGACATGAAATATCCAACCATGTGACAGAATATATTTATAGAATCATATCTCAGAAGCAATGTCAGAACATTTCCTTGACAATTTCTCCACTTCCTGCAAGCGGAAAATTTTCGCCCTTTACGTCAGAATATTACTTGGCTAGCGCATATAATTCTTCAACAATCATTCAAGCGTACTCGCGCTCAATTCGATTCTTTCCTGGCAAATTTCCAATTTTTTCTGGAGTATATATAACATTGCAACACACACACTACTCCCTCAATCATGCCGTATATCTGCTGATTTTGTTTACTAGTAAGCGTCCAGATTGGACAACTAATTCGTTTTTCTTCGTTTGATCGCCCTCTGCGAAAGAAGAATCGCAAGTTCCTCCTTTCACAACGTCATTGGATCCTACAAATTTTCTAAAAACCCTAACTTTTACTGAGCTCTATGCATATATTCTTAACATCGTATTTTCTAAGAAAGAGCTAGTTTATCTTTGAATCGTCGTCACTTTTCGTGCACTCCGCTTTTTTTTCTCATGAAAGAGAAACTAGCAAGCCTAATGGCGCGGATCGCTTTGGAAGTTTTCCGGCCGTTTAGGCTGCAAGTCAACTCCAAAAGCAATCCATTTTACTGAAACTTCTAGTTTAGCCTTCATTTCATTAGTCAACTTGGTCAAAGTTCCAAAGTAGTCTAGGCTTTCTATCTTGCATGTAAGTAGCATTTTCGTCCATAAAAGCGCAGCACTGCTTGGGGACCAGTTTTCGCAAATAGTCAAGCTTATTTTTCACAGCTCAAGCTCGAAGTAAAAAAGTATAAAATTTACTTAATGCCGTTATTATTTAGTGTTGCTTCGGTCAAAGCTTTGAGTAAGCATAGATATTCTACTATGCACGCGTACATTTTCTCGCTAATTGCTTGGAGACCAGTTCTCGCTAAGAATCATATCACTCTTTTCCGCATTTCAAACTAGAAATATGTGATATCAAGTTGGTGGATCATATCTTTAATAATTGTTTCCCTTTGTATAAAAAATCCAAAATTTTCATGAAAATCGCAGATTTGCTTCATACCCGGGAGGTGACAGAGTTCATGTCCATCGATGCAAATCAATGTCGCAAATGCACACATACCCAACAAATCCACGACAATCTTGTTAACAGACTGAAATCCTTCTCTTTGGATTTTTTTTTCTTTTTTTCGCACTTTTCCTCGTAGAGGTTTTTCAAAAATATTTTGGGGCTTTGCTGTTCCCCCTATTTCCTTGGAAATAGGAGTGAAATATAAAATTTTTCAATTTTGGGAAGTTGTTCTTTATTTGCATCGTAAATTGGTAGGATAGAATGGAAAATAATTTTCAATTTTTGCAGAAAAGTTTTCCTTGGATATCCAGTAAAATGTGGAATTGCCACAGAAATTATCCACTATCCTAATGTTTTTAGGTTATTTTAAACTCAGAATAAGATGTATAATCCCTTAAATATTATAGAGTAATAAAGCTCCTTTAGACGTAACATACTACATTTTAGCCTTCAACTTTCTTTACAACTTCAATTAATTTGCTATCAAAATAAAACTCAAAAAAAAAACAATAAAGCATTACCTGACTATTATCATCGCATTACCACTAATCCGAAATAAAGCTTGTTACCATTAGCATTGACGTGAATCGAGTTTTTCCTTCCAAATGTCCTAAAGTCAAGTGGAGATGGTTTACGTTAAGCAACTTAACATCAACCAGTGGCGTACCCAGGATTTCGGCTCGGGGGGGGGGGCGCGACAAAAATTTTTTTCTAAAAAAGGTGCGTGGCGTTAGCCACGCACTCCGAAAAAATTTTTGGGGTGCTTCTCAAAATTTTTCCGGGTCCCCGACCCCTAAAATCTGGAAAAAGGGGGCGTGGCGTCAGCCACGCCCCCGAAAAAAAAATTTTTATAAGGCTAAAATGAATTTTTAAAAATTTTTAAAAATTATTTTAATTATTTACAAGTAAAAACAAGTCACTTGCACATTTTTATAACCCATGTAAGTAACTTTCAAAAATTTCGCGACCCGTTCTCGGGGGGGGGGCGCGCGCCCCCCCCCCCCCCCCCCCCGCCCCCCCCCCTCGGTACGCCACTGACATCAACCATCATCTAACTCTGTTTTTATCAGTTTCTAATAAGGAGAAAAAGAATAACTAAATTACTAAAATAGATAAATGACGGACACAATTCTGTAAACACGTCAATCGCATATATTTTCCACCACGACAAAATAGTAATACTACGTCTTCGAGACTATTATACTTACTCGCATCACATTTCCGTGTCTCATTCAATTTTTTGTTTGAGGTGACGCAGCACTAAAGGTAAATTATGAGAGCGGATATATGCTTCTTTACGTCATCTCTTGGTAATCCGTTCAACTGGACTCTCTTTTCGTAACGTTTTCCAAACTCAAATTTTCAGCCAGGGAGTTTAGTTTAACCATTCATGCAAAACTCTGTATAATTTTATCCATGTTTTCGCGCACTTTCTTCAGGTGCTAACCAATAGTTTTATAAGAAAATATCAAACTCAACGGCTTTTCTGGCCCACAGTATTGTGAGCATAATTAATCAAATCAACCAATAGTTTTACGAAAGTTTTGCAAAAGCACTAAATCTTTTCTAGTTGATTTTTGTTTGGGATAACCTCATTCTTTTCCTTTCGCGGTTCCGATCGCCTATTCTTCTAGGCCTATTCGGGATGTATGCAAATGCTGGCGATGTTTTGGCTAAAAGTGGAATATCCCATATTTTGATGTTGTCGTATCATATAAGCAATTAGGGAAAAAGCATTGCAAAAAAGTCCAAACCTGAATTTTTGATCCTTGTCAGTTTTCTGAATGTTGTGCGAGAAACCCCGTTTTACTAATTTTTTTTTTGCCTTGCCTTTATCGCCAGGGCTCGGCACAGGTGGCTTGTAAGCAAGCTGGGTATCGTTTTTGGGACAAAAGGCAAAGGGGGTTTTGTTTTTGTGACTGAAGAGAGACGCAAAATTGGCGACGTTTTTTTTAGTCGAGTTTTCGTTTTTTGGGGATTTTGGGGAATCGTTCAGGTAATTTGGTTGAGGGTCAAAGGAAACTTCGTAAAAATTCCCAAAAGTCAAGGGGGACTTCGTTTTTTCCATTTTCATCTAGCCACCTCGTGCCAAGCCCTGTTTATCGCGCAATGTTTGTCTTTAAACTTCTATGACATGCAATTGTCAATGCTTTAAACTTATGAAATGCAAAATGTTTTCGAAGCTCCGAAGAATTACCTTGTGCGGATATAGCGCGCATTGCTATTCGGTTGTAGCGCGCTTCTCTTCGAAGCTAAATTTTTCGGATAATGGGAACCTCCGCGTTGTTAGACGTTCTGCCTACTAATTCGTATAACGTATAACTGAATTATATTACTTTAGGAGTATAGGTAAAAGCTCGGGTTGCTCAAGAGGAAATCACAGAAAAATCTGTAAATGCACGCTTTTCGTTACTACAAGCATTTGATAAATTAGATAATTTGCCTTTACGAATTTATTCATTTATTTATCTGTCTATACAATTGTTTATGTACGTATTACATCAGCAATATTATGTAGCGAACAAGAACTTTTTTCTACAACCTTTTGAATGAGTATTATGCCTACTACCTACTATTTGAAATAAAAAAGCAACAACCCATTTCGCGTAACGTCTAGGTTGCGTATCCATTTCCCCCCCCCCCCCCTCTTCCCCTTGCCACAGCTCCAATCATAAGTATAATAATTCCAAGCGATTATCCAGCAGCCAGAAGCATCATGCTCCTTCTCTGTAATGGACTCTTATTCAATGAACTCAGAATGACTGTGAGAAGAAGCGCAACGCCGAAGTTTTTATTTATTGCACTTTGTGCACTGCAACGAATTTCAATTGATGTTTTTATGCCATCGAAAGACATTCGCCAACTTAGCGAAAGTACGCTGCCTTTGCTCTCAAATGATATCTTACTACAAAGTACAGAGCATAGGGATTAATGGTTGAGTAGATCAAAAACAAGGATTCTGGATATCACAATGTGCTTTCATTTTTGGTGGTTTTTAGAGATGCATCAATCATGAACTTCTTTGTCTCAGCGATATTGAAGAGAAAAAACAACGACAAAAACGTTTTGTAAAATGTTAGGGTATTTTCTCGAGGAATTTGGTGAAATGTTAGATGAAATCAGCGTATGTTGAGCTACTTCGCATACAGGCGCTGTACTCGATGCTCGATGTATCTATTACACGTCGATTCGAAACAATTTGGCATTCCCATGGTATGCACGCACGCGGATACAGTATAGCACTTCGCTGCGGGACCAACGTAACAGATACGTAGGTCCGCTCATCCTCTGCGTTTCTGCCACTACTGCAAAGAAATCAGTCCTATTTCCATGAGGAACTCCAATCAATGTTAGAGATGCAGAGGGAAAGCAAAAATTTCAACGTTTATTCTCCTCGGATATTCCGAAGAAAACCTAGCGGAGAACATCGCTTTGCTGCAGGACCTACACGAACTGCAAGCGGAATCTCTCATTTCCTGCGTCTCTGTCGCCGCTGTATTCTTTGGATTATGGTAGAAACACAGAAGAAGCCACAATCCGTCCATGTACCCTCGCCGCCTGGTTCCTGCGCAGAACCGCTTGCATACTGTAGTCTACAGTTTAGCAGATATGCAGACCGCGTCCGCGTTCCGTCTTAACCAAGGGTTATTTTACGTGCCTAATAACATATTCCTTATAACAACAATCTTTAAATCTTTGCTTAAAAAAAGGAAGATACATTTTGCATTTTTAAGGTGATTTTACCCTGACAATGCTGCTTTCATTTTCTCAAAACGATAGTTAACAATATATTTTGATACTTTGAACAACTCGGTCCTAGCTGAGTAATGACCCAAATACTGCTACCGCAGTATGCATACAAATTTCGATGTACAAACTATTAACATTAATGGAATTTTCTGCCAATTTCGTTCTGGAGAATTCCCTACTTGGAAGTAAATTGAATCCAAGAATAATGTTTCGAATGAGTCCAAAGTTCCTGCGGAAGTTTTGCAAGCCGAGTTCCTTCAGCTGCCATTGGATTACGGTAATGATATAGAATAGCACAGAATTACGGTATTCTTCTCTACGCAATCTTTTCGACGAACCTTTATTTCTCCTCTTGATATGTGTCTTCTTTTTGAGCTGTTTAGTATTTAAATCGCCGCCATATGAATCAAAGCACCGACAAATTAATTATTTATGATTTTGCGCGCATGTCGCAGTTATTCCATCATGCGATGAAAAAGAGATTTTCAGTCTTAAAAGCGCTCATAATACCTGAACCTTAATCTGAGATTCATAATCTGTAGTTTTGATAACAAATTTTGTTTACTACTGCTATAGCTGAAATTTTAGTTTTCTTTAGCTGCACATCAGAACTTTTGGTTTTTAAGATTGCTGCCTGTCTTCAAATCAGTTACTTATATTTTGATCCATATTTTGATTCTGTAAAGTGTATCACGCTTATGCAAATTTAATGTATTAAAGAGGGATTTGCTACTAGTTTGTTTTTTTTACACTACTCTTGTTGGTACATTCCTATTATCGAGTATCATAAAAATATAGACAAGGCAGCAGCAGTTGAAGCTTCAAAACAACTTTTCTTGACAATGCTTTCAAAGCTTCCTGTAATTCGGAGTTCGTCCAGACAGTTTCAAAACATTCACGACAATACGACTCACCGATGGGTCGTATGCGTCCTGCCATTTTGAACAAGAATTTCAGAAAGTGTATGACCACCGGTGGGTGGTATGCTTTCTGAAATTTTTGATTTTAATAAAATTTATGGTCAAACTTTTTGAGTGAATCGAACAAATTTCTGTATACCTCTCTTGTAATACTTTCTAAATAATCAATAGTTCGGACCGTAGGACCCATTAGCGGCCAGAAAATATCAAATGCGAAATGATTCCGTTACTCTTTGGCGATCTGATGATTAAACATGTATGAATTGCATTTGTTCTGTGCTTGAATTAGTCACCAAACGTTTGCTGCAAAGATTTGTGCTTTATTTATCACATTATTTTACGTCAGTAATGGAAATATTAAAGTAGAGGGTAGAAAACAGGAAAATGGATTGGTTACGATTTTTTTTGATTAAGTATTTGCGCCAAAAAGGTGACTTAGACGGTAAGAGCAACCTGTTTTCATGTTCACAAACCTACAATGACAAAAAGTCTGAGTAAGAAAACTATTTATACGTAAATAAGATTATATTATCTACGAATTAACTATTATTGAATTATATATTGCTGTTGCTAAGTGTTTATCAACTCAGTGAGCGTGGGCAACTACCTCGATTTATGTCAGATCGTTATTTGTTCTGAAGTTGTTGGTCCTGCAGATGTCATCCCTAAGATACGGTATCCTCTCTGTCCCTTGGCATCAAATTTTCTCTGAGCTATTGTTGCTGCCTGTGTGATAGATTCAGGTTTTTCCAACACTAGCATTGGTGCTGAAGACAACATTTTTGATCGCGCCCAAAACAGAGCTCCGCCTGCGCTTTTGGCGGCAAAAATAGAGCTCTGAAGCATTGGTCAGTACAGGTCTTGACACGATACGGTGACGTGGTCTAGTAGTGGGCGGAGCTTATTGTCCGAGTTTTTTGCACATATAGCTGCATTTCGCACTTTCCTCTCTCTGCCCTTTCATTAGAAGTTTTCGATCTTTTTTTCGCCCCACCCCCTCCCCCCTCCAATCGTCTCTCCGTGCTCATTGCTTCACGCTATGTAGTGTGTTAAACAGATCGTAAACAGCATTGTTGTCAAATGATTTTTTGATCTATTTGTTTTGCGTTGTAAACAGCGTAACGTAAGTTGTTACACTATGCTTTTTCTACAATTTTTTTCTTTTTTTTTCAAACCAAAGGGCGGGTCAAGCGCACGGAGTAAGTACTTGTACACTCAACAAATGTTACATAGTGCAGGACAATTGGCTTTCGGTTGTTGAGATAACCTACTCTACACATCAAGTCGAGTTTTACTCTTATAACATCTTATTTTCGTCTTTACATTTGTTCGTTTTAGTGTATTGAGTCTCAATCCGTAAATGCAGATTTTTCAGCGGCAGTCATTATCGCCTATGAGGCGTTTGCGATCCTACAGTATACCGTAGCTCCCCTTGGGATCCTTTTTCTCACACTTCGCTCAATCTTTCGGGGAGTTCGATTATAAAATACAAGAAGAGAGGTATCCCCAGATTTGAATCCGAGAAATTGGCAATTATAATCGCTTTTGAGCCAATGTTACCGTATACCGAAGCTCCCTGGTTCAAGTGGGCGGAGTCAAAACTTTCCCGGAATTTGATAAGCATATTGGAAGAAATAAGTCTTGTTAAGGGAGGGAATATCCCTGAACAGTGTATTTTTATAAATCAGTCAGCTGATCCTTATCGATTACTGATCGAATCATGTCGGATCCCAGATGAAGCCCCGATAACACCTGTTGCTTTCACCCCACACCCTCTCATTCCTCCCATTAACACTTTCGTATATTAGCCGAGGCTGCTATCACCTTTGATAGTTCTACATTTTTTTGAACTTAGGAGGGGGGGGGGGGAGAGGGGAAACCCGACTACAAGCTGCCATCATGTCCATCATCCTTGTTATAGACTTTTTACATGTGCTGCACTTCACGAAGTTTCTTGACAGTTCTGAACTTTTGAAATGTTGTACTACATGTGTAGGGGCTAGACAATTTCTAGAAGTCAAAATCATATGTTCGTACTTTACAACCTGATCTTTCATTCTATAGTGAAATTTTCTAGGTTTCGTGTAGTGTTTGCATTGCTTCATCAGCCCTGGTGGTTCTTGATGCTTAGCTCTGGAATCTCACTTCAATGTTTTGAGAGGTTTTATTGATTAATTTACGCTTTGAACTTAGTTTTTATTTTTAAGTTATTTTTTCCACTCGAATTATTTTATATAAACTGCCACTGCATGAAGTAAACCAAAATTTCACTTTATAAAGAGAAAGGTACTTTTTCGTAACCGTAAAAAATTGAGATGTCATCTACATTTTTAACAGGTTTTATCAAGTTTTTATGTTACCTCTCTTTCAAAATATCTGGCGAAACAGCCAGCAGCAGGGTACTTTACGCCACCATTTGCATATTAGCTAAAGGCTACCATGGGCGAAGGCGAAGGCGCAGAGGCAATATAGTTGAGCGGGCGCGAACGCGGCGCGCGCGTATTCTCACCGTTGTAAATACTGCGCCTCATGCGCTCTACGGCTAGTATAACCGCGTTCGCGCCCAAGATATCACGCCTTCGTCATGCCGCAACGTATAAATTTGTATGACTGAAAAAAATTCAAGGGGAAAGTTTTTTTTACCATTTTTGATATGTAGCAATAAAGATGTTCCAGTAATCATTTTGATATATTTTGCTTTTCCGAAATACAGTTGAACACCTTCCAGGTCATCTCAAATGCTTATGTACTTCATCAGAAATGAATTTGGAAGAAATCTTGTCAAACTGAGTAAAAAGCAAATCAGTTTTTTCCCTGATGTAGCAGAAAGATATTGCTCAAATGAGAGCTCTAATGGTTTAGTCGGGGCTAAAAAATTTAACGCTAAACCCCCGCCCATATCGTCCCTTTTGATCGATCAGCGTTTATGAGTACGGTACTGGGCCTGGGTTTAGATGAAAACACTTCTGTGTGGAATGAGTCATATGAACAGCTTTTGAGTCATCTCAACTGCTTATGTACTTCATCGGAAATGAATTCCAAAAAACATGTCAAGCTGAGTCAAATCTTGTCAGTTTTTTCCTGACCCGTGCCAGGTAGATAGTGCTCGAAAATTCTATGAGAAATTTTGTCTAGACTGATATACGTATTTCTTAAACACTCCTCAAAAAATGGGTCCATAACACAAAATACCGCGAAATATTTCATTCTGCCGAAATTTTTTCTGTTTCAACAAAAACTCTTATTCTCCTTTGCTTAGCCTCCACGATCCTCAGCTGCAACCAGCCGTAATTAAGATACAGTATTTCGCCGTAACTGACCACTTGTACCAAGGCGCTCATAACAAGCTAATGTTTTAACAGGTGAGAGGGAAGTTTTTTTTATCCTTACCACTTTTTTGTCATGATGCTTATTGTATATGGGTTCAGACTCCAAAAATTCTTGTCATCTTGTCAAATATTCGTCTTCGAAAAAAATATAGAAATAATTTTCAAATACTCAAGATTCCAATAAAATATTTTACGATGCTCTTGGTCGCGAACAAAAGACGATTAATGCTTGCTTGACTGTGCAAAGATTTCGTCATACGTGCTATAATATGACCTGCAAATTTTTCTTGATATTATAGAACTTTTTCGCGTTTCCTTATTTGTTCTAATTCGAAAGCATTTTTCTTACCTGTAAAACTCTTTTTCGTGTTCGGTTATAGTCATTGGCTAATCATCTCCGCAAAAGTCGAACTCCTTCTATCGTGCGGCATTGATGCGTTTTGGTCGAGGAGAGACAACATGAATAAAAGATACGCAGACACTGCAATATCACCGCAGTAACAGCCGCAACTTGCTCATTTCCTGCGTCCATAATACTTCTACAGTTTCTTTTATGAGTAGGTTGATTTGTCATCTATGCTACTTTATCACATTTTCGTAAGTACCGAATTGAGGAAGCACCCGTATCAGATCTTCATGCATTTTCACTGAACAGAAGACTATAACACTTAGATTTATTGTTGCACGTGGTGAAATTGCACATTTTGCTTACTGCCACTTTGTAACTATAAGAACAGTTGTTTTGGTTTTTTTGTGGGAGATGTTTAGGTGAGATAAAATAACACATGCACATGCTTCAGGTCAATGTAATGTGATATCTGCAGTAATGAGATAGGTTTAGGTGCTAATTTCTTGATTTTTGTTCTCAAACGCCCTTCTACTGAAGTTTAATGTTCGTCTTTCGGATGATTAGCCGTTCAAAGGCAGAGTCCAGAAAAATTTAGCCACCTTAATTTCTTGAATGGAGACTATTTGATTGGCTCTAGCTAAGCAGTTGCTCAAATGACAGCTCAAATGGTTCAGTCGTGGCCAAGAAATTTTACGTGCAACTCTTGCCCATACCATCCTTTGCGATCGATCAGCATTTCCGAATACGGTACTGGGCCTGGGTTTAGCTAAGAATATCTTTGTCAGGAATAGGTCATATGAGCTGGCGATTTCACAGTGATGGCTTAGTTAAGCGCCTCTATCAGTTCCACGTCAAAAGAGCTCGGACCTTGGTTTGCCTAAATTGCCTTCAAATTGGCCTATAACTCCCCATGTTCACGATTAACGCCTAAATTATGTATTTTGCCCCATTATGGATCGTTTTTCCCATTGTTCGACTGATTTTGTCTTGAAACGGCTCTTCTTCTTACTCGATCGTCGTTGTACTCAAATTCAATCACGAGCTTGAAATGCTAGCGAGGCTAAGTGTTGACGTAGCCATTGCAAGTGGCAGATGTCTTTTATTTATTCAGACTGCTTTGTCTCATATGGAGTGTAAGTTTAAAGGTCGCATAAAAATGTGCAGTAAAGGATGAGTTAGAATATAGAGAATGTGATAAGTGCTTTGCACATATGTTCACAAGGTGTCCGACACCTGCTGCACCTTCTAAATTTCTTTAGTTATCTTCCGGGTTCTTACATAAACTTTACGTTGTGCTCTTCCTTTTTCTTTTGAATTCACAGAAATCAGTTGAATAGGAAATTTAAAAAATCGACCATAAGCATGCCGCAATTGAGCAAGCCCCACCCACTGTGATGCTATTGACCCCATTTGTTCCCCCAGTCAACACATTCTTCGTTTTATGTGCGTGAAGCTGAATGCAAACACACTTTTTTATTTTATTTTATGACCAGCCGCTGTTGAAGAGCTCCGCCCCTACAATTCAATGCGATATTCACTATTTGCTTAGCCATGTTCGAAGCCGCACAAGTCTTGAATTTCTATGAAAACTTACGAAGACTTAGATTGGTGCAACCGCGCCGCACTTTTGGAATAGTACGCCCACTTCCTATAGGGCGGTGCTCTCTCCCATTTGCGGCACGGTTGTGCTGTTCTGTAAATTATCCTCTTAAAGCCATTCTGTGTGTTCTACTTGTCTATTACATTGTGGATCACAATTACTCTCTATTTTTCATTTATTCATCTTATTTTATATGCAGTTTTCTATTTGCACTTCTTCGTCTCTTATAGTACTTCGCTGTTTTACTGGTTTTCTATGAAAATTCTACCGTTGGAGCACAGCAACCGTGCCGCATTTGTGAAAGAGCACCGTCCACTTCCCGGTAGGGCGGTGCTTTCTCGCAAGTGCGGCGCGGTTGTGCTGCTTTGGAACTATCTCGTTTTTGAATTCCTCTCTGACTCAAAATTTATTTTTGCGTCTGCGCTTTCGTCAATTTTTGTGTTATTTCGCGGTTACCTCGCCCCCAGCCATCAATTAACCTATTTCAGGATGAATTTAACCGATTGGTCAGTGAAAGCTTATGTGGAAACGCCAGCAACCACGATGACCACAACCTCTGCGTCACTATCATCGCCAACATCGTCTTCAGCAACGATGTCTTCACCGTCCTTAGCCTCTAGTGTATTTTCTACGGTTGCGACGGAGATGCTCAGTACGATGGCATCGGCAATGATGACGTCTTCAACGGCAACTTCTACCGTCGACGACAACGATATTCGAGTGATTATGCTGAATAATTCGGCACAATCTGGAGTTTCAATAGAGAAGTGAGTTCATATTATATGTACGTATTGATAGCGTATCAACGATTCAAATGAGTATAAGGTCACAAGGTGAATAAGCATTTGTCCAGCATTAGTCCGTATAATTCATTTGCGGCAGGAAGATCCAAAACTGATTTCTCGGCCATACCGTACACCCAACGTCTTCGAGTACGTTAGGTCGTACGTCTGGGCGAGAGTTTACGCTGAATTTCTTGGCAACTGATGAGTCGATATGAGCCGCAACTTAATCAAACTTGGTTAAAACTTCCTAATTAATCTCCACGTAGAAAAACCAGTTATTTAAATCCGCCTGACCCCGCCTGCAACAAAAAAAGCTCACCGCGTTGATGCTCACGAACTTTTATCTTTGTGCGATTTCCAAGAGCTTCTAGACGATGCATTGTTCTTTTGATCCTCTAATAGCGCTTTCAGCCGCAACTACAGACTAAATTTATGATAGCGATGAGGGCTCATTGAAAGGCTTCCGGGCGTTAAGAATAAATTACCGAGCCTGAGATGTGCTATGCATTATGCGTCATGCATAGGTTGCTTTCTGATGTGACGCACGAGATTAGAGGCGAAATCACATTTGTCTGCGAATTTGCAGAAAATCACGAGTTGATTGAGTGTCGCAGTAAGTGAGGAAAACTACTGCACATTGATTTATAGTAGTACTAATACTGAATCCCTGGGCATTTAGCTAAAGTTCGAAATCAGTCACTTGTAATGTCCGAAATGCAAAGGGCGTTAATGAAAGTAAATATATGAGTAAAAAAATAAACTTTTTACTTCTTTTATAAACAGCTTACATAATATACCACCTCATGCTGCAACTTTCTCCCTCTTCCCCGGACATGTCATTCATCATTTGCTTTCTCATTGCTGCTCTGTAGCTCTTTGCAAACAAATTTCGGTGGTTTATTGATTTTTTGGGCAGAAATCAGAACTTGAAAGATCAAGCCAAAAATTTAGTAAAGGAGGTTTGGAAGGGGGAGGAGTTAAGTGAAAGGACTTCCAAGCAATCACTGTCCAAATGCGCTAGTTGTTTATAATCACAATGCCACATTTACACTCAAACAAAACTCAGAAAATCGATATATAGATATTTCGCGGGCTACAGAAAGGACGATTTTCCGCAATACAAGTCAGAACCAAGATTCTGAACAAACCACTGAGAAGAAAATACCAAGCATTGACAACCAAAATGCTAAAATGATCTGAAATATATAAAGACCCTTTTGCACCCTATACCGTATGCTACCATAGTCTCTCTTGATGCCTCTATGAAAAAGAGATGCTGCCGGGGCTATGCGTGAATTGCTGTAATCTTTCCACGTAACTTCGCATCACTTCCAAAAAAGTCTCACACTATTATACCTTGCGAATTACGGTAGCATACTGTAGCGTGCCAAAGAGCCGTGCTCGTGGATATCTTGTACTACTGTATAAATTCCAGTCTCACCGTGGAAGAGACGTGTCGATTTCGTAACACTAACGAAAACTACGTGATCGTCTTTACTTTTATTACGATATTCCTACTATCAGTCATTGGTAACGTACTTGTCATAGTGGTCATCTTACAGGTTAGTTGCTCAATATATCGATTGCTTTGTTACTTCCTAGCCAGCAACATTGATTGTTTTAGCAACGGGCTATGCGTTCAATAACAAACATCTACCTCATGAACCTTGCCATCACTGACTTGATGTTATCAGTGGTATGTATGCCACCAACATTGTGTAAGTCATTTATTGATTTATTGATTTAAAATGGGGTAGTAAAGTACGCAAATATGACTTTTCCAACAAATATGGTAAAACTTCTTTTGCTTCTACTTAACTTCAAGTAGCTTACCAACAATGAACTTTTGCTACAGTATCCCTACCGTAACTTTCAGCAACATACTAAATAAAGTAGCAGGTCATGATAAATTTCTTCTGGAATTGATGAAAGGAAATGCCATATGATGCACTCCCATGATGTTGATTTTGTCCGTAAAACCCGCGAGGTAACGGTAGGTATACGGTACCTACATAGAACTGAAGCTTTCTTTTCGCGAAATGATGACTCGCTTGTTCATAGAACTACTGTGATTACGCAACTTTTTAGTTTCCATGGTTATGAACTGTTGGATTTTTGGCAATCTTCTATGCAAAGTGTTTGCTTACTTGCAACGTAAGTTTTATTGATTGTTTTCGTCCCACTGGTACCGTAGTTTAATTTAAAAAATTACTTTTTAGCTATGGTTGTAACAGCATCTGCCTATACTTTGGCTGTGATCGCCTTTGAAAGGTATTACGCCATTTGTCGCCCCCTACATTCTCGTATATGGCAAACACGGTAGGCGAAATTGTCCAGGGTATACGGTAACTACAGTACCACATTTTGTTTGTAGATCACACGCGTACGCGATGATCATGCTTGTATGGGTTATTGCATTGGTCGCAAATGTGCATATGCTTGCTATGTACGAAGAACTTCCTTATAATGGGAATGGTCTAATGTGTGCACCACGTTTCGCTTATATCTACTACTTTGTCAATCAGGTAATAAAGATCCAATTATCGATCGATTTTGGTAAAAAACGCATTTTTTTATTGTCGCTCTGGTCCATTCGCTACCAATCTTGCTCCAAACTCTCGCCCATACCGTACTCTTCTGGAGCGGACCAGTCAATCTGGGTACGGTAGAGGTACGGTGTGGGCGAAAGTTTGAAGCTGTTATTATCTTCTTTTTTAATTATTCTTAGTTATTTTCATTGATAGAAATATTTATTAATTTATTGATTTGCAGGTGTACATATTTATTGTATTGCTTGTTATCCCACTGGTGATTATGACGGTCCTGTACGGATCAGTGATTCGCACACTAAAACTTGGTATTCAAGTCGAAATTGCTGCCGTTGACTCTGTAGATCAGGAGAGCAAACGTTCTGGTATGTATTGAATTTTGACGATTTTATGGGCATGAAATGTGTATTTGCAGAAAGTCCCGATGAAAATGACAATCAGCAAAAGGAAAAGCTGACATTCTTTCAAAAACTTACGAGAAAGTTACGAATTGGGAAAAAGAGTGGTGTGGTGAAGACAAGGTAAAATCTATCAGTTAATCAAACTCTTTTTGAGTTTGGACGCTTTGCACAGCGGCATTATCCGCATTATTCCTATCGGGACCAGTTCACGTCCTGAACTTCAGGGATTCCACTGCGCGAAAGCGAAGCGATGTGCCACCACTAGAAGGTAGCCTTCGATCTACACACATACAGAAAAGCGCTCTAGCGAAACAGCGGGTAATCAAGTAAGCGACTTTGGAATTTCCATGACATTCGATCGATAATCGATTTTTTAATTACTAGTTTCTTGATATTTAGGATGCTTATCGTTGTTGTCATTATTTTCTTCTGTTGTTGGACTCCGTCTTATATTTGGTGGTTGATATTGACAGCCGGTGATAGTTTTGAGGTGAGGACTGATTCACAGGCTTCATGGTGGTAACAATCGATATATTGCTTGATTTGATTGGTAAATCAATATATCGATTATGCTTATGAGTCTTGTTGAGAGATGCTGTTCAGTGAGATGTGCAGTTCGTGCAGCATGTTTCAATTATTGATTTCAAAAGCAGTAGTAGTATCGATTTTATTGATTGATTTCATTTTTTCAGAGTCTCGGATTGAACGTATGGAATTCGGATCTGAACACATTTATAACACTTCTAACATATATTTCTTCATGTACTAACCCTATAACTTATTGTTTTCTTAACAAAAAATTTCGTACAGCGATCTATGCGATGTTTGGCAAAAAGAAGGTACTACGACATCATTTTCAGAAGGTAAGCTTTCAATCAATAAAATCAATAATATTACAGTGCAAAGAAGTTGTTTGCCTTTTGTAGCGTTGGCCTACCATTTGAAGCAATATGTATAGCAAATGTAAAATAATTAGCTTAGGTTAGTGTGGAGGTAAAAGAGTGTTTGTAAAATAGATGAGACGCAAATTAGAATGCTTCATAGGCTTCTGATAAACTGTAGGCTTCTGATAAACTGTAGTGTACTGTATGGCGCAGAAGACCCAATAGGGGTTGCGATAATTGGTACCAGTTAGAGACGCGGAACATTTTCCTTCATTTCTCTGCGCTCTCCTTTAGCGAGTACTCTCTCTTGCTACTCTAGTAGAACGTGTGCGTGATTGAGTTGGTTAGCGTATGATTGCCCCGTTGTTAGATGTATAATGATTAATCAATCCGTTCTAGCTCATCGCATGTGTTTTCTGTGTTTTTAGGTATATTTTCTCGTTAACGCTCCTCAAACACCACAGTTGCCACACGATAATAGACCCATGATCAACAGGTAAACAATAACACGTGTTATCGATTGATTTTTCTCTAACTCGAGCTTTGACAAATATTGAGCTCTCCTACAGCTATGAACTGGATACATTACACACATATGCATGTGATATCGATCAATAATCACCCAATCGATTCTGCCTTCTTCTCTTATTGAGCTAATCGATTCTTTTCTTTATGTTAAGCTGTGTCTCCAAGGGACTTATGTACACAGAAGAAAATACCGTAAGTATGGAAATGAACGCACGGGCCTGGTTTCAAGAGAATTTTGGGTGCTATTCCATAATTGGTTGATCAAAAAAATCGTTATCGTATGTTGCTAAGCCACGTCGAGAGAAGGGGCAGGGGATACTGTAGCCGCGGATACCGTAATCACGTCGCGTAGCTGGCGCCATTCGATGGATTACGGTAATTGTATCGTAAACTTATTTGGAAACGATTATGCATTATGTTGTCATTAAAATCACTATTGGAAACTATCAGACTACCTTAGCCCCGTAAAGGTCCATTTGATAATACTGTTGTAATTAGTAGTTCCGCTGCAAAGCAATCCAGAATGTGATTAATTTTAGCCCAACCTACCGTATACGTACCGTAATCCTATCAATAACGCGACGCTCCGCGACGCGAAAACAGTGATCGCAATCAGCGTTAGTCAACGGAATCCAATTTTTGAGCACCGAAAGTGGAACAGCACCAATTTTTGCGTCAGCGGTCTTATGTCATGAACTTACACCATTTCCAATGTCATGCTTTCACAATGTATAATTGATCGATCGATAATTGGTTGATTCTTGACCATGTTATCGCTTGCTTCCGTCGCTTTCGCTATCTGTGTTGTGTTGCATCACTATTTCAGCTCTTCACTCCAATAGCGGTTTCCATAATGAATGAACTGAATGCCTACAAAAATCAGTTTTATTTGATGATTGATTGATCATATACTCTCTAGGTCAGTCTCGTCGACCTTCAATCCTCCACGTCCGGTCGATTCT
Source organism: Cylicocyclus nassatus (assembly GCA_958299035.1). NCBI lineage: Eukaryota > Metazoa > Nematoda > Chromadorea > Rhabditida > Strongylidae > Cylicocyclus > Cylicocyclus nassatus. The sequence goes on from CATQJL010000223.1 coordinate 83,480,817, forward strand.
AGCGCTAGATCGCCGCTCACATTGGCGCGGAGTATCTCGCAAACCAAGCCAGTAAGCGTTATCGATTTTATTGATTTCCCAGCACGTAGCTACTTGTTTCAGAGCAACTATCGTGTGGCGTGATATCGATTTTGGTCATAGATCAAAGCAATGAATCGATATTCGGGGCTGATGCCAGCTCATTAGCACGTGTGATTCTCAGAATTTCCGCTTTATTATTGGGTCGCTAAATTACGATGTTCACCATGCTGAGAATATACACAATAGGTGAACTACTTCATGTAATCAAATTAATTGATTGATGAGTGATTTGCTGCCAAATTTCCTCCCAAAGAGCTTCGTACGGGTTTATGTTGCCATAATATTCTGCATTGTTTTGAACAATAAAACTTCCGTAAAATTGTGAAGTGATTTGATGTGATAAACGAGACTTTGCAAAATATGTACGGTCAAATAGTTACAGAGATTTTATGATTCAAAAGAGTATCAGTATTTATATTTTAGAAGATGCCATTAAGGCTAAATAACATTTGCTCAACATACAGTGCTGGCCATAGCTATAAAGCCACCCTAAACATCACTGCAATTTGCTCTCTCTTGCCCAAAATTGTCTAGAAAACCACTATTCTGTGTGCAAACTAACGTCATATCATTGACCAGAACGGCTCCCGATTTCATTGATTTTGGCCGGAGAAAAATTAAAAAATTTGAAAAAAGGGGTTCTCGAGGCTGGTCACAGCTATAAAGCCACCTCTCATTTCCAATTAGTACTACGTTTTTTGAGGCTGAAATTTCTTGTACATATACAATATCAAAATATAAAGCATTTACCACACTTGGAAGCAGTCGCCTATTAAAAAAGAAGATTCATCGTGCATTTTCTGCTTCAAAATGTATAAAAAGTTATAATGTTTGGAAAAATTGCCTTTTCACCGAGTTTTCAAGCATTTGTTTGACTCGAATGAAGGTCCTAGGCTTCGCCGAGCCTTTGCAATGAATATGGTGAAGAGCGCAGTAGTCAACATGGCGTAGTCGCTGATATTGATAAACGAGCCCTAACCTCACCTCCAGGTGGACGAGTTTTCGAACCGCAGAAATTGAGTTCCAATGCCCGAAAAGCTCTGTCACGTGCCCACCACGTCGCCTGTACAACGATAAACTCGTGCGCACAGCTTGAACGTCATCGCAACTCTCAGGATTTTGGTTTCGCCTTAAACGCTTTTTTTCCGAAAATGAGTGGTGCACTCTGCCTAATCGTGACGCACTCTGACCTCTCAATCGAGCGGAAAACCGCTCAAAACTCCAAAATTCTAGTATTCCTGACAGTTTTGTAAGTTTATGACTTGAAGAGGAGTTCAGAGCAGTGAGATTTGAAGTCATGTGAAATACACTGCGCACCACCGAACTGCAGGCAAAGCGTTCTAAGTTCAATGCTGCAATTACGTCTTTGTAAAAAGTCTGACAGCTTCTGCATGAGTAGGCCACCATGCAAACAAGGTGTCAACTTCCAACCGAAAATTTTCGCGCGTAAGAAATCGAGATTCGCGTCCCAGAAGTGCGTTTACACCTAGGTAGGATTGAGCTTCGTTTATCAATACCAGCGACTACGCCATGTTGACTCCTGCGCTTTTCACCATACTCATTGCAAAGGCTCGGCGAAGCCTAGGACCTTCATTCGAGTCAAACAAATGCTTGAAAATTCGGTGAAAAGGCAATTTTTCCAAACATTATAACTTTTTATACATTTTGAAGCAGAAAATGCACGATGAATCTTCTTTTTGAATAGGCGACTGCTTCCAAGTGTGGTAAATGCTTTATATTTTGATATTGTATATATATATATATATATATATATATACAAGAAATTTCAGCCTCAAAAAACGTAGTACTGATTGGAAATAAGAGGTGGCTTTATAGCTGTGACCAGCCTCGAGAACCCCTTTTTTCAAATTTTTCAATTTTTCTCCGGCCAAAATTAATGAAATCGGGAGCCGTTCTGGTCAATGATATGTCGTTAGTTTGCACACAGAATAGTGGTTTTTTAGACAATTTCGAACAAGAGAGAGCAAATCACAGTGATTTTTAGAGTGGCTTTATAGCTATGGCCAGCACTGTATGCCTTTTTGCCGCGCCTATCTTTGGTATCATAAAATTCTTGAATATTGTAGTTCTTGTCACTGCTCGGCATGAGCTGGAAGCACGGAGACCCCCTTTGGTTTCCAAAAAATTCATGAATTCCCGCTTGACATTTTCAAAGCCTCCTCACTCCTCTCTACTTTTTTTTGTACTTAGACCGGCTCATCCCGGGATAAAGAGCAAAAGAACGAAAACAGAAACCCGGGAAGAACTCTATCCCGATTTCCTCTCCACTCACCTTCCCTCCGTTTCCTTATCTCTCCAGCCCCCCCCCCCCCCCCCTCCCACTTCTCCGATTACGACTAACCAGCATAGCAACAAAAAAGAGAAAGATGAAAACAACAATAAGCATAAACGGCATAGCAAAAGGCACACGCCATAGTTGATCCACTTTAATCCGCTTATTTTCCTTGATCCAAGTCGTGTAAAATGCTCCATAGTATAATAGTAGGTCATTTGGTCTACATAGAGCGATGCACAACATCACAAATTTTTTTTCACTAGTGGTGGAGGGTTTCACATTAAGGGCCGCATGCATTAACATCCCAGCCGGGGAGGGGATCGCAGCTTTAGAAGAAAGCTTCATATTTTGAAGTTCCACATATCCGGATTTTACGCTACATATATGTGAGTATTACCACAATCCTTCACTGTGTACGTACTGACACGAGCTAGAAGCTGCACAAGCCGCATTTTCCTGATTTTTGTATGAACCCTGATGATTCCCAGCATCCAACGTCTTTTCTTCAAAGCTATCGAAAACCTTGTAATGTTGTATTGGTTATCTACCTTAGCTTTTTTCAAAATTTTGATGTTCTAATAACCCAACTGTTCTTATCAGCAACACACTTAGGGTCGCATGCATTAACATCCCCGCCAGGGGGGAGATCGCAGCTTAAGGTTGCGTTCATACTGGACCGGAAGTTCGGCAACAGTTCCAGCACCGCGCTCAGTTCGAGCGTTGTCCTGGAACTGTTCCCGAACTTCCGGTTCAGTATGAATGCAGCCTAAGAAGAAAGCTTCATATCCTGAAGCTCCAGATATCTTATTTCACGCTATCTACCTACCCGTAAGTACTCCCACCATCGTTCACTGTAAACATCTTGAATGGGAGCAAGAAGCTGTACAAGCCGCATTTTCCAACTTTTTGTTTGGTCCCCTTTCTGCCGACCGTCTTTTCTTTAGAGTCATTTTTCTTTTTTCCAAATCAATAAAAACATTCCAAAGTTGTGCTGTTTATCTAACCCAACAGTGCTAATCATGTTTCTGGTGAGACAAGTGGTGTTTTGATGTCATGAAATTCGAGATGAACCACAAGTTCAAAGATGGGTTTATCGAAAATCGTTTGGCGGTTCAGTGGATTTACGCTGTTGATGGACACCAGATAAACGCACCGTTTATGGTCTCAGCATTACCTCAAACTTGGGTAATCAAACCCTCGTCTGGGGTTGAAAACAATAAACACGATCACATCAATAAACTGTGAACACATCATGAAAACTGAGCTTTTGATTTCCTTGACTACTTTGGCTAAGTTTTTTCCTGCCTTTCTGGCCGACTTTGAAAACGTGCCGATAAGTTTGAAACTTGGTCCAAAACCGATGTTTAAAAGAGCTTTCTCAAAAGGCGTTTGATGTAAGGACAACACTTCTTGCATAAATGTAAAACGAAATGGAAAACGTGGAACAATTCCTCCCACCATGTAGGCCCAGAAGTCAAATGGCGCATGTTGAGCTTGAGCTTAGCGGCGCATCTTCTCGATGTTGTCGTTGCGCCTTGACGTCGTGCGTTTCTGTAATGGGAAACTGTAAAATCTTGCAGCTCGCGCTGTGAAGCCACGATAAATCGATATTCCAAGAATGCATTTGTTCTTATCAGCAACACGCTTACAAAAAAAATGGTCAGAATTCGAAGTGGCCAATCCAAGCAAGCTGCATAACATTAGATGCAGCATAAAACGCTGACTCGAAATCTGTTTTCCTTATCTGCAGAGCACGTTTGTGGATAAAGTTATAAGCCGTTGAAGTCCATCGTTTTGCTAGGAAATCGTGCGTGTAAAAGGCAAACTTGGCTGTATAGAGCCAGAGTTCAGCTTAATCTTGAGTCAAAACGCTCTTCTAGGTTACTTCAAGTGGCCCATACCCAAAGGTGAGCCAGACGGGCAATAATGCTTGAATTCGCGTTTTACGCACAATTTTTCGCTATAAAACTGCTCATAACTTCTCCTGCAAAGGCGCATTGCAGATAGGGAAGACAGATTTCGAGTCAGCGTTTTATGCTGCATCGAACGGTATGCAGCTTGTTCGAATTGGCCACTTCGTCTTCTGACCATTCCATTGTTAGCACTGTTGGGTTAGATAATCAGTACAACTTTGGAAGGTTCTCGGTAACTTTGAAGGAAGGGAAATTATTTTGAAGAAAAGACGGTCGGCAGCCGGGGATCATCAGCTCAGACAATCGCCGGGGCAGGCGGCCATCCGATATGTTCAAGCGGGCACCGGAAGAATAGTTCGCTAAATTGTCGTAGCCCGCCCCTTAATATCCGGGTATTCGCGCGCGGTTTCACGCGGAAACTGTTCAGAACAATAGCTGCTACTTTGCCAAATTTTTGAAAAACGCTCGCTTGGTAATTAGTCTCCGCTGATTCCTTACCGTCGCCCGCTCACAGCGTTTTCAATGTGAAAACTCCGTTTTATCGTGAAAATTTGAATGACTATGGGCAGCGCGACTGATTCGCGCTCGCTACTTTTTTTGTAGTTTGGCGATGATTGTGGCTGCAAAAACAGCTCCTATTTCGGTGTAATGGCATCTGCCCGCCAACAATACATATTACATGAGAAAATTTATTGGTGCTATCAAATAAAACCAGAAATTCCTGTAGATAAACCAGACAACCGAACAAGACAATTTGCTCTTTTTATTAATAGTACGTTTGAAGCTTTTGCCAAAATCTCAAGACAGTACACAGGAAATGCGGACCATAGTCGAGTAACTTTGATAGGAAACTGTCTTCTGAGGTGCTGCGATACCGATCTGTTGATGAGGCTCGAACTAGAAAAAAAATGAATATTTTTTAGCATTCCATCAACTTCGTAGTCAACCTGCAAATTGATCCGATGTCAATTTCTTCATGCCGCGTTTAAACTAAGTTATCGACGCTACACTTGTGAGCCGGCACGATGCCATGTATAGTTGACTGGCGTATGCCTAAGGCACAGAATGTGACGTTACCAGTAAGAGCACCAGAAGCAAGATTTTGAAATTTTTAAAATACAGCAGAAGCCGGTAGAAAATAAATATCTGAAAGTTCAATTTGAAGCTGTCAGAGAAAGTACTTCAAATATTCTGGCAGCCATTTTCTTGCCTAGCAAAAGCTGTAAAATGTAGCCAGTGTCTGGCTCTTATCAGCTGTTTTAACTAAAGTAAATTCCTTTTGGCAATTTTTCTGTGACAAGTTTATGGGGAAGGGTTTATGATTCCAGTGATAGTGGAACAGTTGTGCCTTCAGTTCCCCGTAATCTCGCTGCTCGCAAACACGGCATTCCGCGTCTCAAAAATTTCGTATGATATCTTTCCGTGACCGTGAACATTGACTAAACAGCTTTTTCCTATGAAACTCGCGCTTTGAAGATCTTGAAGATCGCTTGCTGAAAATCAGCTTATCGCATGACCACTGTATCATACCGCTCGTTCTATAAGGCACAGCCAATTGCTAAAACTTTACTTGCCACCCACAACGTTGCAGAAGATAACCGCTTCCTAACTAAGACAGCCGCACATTGAGGCTTTGCCTCCGCTAATACATTTGTGGTAGGCGCTTGCGCAAGCCCGCAACATCTCTGTCCGCCTGATAATATTCGCTAAATATATGAGCTTTGCTCGCTGAAGGTTTGGCCACGCCCTATAATTCTGCTAACCGCTTGCAGAAAAGCGCGAGTTTGCGGACCGCCTGCCCCCGGCGATTATCTGAGAGAGTATCATACAAAAAGTTGAAAATGCGTTTGTACAGATTTTCGCTCTTGTTCACTATGTAGTGAAGGAAGGTAAGGAATACTTACTGATAGACAATGTGAAATCCGGATATCGGGGGACTCATGATATAAAGCTTTTCTTTTATGCGATCTTCTCCCCAGCGGGAACGTTAATGTATGAGACCCTAATTGGATCAAGTGGACTAAGTATGGCGTATGCCAAAGGTCGAAATATTAGCGCGTTGATTCGCGCATTGCGACCGGGACAGAGTTGCTGTTGAAAGTTTTGAGAGCTGGAACCACAATAGCCTGGAGGAAAAATTATGAAAAATGTTTTGCTTGCACGAAAAATCTACGATGAAGATAAGATTTATGGTTTTCTAGGAAAATCTTTGGTCAGAAATGGTCCGAATATACCGTGAACATGGCTGTCTTTCAATTGTTTCAGCACGCTAACTCCAGCAGATCTACTTAGAAAAGATTTATTGGAACCGTGGCCTTTCGATATATGACATGTATTCGTCATCTGCTGAAAGATTTTCCTAAGAAACCATGACTCCTTCCATTTTGACGTCTTTGCACAAGATTACAAGTAATGTCGATAGGTAGTAAAGGTATCGAATGGCTTAGGCCTCTAAAAGAGTTCGCGCGACTTGATCGTCGTGATTTAATCGCTACAAGCCAACTGTAACAATATCATTGCATGCCGATCTTCTTGCATTTCTCTGTGATAGTTTTCCAACAGGACCAACCGTGACTAACTGTCACAACCGAAATGTTATACAAGAAGATTGGCATGCAATGAACTCTAACATTTGTCTTGTAGCGATTGAATCGCGACGATCAAATCGTGTGAACTCTGTCTGAAGCCTAACCGTTAGCGCTGTCGTTTATTGTTGCACAATGATGCCCGTTTGATCTGTGTTGCAATAATTTTGCGTTTGCTATTACAAGCACTATTTCTTCTCAGGAAAGCGTTTCGCGCATAACCAATAGTTTCGAGAAGCTGTTCAAGACCAGCTCTCTGATGTACAACTTAGTTAAAAAGACCACGGTCATCAGTTGTCCTTCCCTTGTAAGGCGCTTAATCGAAGTTGACATGTTAAAGATACCGTCCACCCAAATTCTCGAGTACTATGTTTTTGTCGTTTCGGAACCTTCTCATCTCCATTTCGAATATGAAGTCGAGAATCCGCGAAAACACCGACTCTCTGAAACGGTGATTGGTTGAGTGCGCATGGATAAGCGGGACGAACGTCATGCCCATTTAAAAGGGGAGCCAACGTGGCGAATCTGTCATCCGAAGCGACCTTAGAAGCAATATCTTTGCTTCGGAAGCAACTTTTGACAGCGCGAGTGAAGTATACAATTGGGGGCCCGCTACTGTTGGGTATGAAATTCATCGACCCAAATTGGTGAACGTTGTCTTTAGACCATAGGACAGCCACTTTGATGGTGCCTATGGGAACATTTCTAGGGGACAGACTATATATGTAAAAGTATGGAATACTATGTAAGCAAAGGATCGGTTGTGCGTGCAATATGCAAAAACTTGCGCAATCGCTTACACACTATATTTAGTGTCATATCATTGTGTGTTATATTGTAAATAGGGCTTTTGTTTGTTTGAGGTACAGTTTTGAATCCCCACGTTGTGCTCGAGCATGCCGCCCACCTGCTACTTTTACTTTACCGATGGAGCGGCGGCATGCTAAAACAGCGCATATATGATGCATACCCCAAAATTGTTCCCGTATGAACCATCAACGTAGCTGCCTTTCGATCAAATTAACATGTCAACTTCGAATAAACGTCTTAAGTTTGCTGGAGTTAACGTGCTAGAACGATCGAAAGGAAGCCACGTTGATGGTTCATATGGGAATAATTCTAGGGGATGCACGATAGACTAAACGAGCAGATAGCGTGCTCGCGGCGTGCTAACAAGATGTGCTAACCCCCATTGTGAGCAAAGTCTTCTCGATGATTCGTCTTCGATTCATCTGTTGTGTTGTTGTAGGAACAACTTTTTCGATAAGTTTGGACGAATTACTTACAAACCAAATTTACCAGAGACTCAATGATTGCGGTATATGCACAAAGATAACTTATGACTTCTTAACGATGATACACTTTGTTGCACGAGGTCATATAGAATGCTCAGGTTACAAGAAAGGAGGACCCATGGTATAAATTATGGCTTTTTTGATTTGTATTTTCCTAAACGTCTGAGTGGTATTTTTTCGCGCAATACTTTCAGCGGCTTCTCAAGACACTCTTATTCGTTGCGCGATGAAAAACGACAAAGTTGACTTTGAACAGACTTCGAAATTTTTGGTATGATAAAACTGCTCAGACAATCGATCGGACCCCTCCACCGGACCCTCGGAAACTGCCAGGGTCGCGCCGGACCCAGTTGACCAATGAGAGAAGGGCAAATGGGCGGTCCATCGCGGTGGCATCACTGGCAGGCAAATGGGAGGCTTCTCCGGCCCTGCTGCAAAGGTCCGCCATTTCTCCGGCGCGACTCTGCCAGATTTGACGGACTCCGCGCCGCAGAGGTCTGCGCGGCGCGTGTCCGCCAAATTTGGAAGACACGCGCCGGAGAAAATCGGAGGGGTCCGGAGCAGAAATGGGAGGTATCCGGAGCAGAAAATGGGAGGTATCCGGAGCAGAAAATGGGAGGTATCCGGAGCAGAAAATGGGGGGTATCCGGAGCAGAAGATGGGAGGTATCCGCCGGAGAAATGGGAGGTATCCGGAGCAGGCTGCGTATCGATTTGGCGCGTAGCAAGCAAACGTCTAACTCCACGGTGATGAGTCCTCTGTTTACGCTCTTTGTCCATATTTTAGTCGCCGTTTATTTGATTCTGTTATTTTTGCGCGTTTCTTTACCGTTTTTTCCTTTTCCGCGTTGCTCTTCGTCGCGTTGGCGTTTATGTTGCTGTAAGTTCCTCGTTTTCAGGTTTATGTTTGAAATTTTCGTGCGGTTGCACTCAATCACCTTCAGTGTTTGGCTCTTTCCGACTTGCTGAGACATCGTAGACTATTGATGGAGTGGTTTTTGTGATTAATTCTGGATTTTCGAAACAATGAGGTTAGTTGCGCAACTATCTAGTGTTGTTGTGATGAAAGTATCGTCTAAATAATCCGTTTATTGCTATAGTGTGGACCCCGGCCAGGTTCCCATAGGTACCTCCGCGGCGCGCCCGCAGCGCATGCCTTCAGTGCGCTTTTCGTTTCGGCTCTGAAGGGATTTCTTTCAATTTCCTCTTTCAAGTGTGTTTGTTCTCTTCTGTAATCTCTACTTTAGATGTAAACGACACACGTCAACTGCTGGTGATGGATTTTTACGAGTCTTGACAGTCTTGCAAGCATTTGTTTCGAAAATCTTGTTTTTTTCTCAATAGTGAAGATTTCGGTGTAGTTCAGAGACATCTCTCCAAATGTTCAGAATAAGTGTATATGCAGTTGATTTTGTGGAGTGTAGATGCTTCTAGCCTTTTGTTACACCATCAGAGCTTTGCAATCGTGCTCTTGAGCTCAAACTTTCTGGGTTTTTTTATGAACAGAAGGAAGACTTTTCAGAATTGTTCTTCGACTTTTCCTGTTACTTCTATCATCCATCGCTGGTAGTGTCATACACTACTAGCGATGGATAATAGAAGATTCCAGTTATTTATGAGATTGACTGGAATCTGAGCGCTAGTAGTAGAAGTTGTGAAGGTTCTCCTATTGCCTTGGCTTTTCTCGTGTTCGGATTAGAGGCCTCCACATCTCATTTCACTCCTGTTTTCGGTTATAATGCTTTTTTGTTCGTAAGTGAAATGAGAAGCGTTCAAGTCGGGCGCGCGTTGCGTGTGCGCCGCGCTAGTACCTGAAACTGGCCGGGGTCCACACTATCTCTCTCGTACGTATGCTTACCAAGTCGATCGACTTTTCATCAGACGTTGCAGATCCTCACTATATCGTTTCTGGCTTGAAAGATAGGACAAGGCAAGAGATATGTTGACAAAAGTCTTGGAGGCAACTCCAAACGATGTTGAAGTTTTGTGACTGTTACTGAAGCATTGTGACTGTTACTGTTGCTTAGTCACATCACATTGCTTCCAGTATTGCTTAGCGAGATTAGGGACTGATAAGGCTAGGTAAGCATGTAAATGTGAAATGTTTGAGTCACATAGCTTCTTCTTTACTGTTTATGTGACTTTCAATTACAATTTGCAGAATCGCTTTTGAACAAGCGTTGGAATTGCAAAATGACAATGTTTGTGCTCTCTCAGCACTTGCCATTTTGGATTACAATACGCATACTGTCGAGGGAGCCCAAAGTGCAGTGGCTTGTCTAGGCCAAGCGTATAGTCTGGAGCCGGAGAATCCGGTTGTCTTGGTCCATCTTGCCAACCACTTCTTCTTCAAAGGAGTCAGTGCAGAAATTCTTTGAATTAATTACGAATTATCTATAAAAGGGACCTTTTAAATTTGTCCAAGCTGTTACATCGAGGTGTTTATCGCTTTATCTGAAGGCATCACTTTTTCAGGAAATGAACAAGGTTGAACGGTTAGCGTGGCATGCAATGAGTATGACGGAAAGTGACGAAATCAAGGCCGAAGCTTGTTACATTCTTGCGCGGTTTTTCCATTTCAACAGAGACTATGAAAAGGCGTTCAAGGTAAGTTGCATATGCAAGAATTTCAATCCATGTCATCATCGTGTCCTAGTACTATTATCAAGCAACTACGTTGAATCATCCTACTTTCGTTTTGCCCCAGTATGGCCTTGGACCTCGGAATTCGAAGATGTTTGGATGAATATAGCTCATGTATATATCGCACTTGGACAATATGTCCCTGCTTTGCAAATGTGAGTTTATGGCGTTCCTCGCTGTTTTGTTTCATGTTGCACAGAATGCTTTTTTGATCTTTTTGTCATTTTCTTACCATGTTAAAACCATATGCTTATACTGTGGTGTTACAAGGTTCTTTTTGCAACTAGGAAATTAGTTTTTCTTTGAATATTCTTATCACTCCTAGTATGGTTTTTGTAATATGAATTAACTGTTGTACGTATGCTGGAGATAGATAGATAGATTTTTCGAAAGTTTGATAAATTTGAAATAAATGTCTTATCTCTTCGTTCTTTCTTCTATCTTCTATCCACAAACGCTAGGGGTGAGAGGGAGGGGGTAGAGTACGGGGTGAGGGTCGCGCTAAACTCCTACCCGGGGGGGGGGTCCTATTCGGCTTATTTGGGTGGGGTTTAGAGACAAAATTGGGGTTTGGAGCTTAAAGGCAGCGTCCAGGCACGTCTTGACCTATGGGGATTTTACATGGAAAGTATTTTGGGGCCCTAACTAAGCCACTACCCAACCGGCAGCTCAAGTAGTGCTCTAACGCCTGAGATATTCTGCTCGAAACCGGACCCCGCGACCGTGTTTCGCATGGATTCATGGCGCAAAGAGTGGATCCTGGCGCGAAACTGCCATGAATCCATGCGAGTACGTTCGCGGGGGTCTGTTTCGAGGGGAATATCTCAGCCATTGGAGCACTACCTGAGCTGCTGCTTCGGCAGTGCCTTAGTTAGGGCCCCAAAAGTACTTTCCATGTAAAAGCCCCATAGGTCCAGATCTGCCTGGAAGCTGCCTTTAATTAGGGCTAATTACAGTATGCCGCGATCGGGGGGCTCCGGCGCACAAAATCGGGGGGCTCCGGAGCAGAAAATGGGAGGTATCCGGAGCAGAAAATGGGGGGTATCCGGAGCAGAAAATGGGGGGTATCCGGAGCAGAAGATGGGAGGTCTCCGGAGCAGAAAATGGGAGGTATCCGGAGCAGAAATGGGAGGTATCCGGAGCAGAAAATGGGAGGGCTCCGCCGGACAAATGGGAGACCCACCGCTGGGGATACGCCGCGACCCTGCCACTTCTCCGGCGGAGGGGTCCGATCCGCTGTCTGAGTGAATAGCAAAAATAAAGATTTTTGTACCGAGTACACAATGCAGGCGGTAGAACATCCATGTAATGTTTTTCCGGGCTATTTAACATTTACTAGACCTTATCCTAGACTGTTGTTACAAATACACAACAATCTCTTTCAGCTAGCATTTTGTTCCTATGCTACGACAGCAAAGCGATTTCATAATTTTTCAGTTTCTTTTTATGTTCCATGCCTTTCCTTTAGCCTAGTATGGAATTCTTTCTATTAGACCAGTGCAAAAGTTTTGTCATTCTACTCTACTGACCGAACGATGAGGAAGAATAAAGATAAACAAACGCACAGGCTGTATCCGTTGCAAAATTTTTTCCTATTTCCAGCTGCCATACCGCAGTGTGGTTTAAGAGAGCGCTGAGATAATTGCTGAACATTACAACCCTTCGTTTTCATCAAGTCTAACTTGCCTACTTTTCAGAATTTTTATTCGAGACATTTGGGGGTGTTTCGATAGCCAACAGGTAGACCAAACCTCTAACCAACTGAGTTTCCTCTTTTTACAACTACGTTTAGATTTTCGCTAAATGATTTTTCAGAACTCCTGAGTGAAAAATTGCATAACCCGTTGTTGTACCAAACGCTGCACAGTCGTCAGAATATCAAGGTTGAAGGTTATCAAAATCCCCCGCGCCTTATAGGCTAGGCGTGAAATTAGGGTACTTCAGTTATAATTATATTTCAATTAGCTAGGTTGCGGAGGATTTTGAAATTCAAACACTGTTATCAATGATCATTTTCTGCTCTGTTCCAAGCTAACGTTCAGGCATTCTTTACGCAAAGAGTGTCCCAGAATATCAAGTGTATCAAACGTTTGGTAGCTAATAACTTTTTTTATGAAAAACTTTTGCAGATTCTTTACTTCCACATCGTAGGTCTAGCTTCAGCACAGGGCTACAGTATAACGCAAAACACCGATCTCTCTTCTTCACTGCAGGGTTACGGTAGGAATTCGAATATGGTTTAGAGTCACTGGCTTACTAGAGTTCTGTGTCGGTGATTCGTCTTCTAAAGTAATTTTCATTTTGTTTTCTTTTCAGTAGGGAAAATCGCACTGATAACTCAATAATGCTTGACGATCATTTGTTGATACATCTCGCCATCGTTTAGTGATTCCGCATAGGTTGCTGCGGAGGCTGCCATTTTCGTCAACTCGACCTAAAACGGAAATTTTATTTTGTAATTCAGCGAGTGGCAAGTAAGAAATTTTTCGCTCACCTCCTAGTAAGTACTTCCATCCATTTTTGAGATCAATTCCGCATGCTGCTAAGTTTGAAGCTGTTAAAATTTGAGGAGACAATTCTGTGCCGTTAAATGTCTTCTTAACCTTACAATTAAGGAAGAGGTAGCACATGAGCATGCTTCTGATGTTCCGACTGAGGAAGCAAGAAGAACGAGGAACTTATCATATCTGAAGATAACTTATAGTGTATACTGATCGACCAAACAACTTCGATTCAAAGGTGATTTTTTTCGCATTCGCGAAATATTCATAGTCTCTTTTGATTTCATGTTTACGTGTCGCGCATATATAAACAAAATACCCTATCAGACATAATTTATATAGTACATCGCTTCGCAAATGCAGGAAAAAACCGGATGCACGCGCCGTAGGCGGGAGCCGATGCGCGGGCTTTCTTTCTAACTTGTGGAGTAACGAAAATTTTCCCTTACAAGAGCTGACCCATTAGCCCTATCTTGAGTTCCACGCGGCGCTGACCCAAGTGGAGCGGGGAGAACGGCCTAGCGACCGGAAAACCAGACGGCGGGAGATCTGGCCTGGCCGACTCTTAGCTAAGCATCCGGTCGAAACTGGAAACGTCGAACTCCTTTACAGCTTGAGAGGTTCTACTAGAGTATACATTCGGCTGTGCATCGCAGTTTGGCACCTAGTTTCGTCACACGCCACGTTAAGGCGCGCCCGACCATTGTGGAGGTAGTCATATTTCGTTATTACTACATACATTCCTCATCTTGTCCTAGTGTATACAATGCGCGTCTTAATATTATAATGGAAAGGGTTTTTGTCGTCTTACTATCTTGCTAGGCGCTGTACTGTGCTACCAATAGTGTTCCTGCCTTTCTTTCTAAACCATAGGTTGGGGGCATTTTAGTGGCATTAGTGATCGGCAGCCCTATCTCTCAACCACTACTCGGAACACTTCGGTTGGAAACGCGAACACACTGAGAGGTTGTATAGCTCTATGTACTGGTAGCGGATGCCTCTTTCGAGTCGTTTCATTCGACTTATTATCCGCTGCATTTGGACGGCATCTATAGCAGCTCCCGGAGGGTTTTTCATAAAGCGATTAAGTATGTTAAGTTTCTGGACGCGCAGTAGCGCAGGGAGATTTGGTGTACGTAGATGATGAACAATCACCAAATTGTCACCAAACTCGGTTGTTTATGAATCTTGGCATAGTGTTGATCACCGCTGTACTCTTCTTCAGCCTATCCCCAAGATTGTTAATAACTTTATTACGGCTGACGTTTCGGCGTCGTCGCCTTTCTCAGAGCCTGGAAAAATTACAAAACATTCGTGCTATAGCAGTAATCACCAAATTAAGTTTGAGGTTGCATCTTTCCAAGGGGTTTAATGGCTCGCTGTGGACCCTGATGGCGAGACAAGAAGGTTATGATGTAGTTAGTCTGAAGAGCATCGAGAGCACGGGACAAGGTGGCTTACACCAAATACACTTTCTCATGTTAGTGATAGTGTTCCTCGTAGATTTTGTGGCATTTGTATGTACACGTATGATCTTGCGCAGTTGTTATGAAACGAGTGGACGCGCAAAGGGGTGCGTTGGTCCATGAAGATTAAGAGACTTTGAAGTGAGATTCTACCGTGGAACAGCCATGAAGGAAGCTAGCGTGTTGGGCCCGTCGAGCTGCAACAGGTGACCCATTGCCCAAGCGTACCGGAGCCGCCAACTATAATGGGTCATCCCACTTCATGGTTACTCTGCAGAAGCTCAAGCGTGTGCCACTCACATTCTGTGTACAGTTTATTCAGCGACGGTACACAGTAGGTTCAGCTCCATTCTGATAGTTCTTTATTGTAAGCTCAAGGCGTTTGAACCAGGGCCCGGCACAGATGGTCTGGAGTCAAACTGGATTTCGTTTTTGAGGTTAAAAGCAACGGGGATATCGTTTTCATATGGTCTGGACGGAGCGCCGAAATACAAGGCGAACATGTCAAGTTTTATGAGTTGAACGCGTTCCTTCGCAAGCGCGCGAATTTCAAACTCAAAGAACAAATGGCTTATACCGCACGAACAATCACATGGCACCGAATTGAGGCTATGTGCATACAATATTACTCCGAACTATATTATGTAAAAAGTTCCAAAGAATTATGTGTCTTAATACCCGTTTCCGAATTTGTTGGTTTCTAGACCAACACCAAACCAACTGGGTTGGTTTGGAGCATAAATATTGGAGAGTTCGCATAAGTTTTGGGCCTTTTTGATTTGAACGATTAGAACGCTCAAAAATCTTATATATAGAGCTGAATGTCTGTTTGTATGTCTGTATGTATGTCTGTCTGTACGCATGTTCCAGAGTGACTTGTTTATTTTTGTAAATAATTAAAATAATTTTTAAAAATTTTTAAAAATTCAGATTAGCCTTGTAAAAAAATTTTTTCCGGGGGCGTGGCTGACGCCACGCCCCCTTTTTCCGGATTTTAGGGGTCGGAGATCCGCAAAAATTTTGATGAGCACCCCAAAAAATTTTTCGGAGTGCGTGGCTAACGCCACGCACCTTCATTAGAAATTTTTTTTGTTGCTCCCCCCCCCCGAGCCGAAATCCTGGGTGCGCCACTGGTATGTTCCGAATAGAAAATTCCATTTCTAAACCGATCCGGACCAAACTTGGCACACATACACTTCGGGCCTCGGCGGGTGTCATAGGCTACTTTTCGTCATCGATCGATATCGATTTTATCGACTTTTATCGATTTTTTTGCAGAGTTCAACTACGGGGCTGGGAGTTTGCACAGGGGGGTAATCGAGCATGGGTATTCCGAATACAATATTAGTTTTCGGGATTATCGATTACTTTTATCGATTTTATCGATTTTTTTGCAAAGTTTAAGCTACGGGGCTGGGAGTTTGCACAGGGGGGTAATCAAGCATGCTGATTACGAGTTCGATATTAGTTTGGCGCTATTCGGCTAATCGGGCCCCAAAAATTTTTGTCGTAGAGCTTGCTCAGACTTCGTCTATAAGGGTTATCGGTACTTTTCCGTTATCTGGACCCATTTTTTCAAAAGGTTCTCATTAAATATGTATTTTACTTTAAGAACAATTTTTTATAGATTCCACGAGGACTGCCTCCCTGCTACGTGTCAGGGAAATATTGACACGTTTTGATCAATTTTGACATGTTTTTTCAAAATCATTTCCGGTGAGGTGAAAGAGCATTTGTGATCACCTAAAAGCTGTTTGATTGTCTTCTATGAGAGCAAAACAATTGAAAGTTATATTAGGACATCTTGACCGTTTTCAGCAATGATTCAGCATTGTCTTTCTCTTCAAACTTTTTGCCTTGCGAATTTAGCCAGACGAGACTATAAATGATGGCTTGAAGTTCCTCGCCATTGCTTGTTTTTTCACTCAAATGATGGGACCCTAGCCCAGTTCTCTATTCTGGGCAAGTCTAATGTATTTATTAAACCACAGAATGACGTTAACATGATAACAATGCTCATTTTTAATAACGTCCAGTCGAAAATGGGGCCACTATCGAATAAAAGCAGATTGAATTTAAGTCTCTAATTAGGGCAACTCAAACTCTTTGTTAAACCTGTTAAACGTGTGAATGACAGGTCAAATTTATTTGACACGTGGCAGGAAGGTTGACACTCCTTCCTGTGAAGTCGAGACCAGATTTGTTATGAGGGAAGAAGCAATATCTTTTTTTTTTGGAAAAATGGGTCCGGATAACGGAAAAGTACCGGGTTATCTTACATGCTGATCACAGATATCACACTTTTTTCGCAGAAAGTCCCCCATGTGGTTACGATAGGTGTACGGTAGGAAGTCAAAATCATGAATTCGGCTGGAGTTTGGTCCAGAGAACTTATTCGACTTGCTGATTACGAATTTCATACTCTCTCTGCATATTGGGACCTCTTCATAGAGTTAGGGTGGTCATATACGGTGTGGGGTCGAAACCATAGATTTGCTTCGAACTTCGTCTAGGGTGGTCATTTAGCGCGCTGAACATAAATATCATGTTGATTTCGCAGGATGCTGCATTTTCTTGGGTAACGGTGGGTGTAGATGGGTCGAAGTTCCAGTTTTGCTCAAAAACTTACCTGTAACGGTTCACAAGTATACTGCATATAAATATGAAACTTGCTCGCTGTCATAACGCATTAGTGAAGTTGTGTGAGTTACAGGATTTGAATGGACAGGGCCAATTTAGATCCCAAATATTCTTGAAATGGGGAAACGGTCGTTTTGCATGGCGGTCTCCAGCGCCATCCTGATAACATGTCCCAACGTGTAACGCACGCGGCAAATCTCCCTCCCCCTGATTTGCTTAGGAAAAAGCCGCCGAAGGGTGTATCGCACACGGCAAATGTCTCCCCCCCTATTTCTGCTTAGGCAAAAGCCGCCGAAGGGTGTACCGCACACGACAAATCTCCCTCCCCTATTTCTGCTTAGGCAAAAGCCGCTGAAGGATGTATCGCGTGCGGCAGTGGTCCTATAAGGAAAGCATCACGGTCGTGGAAAATATACCACAAGAATTGCCTTTATCGCGGGGATTGAGCACGATGTTCTTTGAACAGCACTTTAGGTAATTCCCTGCCAAGATTTCAGGCAGGTTTATGATTTTTACCCGCTGCCACGCGATGACTATGATATTGTCATCAGCGGCTCAAATAACCCCCATATACCGAGCTTGAGCAAGATCCGTCACAAAAACATTTTGGGGACCGGATAGCCGAATAATGCCATCAATTTTTAGAATTATCCTTACTTTTATCGATTTTATTGTTTTTTTGTGCAAAGTTTGAGCTACGGGGCTGGGGGTTGGTGAGGAAGGTAGGTGAGCATACTGATTACTCACGCAGCGGGAATAGGGAATGTAGAAGTGGGCACAGGTAAAGGTGTACAGGGACAGAAATGGAACCTTTATCGTTTTTGACAGGGCCAGGCGGAGCCGGGTAAGCCAGCTAGTCTATGATATAGCGAAGAAACCGAATGAAACCATCGCCTCTCCTTTTTTTGAGCCAAAAGTAGTGTGAACTTTCGCACTGATATATATCGTGCTCCAGTCTCATGCAGTGTCCTTCAAACTGTGCGGCGAAAAATGCATCGCCAGATTGTTGAGGCCACTGATGATTTGGTTCCTGAGGGATTTTTAGCATTCTGA
This sequence comes from Cylicocyclus nassatus, assembly GCA_958299035.1. Taxonomy (NCBI): domain Eukaryota; kingdom Metazoa; phylum Nematoda; class Chromadorea; order Rhabditida; family Strongylidae; genus Cylicocyclus; species Cylicocyclus nassatus. Next base: position 83,499,289 of record CATQJL010000223.1, read on the forward strand.
AGACTGAAATGATGCCATACTCAATGAGGAGCCTTTAATCATCTCAGAACGTTTTTTTGCTATTTGTTACAATTGATACCTCAGAACGCGCTTTTTTCGCTTTTTTTATTGTTATTATTGAATAAGGGTTTCCCCACTGACTTAAAAGGGACTTCGTAAATTTTCTCGAAGTCATGGGGGACTTCGTTTCCAAAAATGCTCCAAACCAACGCATTCCGAGCCCTGGTTTGAATTAATCAAACGGGCATTTGCCGACTCATTTTGAATTCTTGCAAGGTTCTGATAGTAAGTATGAGAACGTTGAGGCTACTCTGATATCAAAAAAGGACGGTATGTTTAATAAAAAAGATTATTATCCGAGTCCATCACGCCCACAAATGCTAGAATATCCTTCGTCACCCATTCATGGTATGACAAAATATCAAAATTTCTTTTCTAGGGATAAAACTAATTGTGTCATTTTCGAAATGTGCATAATTTTTACGACATTTCTTCAAATATAGGATATGTTATAGCTAGCGTATTAGCTCAGTCTAATATTTCAAGCTATGAGCTTAGTACTCATACCAAGAATGGAGCGACCTCTCTATTTTGAAGACAAATCGGGTCAGGCGCAACCCCTCAAAAGCTCACGCAGCCTGACCTTTTGAGGTTCTGCGCCTGACCCAATTAACTTTATTAGCGGAGTAGCTTTTTGACCTTGATTTTATATGATTCGTTAACATAGATGAAGAATGATAGGTGTTTGAGCTTACTTCGACTTTTGGCTTCGTAGTAAACGGTTTTAATTCCTGCCATAATCTAACAAAAAGTGATTCTTTGTTATGAATACCAAAAAGCTGACTTCTTTCACTTTTGTCTCTAAGTTAATCATGTTTGGAAATCATGCTTTTTAGACGTTAGGAAACCTTAGAATTGTGATGGAGATGGTTTGTAGAGCTTGTAGAGGTAATTTGGCATGCTGATTACGGAAGCTATGCCTTCAGTCTACAGGGAGAGCTTCTTTAGTGACCTTAGAGTATGTGCAAGAAAAAAGATAGAGAAACGAAATTTGGCTGTGACTTCGATAGTGGCGGTGATCGGTATGCTGTTCACGACAGTCATTCCTTCTCTAGTGGAGTTTAGATATCCATCGGTTAAGTGCTTTCCTTCCTCACCTTACTCAATCGTAGTATTTCCTCAGTTTTTTGGAAATTCGCCGCTTGAATACAATCTCCTTTGCTTTTACCCCCAATACGACCCCCTAGGTCGGGTGCGCCTAACCCCACGCTAACCCTGGTCTACACCTTTGTGAAAAAAAACTATACTACCAGTAGTTATAATATCGAAGCGACCTTCCTGGACATCTTTTCAGGAAAAGGTGGCATAGCCATGCCAACTCCTGCTTACTTTCTTTCCTGTCGTTTTTATTTCCCTGCAGTCTGTGCATACTAACAAAGAGCAGCTTGAATCTTACGTTTTTGAGAAAGTCAACTCCTCAAGTGTCATATTGATCTAAAATTCGTTTGCACATTTTTAGAAATCATGACTTCTTCCTGTCAAAATATTTTTGCGTGACATTAATTTTATTGAAGAGAGCAAATCATGCACTTTTTAATGACTTTGCTGGCTCTTTATTGAAGAAAGATTTCTGCAGAGATAAATCTGGGAAAGGAAATTACTTCAAGATCAATGATTTGATGCAAGCCCATTTAAATTTCATAAATTGTGCAATAAAATCCAAAATAGCCAGCACCAACAAAGGTGTAGGCTGCGCGTCACACACGCGTAGCTGAGCAGTCTGGCTTAACTCAGAGATAACAAGCAAAATGGATGTTTCCGGAAGACAGCTGGCATGTTAGTACCTGAATTAAGAACTAGAACTAGCACTAACACATTGACGACCATGTAGATTTTTTGTTGTCTGCCGTCTGGTACCAAAGCCTTTTACGGACATCCCACTTTCGAATATAATCAGCATGCTGCCATCTACAGTACACCTACAGTGAATGTGAAAAGCTGGCAAAAAAGCTAGAGGTCATCTCTATATTCACTGCAAAAGAAAGCTCATGGAGTGAGTTTATCCAAGAATAGAAGCCATTTCAACAAAACTCAAGTCTTGACACACATGCTGTGTCAAGCGGTCCCACACGGTAGTCATTGCTGTGTTAAACACAGATAGGCAAAACTGTTTTAAATCATCTTAAAGGGACGTAGAGAAGCGTAAAACGGATAACATGTTCGGCTACCTCGAAAGGATCACGTCACAGGTTTGCCGAACAATGAGGTGGATAAGTCATATTGAAACCGGCACCGGCGAACACATTCCAGATAAAGACGGAGCAAGCATTTACATCACTTCTACTTGAGCGTAACCCATTTTGGCACAAAGACAGCAAAATTGAGAGTTATCTATGACGCTTTCGCTTACTACAAATACACTACTTCGCTTTGCACAACAATGTGCTATTCAGCGGCTAATTTTACCACAACTATAATATTCAGAATATCTGCAATTCCAATATGCATATGATCTTGTATGAAAAGACTTTCCACAAGTGAGACTTCACAAGGAAAACCGAGACGTGGTTAGAGTCACCTTCAAAAAAAATCCTCAACCACTCAAACTAGTTCCTATCGAATGCAGTGTCGGGAGCACCAGCATTTCCGCTCCTGCGCAGCCGCTTCGCTTAAACTCTAACCTCCTAGCCAAACATGCTTTCTGATCACTTTTCCACTCCGAGCGTAGGAAAGGCGGTACCTTAATCAATCACATATGATTAGAGCATAATTAGAGCTGCTTCAGATACGGGTGCATCGCAAGCATTTTTCAAATAATTTTAACATTTATTGCAATCAGAAAAAATCTTATAGCATTTAATATCATCAAAAATTAATGTCTTTCACCTCATGCATCCATAACAATATGGATGAGTTAAAGCATTTGCTGGGGAAAGAAAAGCCTATTACACTCGATGTAGCAAATCACAATTAATTGAAAAACCCGTGAGCCGACAAAACGTCAATGCGCCTTCAAACGCAAACACATGAATATGGAGAAAGAAGGCTACACAGCAGAAATTGCTAATATCACAGCAAATAATCACATAAAATACAATACTAAGCATTTGCTCAACTTATCATGTAGCAGCTATACAAAGTCAACACTGAATCGCAGAAACACGTCACTACTTAGGATGTTTAGCTGGAGTAACCGTTTAAGTTGAGATGCATGCCTTCTTGTAGGGCATAAATTCTGGTTCCAACCTGCCATCCTCGTCTCCGAAGCATTACTAGACGAGGAGTTATGAACATCCATCAGAGAAAAAATTGGCTTAGAAGAATTTCACGGTGAATCTGGGATCAGCTTTTCATACTCTCCAAGATTCATTTACATACAGAAGTTTCGACTGCCTTCCTTCCCTTGTTAGAGCAGGAAGTTGGAACAAATTCTTATTCGAAGAAATTCTTCACGTTCTTCTACGGTCCCCACCACTTCATGCGGGCCTTTGAGGAGAAAGTATGTTGTCATTAGTCCTTTGCCTTTAACTTGCCTCTCTCTTCGGGGAATTCAAATCCCCTTTTTTCAGATCACTCTTTATTTCTTCTCACCTAAAGAACTCGTATTTTTTTTATAAGTCAATGTATCTTTATGTGTATGGTACCTTTTTGGAAACTATTTGGAAAGAATGAGCAAAGAACAAGAAGAAACGAGGAACTCCCAATTAGTAAAGTTCCTAAGAAGATGTCCTGAAACGTCTAACTATGTAATATGGTTATAAGTATTAGCTTTAAAAGTTCTGTGCGATTTGCAGATGAGTTAAAATGTCATAACTTTACAAAATGGACATTTTTTAGCAGTTCAAACTTTGTCAGATTGAGAGCGAGTTTTTGTCTATAAAAAGTACATTATTGTAGTTATATACAGAGCTGAATGCCAATGCCGGTTTGTCGTTATGTATGTATGTATGTTGTACATACGTTTTAAATAGGACGTTCCATTTTTGAATCAATCCAGAGCAAACTTTGCACACATACACTTCGGGCCCGAACGGTTGTCGTAGGTTTTTTATCGATCGATATCGATTTTATTGATTTTTCGCAAATTTTCAGCTAAGGGGCTGAGAGAGCACTAAGGGTAAGTGAGCTCGCTGATAAAGGAGATATGATTGGCAGGGCCTTGCGGAGTCAGCTGGTGCTGTTTTATATATAAAGCTGAATGTCTGTCTGTTTGTCTGTCTGTCTGCTGTCTGTGTGACGTATGTGCGGAATAGAAATTTTTATTTATGAAACGATTTGGACCAAACTTAGCACACATATACTTCGGGGCAGGGAGCGTGTCATAGGCCACTTTTCGTTTTCGATCGATATCTCTTATTAATTTTTCTTGCAAAGTTCGAGCTACGGGGCTGGGAGTTGGCACAGGGAGGGGGGGGGGGTAGGTGAGCATGCTGATTCTAACACAGCGGGAATAAGGAATTGGCATGTAAAATTGGGCACAGGGAAAGGTGTACAGGGGTAGTTATGAGACCTTATAGTCTTTCGACAGGGCCGAGTGGAGCCGGGTAAGCCAGAAAAGTCAACAGCAAAAACATTTACATCTCCATAAAGTCTCCTTCAAGTCTACTTTTGCAAATTATTGCTCCCACATAAGGATAGGCAAATATATTTGCTTATTATATTTGAGCAGCATATATTCCATAAAACGGTGACTTTTTAATGATAGGTTGTTTACGTGTCACGCCAAAAAAGCTAATTGGCTGATAGCTAATCGGACACTGCTTGCCCTTGCTTTACTTCACATATACAACAATCAATAGTATCTGCCTCTGTCGATCTCAAAGTGAAGAAAGCTTCAGTTGAACTTCGACACGTGAGCTCTCCCTCAGTTGAGCCACTAATTGATGAATCCAACCACCCACTTTGATATGATTGAGTACGCCACGTTTATGCATTATACAAGTCAAAATCTGTTCGCCAAACCTTCATATCTTTGTGACTGGTACTAGCGGCAGAGGAGTGATCGTAGATTCGCCCGCAGGAACGATTACTTTTGGATTAAAGCAGGAATCCTCCGTAGAGCACCTTATCTTTCAACGCTGATTTTGAGGATGCGCTTGCCAAATAACTCAATGTTGCGCCTTGCAACTCTATTACTGCACCTCTAATCTCCGTATCAAGCTTGCCAAGCCACTTTCTTTGAAAGCGGTGTCCAGGCAAATCTGGACAAATGGGTATCGCCAGCGGAAACTGATTTTGGGAAACCGCGCAGAGTTACAGCATAGGATGAGTTACTCAAGCTCTAAGTTTCCATTACTATCAGCATCAAGTACAGAATTCTTCGTAAATGCGGTTTCAATCTTATATATAAAGCTGAATGTCTGTCTGTCTGTCTGTATGTCTGTCTGTACGTATGTGCGGAATAGAATTTTTATTTCTGAACCGATTTGGACCAAACTTGGCACACATATACTTCGGGGCAGGGAGCGTGTCATAGGCTACTTTTCGTTATCGATCGATATCGATTTTATCGATTTTTTGCAAAATTTGAGCTACAGGGCTGGGAGTTGGCACAGGGGGTAATCGAGCATGCTGATTACAGATATATTATTGACAGGCCCGGGCGGAGCCGGGTTTGCCAACTAGTTTGTACATAAAATTTTGATTTGCCTTTTCCTCTTCTCTTTAGTAAATATCACTTTTTCGATCTGGACAACCGTCTCCTTTCAGCTTCAGTGAATGCCTTGACTATTGGGGAGTCTGCCTATAAGCGAAATTCTTGCAAGAAAAGTGGCACTAGGAAACTAATTTGTACCAGCTTCTTAACATCGTAGTTTGTCTCTAATTGTGAATGCTGTGCACTGATCAGCGGTTGATCGTCGTCTTCTTGCTGTAATTTCTCGAGAGCGGCCAAGATTTGTTCTTTTGTGCTTTTGTCAAAGTCAAATCGCTGTGTTAAGAAAATTTCAGGTACGAAGGTAAGGAGATAAATAAATATTAACCATGTTGACAGCTTATTGTCGAGGTTGTTATTCTTTTTAATGATGTGCACATGACTAATTTACAATGTATGAGCATAAATGATTCGCTCTTGAGAAGTGGTTGTTTTTTTTCAACTCCGTCAAATTTTACAGCCCTCTACAAAAGACATGAAGGCAAGAGAATTATTAACGATCATACAGTGTGCACATTATTTTGGGATACGCTCTAGATTTTTGTCACCATACATAATGCTGCTTGGACCTGAAAGGCTAAATCAAGTAATCAAAGAATCTGAAATGCTGATGCTTAGGTTTTACGACTTACCCTAAAATCCGTACAATAAGTCCTGACTTATTTGCAGTTTCGACGCGAAAAACCGGTGAAAAAACGCCCTCTGCGCCGCCAAAAGTCTACCAGATAAGTCCTCCTAAATCCACTATCAGGTAAGTTTGCAGCAGGTAAGTTCGCCTATCCTGAGCATGAGAAAGCGGACTTATCTGCAGGACTCTTGGCGGCGCGAGGGCGATTTTCGTTTTCAAGAAAGCGGACTTAACTGTTAGTTCTTCTGCGGACTTATCTGATAGGGCGGACTTATTGTATGGATTTTAGGGTAGTTTGTCGAAAATGTAAGCACCATTAACCGAGACCGTTTGCAATAAGAATTGCAAAGTCACCTTCGATAAACTTGAACTATGACTCCACTTTTCATGTCAGCCCTTGCAGTGTTTCAGATTTACAAGAACATGATAAAATGACAAAAGGAGAATGATTCTACAATAGGCCTGAATGATTCAAGTAAATCTGAAATACTACAAAGCAAATCATAGCAGAGCTTGACTGTGAAATGTTCTCCTTTTCGGAGCAATAAAGCGCTGCGATGTATTTTTTATTCCGCATGCTTTAGTGTTTATAGGCAGTGGTTCGGCAAATCTCAACGTCAAATTTTCGCTTACCTGAACTTATTTAATACGCTTATCCCGAAAATCCACTTTAGAGAGCTTGAAAACGGCGAGAACAAGCGTTTTCAATGCTCTCTTCGAAATTGGACGAGTGAAGCAAGGCTGATGACGCTGAATTGTTGCAGGACCCGACGTTTATAACACTGCGGCGGGCAGCCTCCAATGGTGAGAAGGAAATTGCCAACTCGTCCGAGCGCGTGTAAGTTTGAGAGCAATTTTCTCGGCAGAGAAGGCCTGATTTGCAACCGGGATCGCATTATTTTCATAATTGGGCGATAAGGAATCTAGCGCATTAAAACCCTAAGTTTTCTAACCCTAAACCCTAAGGTTGTTAGCGTAGGTGCATAGGAAGTCACGAGAAAGAGCTATGTTATGAGAACAAGATATAAGACACAGATAAAGGAATAATATGTTATGAGAATAAGATATCAGCTGTAACAGATATGAGGACGACACACATTCCGCAGTATGGTATATAAGCCGTCATCGAGAGCACAAGCCGGAATTCCAGTACCATCGAGCTAGCAACTAGGACGCCGACTGGCTGCCCGAGCTACCCCTCCGCTATCACTGGCTGATGCCTACCCGACCAGTAATTCAGAACTCCTTATTGATGTATTTGATCGCCTCAGTATATTGCTTGCTTCTTATTTTGTGTCATAATAGATAAACTATTAGTATAGCTAGTGTTCGGGTGTCTACCAGCCTAAGCCGCTTCTACGGCGCTACGTTGAGTGGTAGCAGCGAGTGGTTCCACCGCCATGGAGGGAAGGAAGCGTAGTGGTAGTTTTTTCAGTTTACTAAGCTTTATCCTGTTGGCTTCCCAGTCGGTAATACGAATTTTTCGAGAAAAGACAGTTGTGACGATTTTGTTTTTCAGTTACCTTTTCCTTGATCTAGGCGCCAAATCTCGTGAAGCCTGGTAACTCAGTAGACTCTCAAACTAAAATGATAAAATAAAATTCTATTCTCATTCTAAGATTCTTTTCTCAACTAGTTTACTCCCGGGATTCAGCAGTTTTCTTCTGCTGGAGTTTCTTTTAGTCAGCAGTTTTATGCTGAATGTAATGTGTACACTTAGTGATGGTTTGTCCGGACCGAGTGGAAATAGAACGCCAAGGAGGTAAGTGTCGTTTATCGTGTTGTGCCCAGCGTGTTCAGGAAGGTATCCTGCGTTCTCCCCGGGTTGAGGTTGTGTTTCCTCGCGGATTAAGGGACTCGTGTTTTGGCTAGGCGTTCGCCCAAAGTGAAGGTTACTTTTGTGTTGCCGGAGGCTGGGTATGTTTTGATGGAGTCCAGTAGAGTCGCCTCGAGGTAGTTTCGCGGGGCGGCATCCGCTTGAGGGTTGTAAGGTGAGCTCGAGCAGTTTTGCCTAACTAAGTTTTGACCGGTCATTTGCTCTCAATTTAGGTACCTCGTGGTGACAGGCAATTCATATTCTTGAAGCCTGCCCGCAAAAAGGATAAATCAGGTATGTACGGGTTATATTGTTAATTCAGTTCGAAGATTAAAATCCTTTACGTTTCGTGCCTATCCTGAGCTATTTTCATATTGTATTTGAGTGAGTGGTATTTTCTCATTTGTTCCCTCATTAGCGGCAGCCTTGCATGCGAAATATTCAATTGATCTAGCGCCTAGCAGGAGCCACATGATCCTAAGCTTGATAACGCATGCATCTGCGAACTTCTCGCCAGCTTAGGCCGCCCGCGTCGGAACGGTTGTCATTTCTTTATATTTTTTTCTGGTTCGTTTCTCTTAATTTTTGGAGGTTTGTGGTGCTGCAGTGGTTTTTTTTCATTTTCTTTCATTTCAGTAAGAAAAAAAGAAAAAGAAAAATCCTTTTTGACTATTGTTCCGTCATTATTTGCTATATCTATTGATATGTACTTAGTCTACGCGTGTTCGCGTCCCTCTCTGAAAAAAAAAACAGTTTTGTCCTATATTGTCAGAATTTTTTTCTCTCCTTTGGAAGTTTTTCTACAATTTTTGAGGTTCTTTTTTCCTTCTTTCTACATTCGAAAGCACACCACACTTTGATTCGTTTTTGCGCTAGTTTTCTCTCACTGTTCTCTTGAATAACATTTGTACTTGTCTAAAAATCCTCCTGTTTTTGTGTACGCGCAGCTCATTTTGCAGCATTTCCCGGTATAGCACCTTGTCTTTTAGAATACTTTTTCTCGTCCTCAGCTCTTTCCTTCAATTTGCCTAATGCATTTTCTTTCACTCAATTACAGGAAAAAGTTCTCTTTTTTGTTTTTGGCATTTTCCTCGTTGATCTCTAACAATAATCACTAAATCTACGCGTGTTCGCGTCCAGATCCAAAATAACATTTTTATCTCATATCGTTAGTCTATTTCATCTTGTTTGGAAGGTTTTTTTACATTTCTTGAAAGTTTTCTTTCTTTTTGCATTCTGAAGCATACCACGCTCTGGTATTTTCTCTACTCCAGCTTTCACGCTATTTCCTTGAATGATCGTAACCCGGCTTTTCCGCCTTTAACCTCCGCATAGCGGTGCTTGATCTATGCGGAGGTTGGAGGCGGAATAGCGGAGTACGACGAATAATGATATTAGATGTATTTCGTAATTCGCCGTGCGTAACATACACCAGGGAATTGAACTGTTGGTTCTTTTGGAAATTGGTTCAAAGCGCGTACTATTTTCTAAAAGTAACTAATATGGTAGTCGAAAAATCCCACGATACTTTTTTACGTCTTCCCTCCGTTCTGCATTATGCTATATTCGTCATTCGCTCAGATCAAAGAAAATAGCTAGAACTTTTTGGGATTATTTTTTTTCTATTATCAATTTTTTCCCCATTGTCACAAACATAAGTTGTCGCCACATAATTCTTCGATGAGAAAATCATAGATAACATACCAGCACAGCAATACTATGAATATAGATGGGAACGTGAGAAAATTTACAGTAAGATTATATACACAGATAAGAGCCTTGAGAAAATACCACGGGTAAGGCTCGCATTCCCGCGAGCTTGAGCAGACACGGAGGGCAGATAAGGAAAAAGCATAGGCTAAGAAAGACCTTAATCATTCTTACAGCATGTTTGCCTCCCACGTGATTATAAACATAGATAGTATCTCTTTAAAGTTTGCACGTAGCATGCGGATACGGTAGGGCGCGACTATATAAGCTCCCATCAATCCAATTCTCTTCATACGGACATTAGTGTCTCTCTCTTGCATACATGGGACCAACGACTCGATCGAAGGGACGCGCGGAGCAATCGATGCCGGACACCCCACCCCCACCTGGGGCGCTTGAGGCCATCAAGGCGCCCTTGTCGACAGTCTTAGCAACCCTGAAGGACTCTACTGTCGTACATGGACGAGACGCCAAAGAACTCAAGAATGCTACAACGGAGGCCCTGGCTAACGTCTGGTGCGACGCGAAGAAGACCACTGCGCGCTTGGTGGAAAAACTTGTTCAAGGTAACTCAAATCTTTTGGAGGGCATTAACCAATTCTTTTGAGCTGGTTAGCTCTCGTATAGAACAGTTTCCTTTGATCGCAACCTGCTGCCCTGATGGGCTCCCTTCAAGAATTATGCCCTTCTCGGGCACCTCCAATTCTCAGTCGTTTTCGCTTTGGTTGCGGCGCTTAGAAGATTTAATGCGTTTACGTAAGATCTTTTTAGCTGAGGACAAGGCCAATTACTTAATCGCGCATTTAGGATCCGTTGCTAGAGAGCGAGTGGAAACACTGTCAGCTGAAGACAAGCGGAGTTACGATGCGATCGTCGGTCTTTTGCGCATCACTATGAAGGACCAAAGCAGATGGCGAACGCCAGGCAAGAGTTATCTACATGTCAACAAGCCGCCGGTGAGTCTATCTCCACTTTTGCTTTCCGTCTTTTGAATGTACTTCGCACGGTGACAGGTAAGGACCTTTTGCTTAATGATGAGCTGTTTCTCCAAAAATTTTTGCAACACTTAAATTCAGATTTACGCTTCCAGTGAAGTATGCCAACCCAACTTCCTTCGAAGCGGCTGTAGCCGAAGCTGAGCGAGTGGAGAACTTGTTGGCCGAAGCTCAAAGGATCGGCTCATCCACCCACCTCATACACCTCTGCTGGTAAGCGTTAGCGCAGTCGAATCTCTTACTCGCCCTTCTTATAATTCAACCGTTCGCAATACCTCACGTTCCCCAGCCCACTCCACGCTCGGAATTTATACCGCAGAGAAAGCCACCCAACTAAGAGAAGACCTAGTGCCGTGTACGTTTTCAGGAACCCCCAGCGCGAAGGAAAGAGTAAATGGTATCTGCTGCTGTAGCTGTGGTGGCCGAGGACACACAATCTCTGAATGTCCATCAAAGAGGAGACAGCGTCAGCAGACAGGTAGGTTCACATCACGTTTCCTGAGATCGCGCAGCCCTAGGTCCACACTTCGCTCTCGTTCGCCCGCGTTCGACCGCAGATCTTCTGCTAACTTGCTCAGTATCTCACCTCAATCTGATAGCGAGCTAGAAGAACCACGTAAGCAAATTGAATCTCTGCCCTTCTCTTTGAAACAAAATCAGGCAGCTTTTGAAAATTCTAATGCCCGCATTTCGGCGCTTGTGCAGCTAATGAAGAGCTCGCCTGCACTGCTTTTGGTCATCATCATCTCTCCGCTCCCACATCTTCTCTTCTCAATGTAAACTGTTTGTTTTCCGCTTCCATCATTATGTCCTGTTGCATTCTTAAAACTATCTCCCAGTCGGTATGGCTATGCCCGCACGACAAATCCGACACCCTTAGCCACATACCGTTGTCCTACATTTGCTCGTACCTAATTCTAAACATAACTATTGCTCCCGTTACCACCACCCTGCATGCTTATTGCCCCAACAAACGTTACGATACCCCAACGGTTTTGTGTAGAATAGTTGAACAGTCCGTAGTCTATTTCGTCAATTTCTTTGAGGCGCGTCGTCAAACACATACAGAGACGTATAAGACCGTTTCTGTAGAGCATTCTAGACAAATGAAACAACATCATAATGTGAGTTGGGCACGATGCTACCGTCCGGGGAATCATTCAAAGTGATAATGAACTCATTTTCGAATTCCCTTTCGCACCTTTCGGTTGTTGTGCAGAACATCGTACAGCTGTAACCAATTGTTACCTAACCCCAACAACCATTCACGCGCGCCACGGCTCCCAGTTCCCCGATACAGCGGTAGAAGACGTCCGACATTGTTCCTATATTGGCGGTCTTGTATACTCAAGGAAGGATCAGTCTTGCTGTGGACTCCAACCCGGGAAGAGCTTTGCGCCTACGTTTCTATTTCCAAAATGCGCGATCATCTGTTAGGTAATGTCTGGATAAGTGACTCGAAGGAGTTTGCTTTGTCATGGCGCGATGACAGCCCTGCCCTGGTAGACTGCCAAAACTCTCTGATTATCACTGACCAAGGCTACGCAATTACAAAGGTCAAACGGCTGAAGCGTTACACACAGCCGCAAGTCGGGATCGTAACATCAAATCAGCTTGCAGCGCAACTGTTAGCGGTAGAGGATACAGTTCAGACTTCTGTCACTACATTATTTCACCACGCTTTGGCTTCGTTGTGCGACCGTACTAATTCTCTTGCGTTCTTCATTCATCACTCAAGTCAGACCCAACTTATACCGTGCGCAAGTTGCTTATCGACCCAATGTGGCCGCTTCTTATTTAGGCAACGGCTTGGTACAAATTCACAATCGCGTACGCATTCCCAACCCAAATTATCGTATCTTATGATTCAACTCCACTTGTTACAACAGACCTCAATCCAGTTGACTTTACCTAGCGGATCTTCCTGGTTCACATACGTCGACCCTCACAACTGGATACTCACTTCTGACGTGAAATCAGTGCCTTGCGCTACTCTTCGCCCATTCTATTTTTCACTCCCTGACGGGGTTCTCCAGTATGATGCAATATCACATACCATCTCCAATGTTTCTAACTTGTCTATTCGTAATATCTTCTTCACCTCTACTCCGCAAGACATTGATTTCTTTCCTTCACTCACAATCTTTCACAATTTGATCCTTACTAAAATTAGTGAACTCGTACAAGATGCAAGAACTTTGGACAGCTCACAACTTTCACAAAATCCTTGGTGCAAGTCACAATGATTACGCTCCTCATGTTACTTCGGACGACTCGTACGGCAGCAGCTCTTCTTTTCTAAGCACCTTGATTGGGTTTTCTCCGTATAACATATGGATTACTTTCTGTTGCGCTGCCGTCACAATTACAATCCTCAAAAAGCTACTCCTTTTGTACCTCAATGTTTCATCTAGAGGCATGTTGTCACGCATGCTTGCTACTAATTTGCAAATGCCCGGTTGCCCGTCTCTTCTCTACGTCTCTCGAATGCCTAACACCTCTATTCCTATTGTTCCGTTCCCAAATATCACGAAAGAACAGCCCCTCCAGCTCACGCGCGTCGCGCTAGATTCCACGAGTGCATGGCCGCCCAAATTGACCATTGCTCTGGTCCACGCCTTGTCGCTATACGATAGTAGTTTTTGTCGCGCAAATTCCGGTCAGAGCGAATGGGATAGCTTTGCTAGGACTAATAGATACCGGAACCGCTATATCAGTCGCAAGTCGCCAACTGGTTACGTTAGTAGGCATCTTTTATTTCGAGAGCAGCCCAATATACATTGCAGTAGGAATGGCGAGCGTACCATACCCCTCTTGGGGTGTGCGCGACTGCAGCTTCAGGTTGGCTCACATATGGTTACTGCCACTGTACAGTTTACGGACGAACCATCCATCTCACACCATGCAGCGTCTTTTAATTTGATTTTAGGTAACAATGTGTTGTCGCAACTTCTTCCAAGGTCCATCGATTACAAGAACCGCACCTTTTCGGTGAACGGCGAACAAATTCGAATTTGGGGCACGTTGACGAGAGGGTTACACGAAGATGAAGGTGACACTATAGTGCGTGTTTCAAAACCTACATCTTTACAGCCAGGAACTGAAACTTATGTTCCGTGCTACATTTCCGCAACTCCCACGACGCCAGTTATGTTGATCACTCAATCCGACGACCTTCTTCAGCGCTCACTACTGGTATCAAACCCCACCAGTAGGGCCACAGGTATTATATGAAGACCAAAGAATATCCACAGCGGTTCTGTAGTGGAAGAAGACGGGTTCTTTCAGATGCAGGTGTTTTCATGATAAGCCTGCGGGCTTTACAACCTCCCACTGCGGCTGATGGCCGTCCCTCACAAGAAATCAAAACAGAATTCGTAGTTGACCCTAGCAAGGAGGTCTCCGAGGAGGAGAGAGCAGCTTCACGCATTTTTCCATGAATTCCGCGATAGAATCTCCCAAAGTTCCTATGTCTTCCGTATAATACTCGTTTCGAACCACGAAGATCTTCAAACTGACCTGCGGGTCATCCCATCAGTTTTACATACAGCTATACATCATGACATTCCTACTACGTCTTACTCACTAGTTGTCCGCAATACTATCCATTCTCATTACGACATTTCTCTTCCAGGGTGCTCACGCGCCTCGTATCCCGTCAATTCCTTCGATATCGCGATGAATCGTCGTGTGCCTCCGTTTCGCGATCCACTCTACGCTTTGTTTTTTTCAGATAAGGCTGGCAAAAAACCCCTTGCTCCTCCTTATGCCTCTACAGTTGCAGCTACTACCTTCTAGCCCCAAGGGCACGCAATTTTTCTACTGCAACCTTGCTGGGCATTCATCGGTACCATCATCACCAGGTTAGTGTCTCCTGCCTCAAGCCGTGAATCGGCACTCTTTAAGAAATACCACAGCTTTTGTTTTTTTGGGAAGCTCGTATTGTCCGCCCTCATACTGGATGGTAATCGTTTCTTATTCAGTGAGGTCAAATAATTAACGGAATCACTGTTATCCGAACCTGTTGATTTCGATTTGGAAAAAAATCACACAAAACCGCGTCAATCACACATAAAAAACTTGTTGGAAATGGAAGCGACGAACATCACTACAGAAGTACCCAGTCGTCTCCAAGTAGGCATTTATTTATTCGTCTTTTTTTTATCTATTTTCGTTGTTGGTTTTCTCGAATTTCCTTTTTCTTTTTTTGTTGTGGTTTATTTTGGGATCATTGTAGTCCTGTGCCGCCTTCGGCGACTGTCGTAGCTGTAAGGTTCGCCAGCACTTGTGTCCCAACCGAACATACCCCAGCAGCCTTTAGAGCACCATCTAGGACAACCGTCATATCCCGATTCTGACTACCTGCGCTACCAATTCGCCAAGTGGCTCTTCCCTTTTGTCGACACTTCCCACATAGCACAGTAATTATCGAGTGTGCAGAATGGTACGTTACACCTTATCAACAAACTTTCCGATCCCTTTGTGAGCAGCTTCTTGTTCACATCTCTAGGTTTAAAAATTCTGATAATCGGAAAATTTGAGGAAGATTGTGGAGACGATTTTTCACTCACAGTATAATAAAAAAAACTGTGTAAACATCAGTTTTGCTGCATTCAAAAAACACCTAAACCACTCCTGAATGGAGTCTGCATTTGATATCAAAGACCAGTTGATGCAGCAAAACCACCCTAGTTGTCTATCAGATACTTAACCGAACAAGTATTTGTCTCAAGCCGCAAACAGAGTTTTGTAAGAAAAGATAAGAGAATTCATTTTGAACAAAATTCTCACCTTTGATGCTCCAGCCCCAAAGGCATCCTAACGCATTTACTTTTCATCCTACCCTGTGGGCTATCAAAAAGTATATACTAAGAGTCTAACTATTATACATTCCATTTATACCTCGGCTCCTTTTACAGCAGCTAGCTGCAACATCATGCATTTCACCCTTCCTCTTATCTAACCCTTGCAATACCTATGACGCGTCTTGTCTATCATACATGGTCTACTGCACTTCGTAAAGGGTACGGGTCAAGAGTCACGATTTTTTGTGAAGCGACGCTGCAACGCGACGCCAAGCAGTGCAGTACTCAGCTTCCGTCGGTAGTCCTGTCGTAATGCTACTTATGGCACCTCATGTATTTGCCGCCACCCCACCTCCTTCCTATAGCAAGTACCATCAGTGCTCTAATTGTCAAGGAGCCACAACGATCCGCAAGAGCCACCATACATTCCAAAGCCCAAGGCAAATATCCCTCCAATCCATACTGCGCATACTGTTGATGTCCTCATTCGATACATCTAAAGAAACTACTACCAATGTTTAATTCCGAGGACGGACTTGTTGGTGAATAGGGGAGGTGTAAGCGTAGGTGCATAGGAACTCACGAGAAAGAGCTATGTTATGAGAACAAGATATAAGACACAGATAAAGGAATAATATGTTATGAGAATAAGATCAGCTGTTACAGATATGAGGACGACACACATTCCGCAGTATGGTATATAAGCCGTCATCGAGAGCACAAGCCGGAATTCCAGTACCATCGAGCTAGCAACTAGGACGCCGACTGGCTGCCCGAGCTACCCCTCCGCTATCACTGGCTGATGCCTACCCGACCAGTAATTCAGAACTCCTTATTGATGTATTTGATCGCCTCAGTATATTGCTTGCTTCTTATTTTGTGTCATAATAGATAAACTATTAGTATAGCTAGTGTTCGGGTGTCTACCAGCCTAAGCCGCTTCTACGGCGCTACGTTGAGTAGTTGTTAATTTTTGCCGATCCACTGCCTTTATGCTTTGAATTGCGATGCCCTCATGAAAACAATTTTTGTTTCACGTTTATCTGGAAGATAGTTTGATAATGCATATCACGACCAGAGAAAGTGGCTTGACAAGCTTGATACGGAGATTAGAGTTGCAGTAGTAGAGTTGCAAGACGCAACATTGAGTTATTTGGCAAGCGCATCCTCAAATTCAGCGTAAGGTGCTCTACGGAGGATTCCTGCTCCAATCCAAAAGTAATTGTTCCTGCGGGCGAATCTACGGTCACTTGCGGTGGAGATGGCCGCACTTGTTAGATCTTGTCGAACATCGTCAGCCTGCACTGTCTTCTCACTCAATATGTTCAACATGTTAAACTGGTGTGTATCTAACTTACTCAGGAGTGAGTCATATTATAACTACTGGTAATATAGATATTTTTTCTCAAAGGTGTAGACTGCAGGCTATCCTTTGCTTATAATTTAGCAAATCTAGCTCATCCAACCAAATGTAATCGCAATGTAGTGGTCCTTTTGTTTCGGTGATAAACGTATACATGGGAAATTTACAATCTAACAACTTGTGCATCAACATATATCAAGGAAACTATGTAAGCCGTTCAACGAAAAAAAACAACAACAAAGCTTTGTAATAGAACAGCCACGAGTTATGAGATTAGGTTTGGTTTAACTTCCAGTGAAATCGCATAGCCAGACGATGCAATTTCAAATGTATCGTCTAGCTATGCGATTTCACTAGAAGTTCACATTCACTCTCTTATGTAAGTTGGTCTACACATTCAAGGGTACTCAGTTTATATTCCTCTGCCGCCGAAACTTGATCCCATTGTTTCAAAAGGCCAACTTCTGCTTCACAGGGAGTTAACAACTGAACTTCTCCGTCCAGCACAATAACACCTTCAAATATCCACGCAACTTCGATAGTTTTTTGTTCTACTCGCGTCATGACCCAAGGATTTGTATCAGTCTTTCATTTCTAATTTTCCTTACCTGATAGGAGATATTCCTTCCCGGGGTCAAGTTCGAGTCCACAGTCCTCAGATGGTGAAAGAGAGTATAATGTGTTTGCCAATTCAGACAGTGCCTTAGGCATCTAAACACGACAAGGCTTTCTTACTAATAAAATCAGATTTGAGGCATTGGGGTAATGTTTCGCTCACCAAAAAAATTTTTAGGGGTTCTATGAGATCAAAGGGTCAAGAAACTTTTACGGAGATAGACGACTTTCAAGAAACACTTGCTAATTTTTGTACAAAAGTTGGCCGATGTTTGGAAGATTTATGGATTATTCAACCTAATTTCACAACAAAACGACACTGACCTTGTAGATAGTTATATATTCTATGGCATACTTAAAACCCGGATGTCCATAAACATAAAAATCCGATTTGTCTAGAACTTTCGCATGCGTCACTGAAACAAAAGACTGCTTTGCTAAAATACAAACTTCAGAAGCCGAATTTGAGAATGCATAGGCGTACCATAATCTCTTTTGCAAAATTCTTCTTCAAATGTGTAGTACGATGACGGACCACACTCACAGGCATAAGTAATTGTGATAGAAACAAGTAAATAAGCAAGCCTCCTCATCTTTACCGCAGCGAATCAGTAGCTTAAATACTCTATTTTCCTGCAAAAATACCATGATCGTGTTTGAGGAAAAGTTATGGTTGAATTGCCTAGTTTATATGCTTGTGCTATAAATATGGACCGTCTGCACGCGGCGTGGATTTGCGGACTCGGGAACTCCTCGTTTCGTGCATCTCGTCACTTTTTTCTCGGCGCTCTCTTCTAGTCATGAACTGTTTTTTATTGACGCATCTGCGCTATTTTTCGCGGAACGCGGACGGTCTATGTCAAAGTGACATACACTATATCTCCCCCAAAGATAAAAAAATGTAGAGACATATCAAGCAGCTAAATCATAGCAAAACATTTCCCTTCTGCAGGCTACGATAAATTTGAGATTCGCAGTTATTTTCACATTTTGAAGAGTTTTTAAGTCCTCTAAGTCCTCGAGTTCCTAACAAAGGCGAGTCTCATAGCATAATGTAGCAAATAGGATTTGTTAACAATCTCGAACATTCGCCTCGAGTGTACCCATATGTGAACACAATTCAGCATTTGAAATAGCCGAGAACGAGCGGAGCTATAACACATCATGAAAATTCAAATTTGGACAATTCACAAAATCAAAATAGCACCAGTGCAACTTCAGTAAATCACAAAGTTGAAAAATGCCTTAGCAAGAAGGGGGGGGGGAACAAGTGAATTTAAGACATCCGGTACCCGAAAAGGAAAAGGAACTGTTGATTTATTTGCTGTTTGTTTCCAACTCGAAGATATCGCATATAGTCGAATGGATTTCCTTGTAACTACTTGATTAGCCTATTATTGTCAAGCTTCATTTTTGAAGGGAAATGAGACTTAATGATGCTTTAAAACCCTTCAAGGTTCCTACCGTAATCCTACAGCAACGAAGAAGGACCGGAGGTTCGCTCCATACTGTAAACCTAAGTTGAAGCCAGCTTTACAGAATGGTGCCTAAAGGTCGGCGAGAGACAACAAAGCAAAAGTATCTTTAAAGCAAACCTTACAGGATGCGAAAAAATTTTCTCTCCTTTCCACAGCTTGCCATATTTTTTTAACAGAATTTCAACTGATGCTACCAATTTCCATACTTGGACAGCCAAATCTTTGTAGAACATCAAAGGGAGAATAGCTCGGGTGCTGTTTGATGCAGCTTTTTCTCCTCTTTCTAATAAGTGTTTTTTTGTTTCTGACTCGTTCAGTCTTCCGGGATAAAATCATCGTTACTCATTTTTTGAACGCGCTCCAAGCGTACTCGGAAAATTCGAAATTTGATATTTTTCAATTTAAACTCTCATTTGCTTTGTGAAATTAGTGCTAAATCACAGTACCATCTTGGTAGTCTCAAATTCCGAATAATTATGATGTTTGATGCGATTGTGGCTGAGGTGGGCCTGCTAAAATCCGATGGTTCTGTTAAAAATTCTATTAAAAAATTACGGAGAGCTAAGAGAAAGAAAAAAAGTTGTGCTGTATCTTATAAGGTTTGCTCTATCAAATCGTTACTTGAACTCCTTTGCAGGATTGATATAAAAGATTAGAAAAATTGTGAAACTTGAACATCTCAAAAAACATTGGTCGCAGACTTTGCTTATTTTCTGAAAGCACATTGATTGTGCTGCAACAGTTTCATAACCTTCAAATAGAATTTGAAATGCTGTTTCGAATGCTATTAAGACCTCATAAATCTCCATTATATCAAATTTGCCACTTTGGAAAAACGAAATAACTTTTGGAATGACCATGGAACCAGTCCGCTTTATACAGTATGATGCAAAGCAGAGCAGATGCGAAGCAATGAGCTCAAAAATATGAAGCCATGGTTGAGGTGAGAGCAAGTGCTGAACTGGAACGAAGCTGCAAAGGAAATGAATAATATCATAGCGGAGTTACATATATACCGAACCTCAAACGAATAATGCTCTTCTAAAAACTTCAATACAGGTTATTACAAACTTGAGCAACTAACCACTGGACAAGTATACTACATAAATCATTTCTTAACACTCGTCGGTGATTCTGAAGTTGTATCATGCAGGGACATAAAAGTGTTATCAATCACTCTATGTTGGCCTGCAGCGGTGCCACAAAGAGTTACTCAAAGTTTTGTTTTAAAATTATATCACAGAATGCTGCAATCTTCCTTTACAAAATCGTTTTATGGACCCAAACTGATTACCATGCATGTTACCAAAAACTAACTTGTTTGAAGTAATACTTTTGAGGAGCGTAAAAACAAAATTTTTGATATTCCTAAATATTTGATATATTGATAACTGAAAATTCTTTGAACATTTAAAGGCAGTTACATGTCCACGATGCAGAGGATTGCGCTATTGTATAGTAGCAATGATCGCTAGAAATTTTCGAAAGTGATGAAGAACACCTTGCAAATGTCAAGCTAGCGGCGTTTTGTCATTGAACCGCATTTGTAAGCTATATAAAGCTGGCTGTCGCATATAAGATCATACAGCTTCAACAAAGCTTCCGAACGATTTCATGCTATTTATGAAGTTAGTTCAAGACCTAATTCAGAATCAGTTTTTTTGCCTCTTTTAAACATTTCCAACCCCAATTTGTTTTTGAAAGTGCGGTATAAACATGCTTTTGATTAGAGGTTGATAATTTTTATGTTAAACTAGATCCATTTCTGGTCCGTTGCAGCTGATTTTTTGCATAACAGGAGCAAATTCCGTGGGCGCCTTTTTACAAACCTCACTATTGAGAAGATAAGATCCTATATTCAGTGCTATAGTGTAGGAGTGCTGTAGCTATACAAAGGGTGATTAAGTGAGCAAGAATATATCATTTAATCGATACTATTGATTTTTCTTAATATTGATGTGAAATTTAGGACGCTCATCGTTGTTGTTTTTTTATGTTGAACTCCACCGTACATCTGATGGCTAATATTGACAACTGGTGACACATTTGAGGGAGATTACAAAAATAGAATCATGGGGTTTCTGATCAATATAGTGATTGTTTCGCAGATGAGCACTTTGTCCAGCTGCAAAAGTCGAAATCTGTTCCATTATTTTTTACAAAGAGCAGAAATTTTGAATCATGTTTTCTATTCCTCGCAATTACCCCATGGACACTGTTGATGATTTCTGTATCATCAACCATTCATGAACTCTATATTCTATATAGCCTACGGAATCCCCGTAGGCTAAATGGTGAGCTACTCACTCTTGAGTATCTGATCACTCAACCCGTGCCCAGGAGTGTAGCTAATCGGCGGCATCTCCTTTCAAGCACCAACTCCTGCACATTGTATCCTGTACTCGGTTCAGCTCCGCCTTCCTTCGTATATAAGGAGCCTCCGAATGTATTAGAGGTTGCTCCCCGGTCCACACCGGGACACCTCACACCTCTTCTCGAATAATCTACGCCCGTGCGAATAAACCTTATTCCACAACTCGTCTATCTCCCTAATCACTTGGTACCCACCAAATTGGTGCATCGGCCAGTGATTTTCCTTGCACTTCTCGGCGAATCCTCCTAAGGACACGAGAAATCAAGGCCTAAGACCCGCATGGCAGGCTCTACTATAGCCAATATTCGACTCTCGTGATTGCTGGTCCACCACTCTCACGATCAAGAGTCTTACTAAGTTGTCAGGTCCTATCCACAACTTAGTGGAGGTTTCTAGCTAACTGACTGGTTCACCACAGTTAGCGACAGACTCCTCGCACTCTCGGCTACTAATTAGCCAATATTCGACTCTAGTGATTGTTGGTTCACCACTTTCACTAATACGAGTCTTTCTAAGCTATCAGGTCATATCCATAGCTTAGCAGAGGTTTTTCTAACTAACTGACTGGTTCACCACAGTTAGTACAAGAACTCCTCGAACTTTTGGCTTTCCTAAAGTCAAAAAAGGACTCTGTGATTGTTGGTTCACCACTTTCACAAACAAGAGTCATCTTGCAAAGCTATCAGGTCATATCCATAGCTTAGCAAAAGGGTTTTCTAGCTGACTGACTGGTTCACCACAGTTAGCAAAGAAACCTCAGCTTTCCAAGCTCATTCACGGTCGGTTCACCAATCTTGAGCTTTGGATCGTTACATTTACGGGACAGGTTCCAACACTTTAACGTCCAGTACAGCGTACAAACCAACCAGGCGCGCTTGCTGACAGCTAGTAGACGCTCGGCACCCACTTGCCAGCTCACTAGAAAGCTTCCTTGCAACCAGTAAGGACAGCTATCGTATCGAATCCAGCCCTGCTGTCGCCCTCAAGCCAAAGCGATCAACACAAGGAGGATACACACTTCCAAATTGTAACGCTTGAAATTACCACACCAGCGCACGACTCTACCCAGTGCAGCAGAAGAAAATGGCATCGCTCCAGCTTTTCAAGATCAGGATTAACAACGCCTGCAAACTCGTGAAATCCCACGAGTCGCAAATCGAAAATATTGATGTCCCCTTCACATTCCCCACACTGAAAGAAGAATGTGAACAGTACATAAAAGGGAAAACGGGACTGATAACCAATCTTCTCAACTCCCTACACAACGCGGTCAAGCTTCAAGAGACGCAGATCAACTCCGCGATCGAGTACATCAGTGCACGGAATGAGGAAAAAGAAAGAGACAAACTGATGATGGAGCTCTGCAAGCACCTAGATATGGGGTCACTTGACCTGGAAGTGATTGTAGTGCAGTGGCGGACAAGGATAGAGTTCAGGCAGCATGAACTGAAAGAACAAGACGCACTACTGCACTGCAATGCTCCGAGCATACCGAATCAACCAAGCAGTGATAATGGACAAGTTTGGATCCCCGACCGCAACGAAAGGCAGATCAAAATACGAAAACCTCTGCTCGAAATTCCTACGTTCTCCTGAAACTTCAGAGAGTTCAACAGCTTCTGGACAGTATTCGAATCTCTCATCCACAATGACGAGGAAATATCCGACACGGACAAATTCTTGTTCCTGAAACAAGCCCTGAAAGGAAAAGCAGCAGCAACCTTAAGCTGCAATACCCGTCATCGGAGACAGATATCTAACAGCGATTGATATCTTGAAGAGACATTTCGATCGCTCTGCCAACATGGCAGATCTTATATATAAAGTTGAACGTCTGTCTGTATGTCTGTCTGTATGTCTGTACGTATGTGCGGAATAGTAATTTTTATTTCTGAACCGATTTGCACCAAACTTGGCCCACATATTCGGGGCAGGGAGCGTGTCATAGGCTACTTTTTGTACCGATCGATATCAATTCTATCGATTTTTTGCAAAATTTGAGCTACCGGCTGGGAGTTGGCAAAGGGGGGTGATCGAGCATTACATTATTGATTACAAATATGTTATTGACAGGGCCGGGCGGAGCCGGGTTTGCCAACTAGTATACTTATAAACGAGATCGAAAAACTACCCAGGGCCTCAGATGATCCGAGAAGTTGCCGAGACACTTTCGAAGCAATCAACTTAAGGATCATTCACTTGGAGCAAACGGGAGCAAAGATGAACGCAGACAGAATTTGGCGTCGAATAATCTTCTCCAAATTTCCCGAATCCATCTGTACGACCGCCATCCAGAAAGAAGCGGTATAAGATGATCCATTTGATGTTAGCGAAATCCTGAATACCATCGACAGCATCATTTCACTGCGAGAGACAATCTTGCTAACGACGAACTCTCTTTCCAACGGACTACTACTCGGATAACCAAGAAAATGAAAGCGTTATCAGATACGAAGGAACAGAACACTTCTCAAAGCCAAAACGCTTGTGTATATGTGGACAGCCACACTCGCCTTACAAATGCAAGAAGTACACCACACCAGAAGCTCGACGACTTGAAGCAGCAAACCAAGGAGCGTGCTGGAGGTGTTTTGCAAATAATCACAACTCGAACGATTGCACGAATATTGGAGTGTGCCCCAAATGCAAGGGATCACACCACGGATCTCTTTGCTTGTCAGAAACAAGGCAACACAGACAATTCTCAGCTGATTCCCGAAATGCACTTGACATTCAGCAACATCCTGCTCCTTGGTCACCACGTGACACCAACCAGGATCGTCATGAGATGAGTAATATGCACGTCGTACAAGGTTCGCGAATGAACAAAAAGTCTACAATCCAGGCCTGCTTCCACTTGCAAACAATCAATGCGTTCTTCAAATCGCTTCCGCCTTGATTTTCAACGAAGCAGAGTGGGATTACCAACCAATGACCATACTCCTTGATTCTGGGGCACAACGAAGCTTCATCAAAGCGGGACTCTGTCAAGAACTAAAGCTTCCAGTCCTTCGTACTGCTTCGTTTACTACATCAGGAATGGGCGAACACCAAGAGCAATTCAACTCATCTGAAATGCAAATCACCTTGAAAAGCCTTCACTCCTCCGAGAAGCTCAAGAACTTGTCATTGCACACTAAACAGAAACTGACTACCGACATGCAGGCGGCAAGCACGGAAGCAGACTTGCGTTTTATCTCTGATGAAAAGCTGAAAATCGCTCAAGATACGCTCTTCTGCAAAAGCGTTTCACCCGACATGACCATAGGACAAAATCTCCTAAACCTCGTCGCTATCCACAACGACAGAGTGCACAAGCTTCCTTCAGGGCTCATTCTGACCCCAACCATCTTCGAATACGTTATATCAGGGACGAGCGGCACTACCACCACATCAAGATTCATCGGCACATTCGGCTGCATATCAGCGCTGAAGAGAACACTGAGGAACAACCGCTCAACTCCACAACACAACGAGAGATTGAAGATACCCAAAGCGTACTCTCATTTCAACCGTGCGAACACTCGAATATGCAACAAGCCATTATTGCCAAAGCAAAATGAAGGAACAATCCAAAGGAGAACGATTCCGTCACGAGCGATACTACAACCATGTTCTTCATCCAAAAGCCGACAATCCACTTTACAAGGTCAACAGTCAATGCTTCCATCCTCGCTGAAGCTCGAGCAGACAGACAACGTTGGTTGGCCACAATATGTTCCACGACGAACTCCAATGTCCGCCTCCGATATGGGATGGAATGGCTACCGCAGCGGTTCACAAACAATGAAGCCAAGATAAGGATGACGAATTCACCGAAGAGAAGACATCATGAGTACACACATGGTGTAAGAACGCCGTCTATCAAGGATATGGTCGTCAACGAAGCAACTACCGATTCAAAGTGGAAGAGGAGGAAATGGCGAGGACGACAGGCAGCGCCAAACCGCCCATCAGCTCCAGCGACCACTTCAGATGCTTTTCCATTATAGATTTACGTTAATAATTGTACTCTTGTATGTATGTTCAAGTTACTTGCATCCTCCTTCATAGATCATTTTTCTGTATGCGTAGGTATTAAATTATTCGCTAGTCAACTTCACATGTATCTGCTACTCCAATTAAGATTTTACCAGATCACACTTTCCTCTCGCTCGCCCGGAGTGTTGATGATTTCTGTATCATCAACCATTCATGAACTCTATATTCTATATAGCCTACGGAATCCCCTAGGCTAAATGGTGAGCTACTTACTCTTGAATATCTGATCACTCAACCCGTGCGCAGGTGTGTAGCTAATCGGCGGCATCTCCTTTCAAGCACCAACTCCTGTACATTGTATCCTGTACTCGGTTCAGCTCCGCCTTCCTTCGTATATAAGGAGCCTCCGAATGTATTAGAGGTTGCTCCCCGGTCCACACCGGGACACCTCACACCTCTTCTCGAATAATCTACGCCCGTGCGAATAAACCTTATTCCACAACTCGTCTATCCTCACTTGGTACCCACCAAAGACACTGATTCATTTTGTTAATTTGGATTTTTTGGAATTTCGGACTGAAAAACGTATGGAACTTGGATCTGAACACATATATACACTTCTAACCTAAATTTTATGAACCCTATAACTTATTAGTTTTGGCAACGAAATTTGCCGCCATTTAATGGATTACGGTAATGATATCGTAAACTTAATTGGATTATGTAGAATTCTCATTAAGTTCCCTATTGGAAACTATCAGCTTACCTTACCATGAAGGTCCACCTGGTAATACTGTTGTAATTAACAGGTCCGTTACAAAGCAATTCAGAACGTGATTAATTTTAGATCAACCTACCGTATCCGTACCGTAATCCCACCAATGATGCGACGCTTCGCGGCGCGAACAATCAGCATTAGTTTGAATTGCAATTCAATTTTTGTGCACCGACAGTGGAGCAAAACATTTTTTGCATTAGCGGACTTCATGAACTTACACCATTCCCATGTCATACCTTCAAATTGTAGGATCAGTCAATCGATAATTGATTGATTCTTGGCCATGTTATCGCTTGCTTCCGTTGCTTTCGCTATCTGTGTTGTGCTGCATCACTATTTCAACTCTTCACTCCAATAGCGGTTTCCATAATGAATGAACTCAATGCCTACAAAAATCAATTTTATTTGATGATTGATTGATCATATACTCTCTAGGTCAGTTTCGTCGACCTTCAATCCTCCACGTCCGGTCGATTCTAGCGCTAGATCGCCGCTCACATTGGCGCGGAGTATCTCGCAAACCAAGCCAGTAAGCGTTATCGATTTCATTAATTTCTCAGCGCATAGCGTTTCAGAGCAACTATCGTGTGGCGTGA
Organism: Cylicocyclus nassatus; assembly: GCA_958299035.1. NCBI lineage: Eukaryota > Metazoa > Nematoda > Chromadorea > Rhabditida > Strongylidae > Cylicocyclus > Cylicocyclus nassatus. The sequence continues at coordinate 83,526,081 of CATQJL010000223.1, forward strand.
TATCGATTTTGGTCATAGATCAGAGCAATGAATCGATATTCGGGGCTGATGCCAGCTCATGTGCACGTGTGATTCTCACATTTTCCGCTTTATTATTGGGTCGCTAAATTATGATGTTCACCATGCTGAGAATATAACATTTTATTCAACTGGCTTGGCACAATTAGGGCGGGGATTTGTGATCTAATTGAGGCCGCTCGCGCCCGCGACGCACCTGCGTCTCTCTCGCGCGAGTGCTCTCTGATCATTACCTAGCCTTAATTAGGTCACGAAGCCCCGCCTTTGCCGATGCCAAGCCAGTTGATTCAAATGGTATACAATAGGTGAACTACTTCATGTAATTAATTTATTGGTTGATGCGTGATTTGCTGTCAAATTTCCTCCCAAAGAGCTTCGTACGGGTTATGTTGCCATAATAATCTGCATTGTTTTAAACAATAAAACTTCCGTAAAATTCTGAGCTGATTTGATGTGATAAACGAGACTATTGGAAATATGTACGGTCAAATAGTTACAGAGATTTTATGACTCAAAAGAGTATTAGTATTTGTATTTTAGAAGACAAAATAAAAGCTAAATAATATTTGCGCAGAAGCACATATGCCTTTTTGCCGCGCCCATCTTTGGTATCATAAAATTTTTGAATTTTGTAGTTATTGTCACTGCTCGGCATGAGCTGGAGGCAAGGAGACCCCTTTGGTTTCCAAAAATTCATCAATTCCCGCTTGACAGTTTCAGTCTCCTCACTCCTCTCTACTTGTTCTTGTTTGTACTTAGACCGGCTCAACCCGGGATAAAGAGCAAAAGAACGACAACAGAAACCCCCAAAGAACTTTGTCTGGCGTTCACTCTCCTCCACTCACCTTCCCTCCGTCTCCTTATACCTCCAACTCCCCCCCCCCCCCCTCCCACTTTTCCGCGTATGATTTAGAACGACCAACCAGCATAGCAACAAAAAAGAGAAAGATAAGAACGAAGGCAAGCATAAACGGCAAAGCGAAAGGCACACGCCATAGTTGTTCCACTTGATCCACTTGATCCGCTTATTCCACTCAATCCATTTCGTGCAAAATGCTCCATGATAGTTTATCTCTTGGTGCGCATAGAGAAATTCGCAACAACACAAATTTTTTTCATGAGTGGTTGAGGGTTTTACACAAGGGCTTCATGCATTAACATCCCCACTGGGGAGGGATAGCAGCTTAGAACAAAGTTTCAAATCCTAAATCTTCAAACATCTGGATTTTACGCTGTCTATCCATACGTGAGTATTCCTACTGTCCTTCACTGTGAACATATTGAACAGGAGCGAAAAGCTGCACAAGCCGCGTTTTTTAGCTTTTTGTATGATGACCTGATGATTCCCAGCGCCCAACGTCTTTTCTTCAAGGCCATTTTTCTTTCTTCGAAGTTAACGAAAACCTTCCAGTTTGTACTGATTATCTAAGCTAGCATTTTTTGAAATTTCGATGTTCTATTCACCCAATTGTTCTTACCAGCAACACACTTATGGCGGCCGCTTGCATTAACATCCCCGCCGGGGAGGGGATCGCAGCTGCAGAAGGCTTCATATCCTGAAGCTCCAGATGTCTTGACTTCAGGTTGTCTACCTATCTGTAAGTACTCTCAACATTCTTCACTATGGACATCTTGAACGGGAGCAAGGAGCTGTACAAGCCGCATTTTCCAGCTCTTTGTTTGATCCCCTCATGCTTTCCCTAGCTGCCGACCGTCTTTTATTTAAAGTCATTTTTCTTTTTTTTGAAGTCAATAAAAACAATCCAAAATTGTGCTATTTATCTAACCCAACAGTGCTAATCACGTTTCTGGTAAAACAAGTGATGTTTCGAGGTCCAAATTCGCGATGAACCACAAGTCGAAGGGTTTATCGAAAAATCGATATTCCAAAAATTCATTTGTTCTTATCAGCAACATGCTTAGCACTGTTGGGTTAGATAATCAGTACAACTTTGGAAGGTTTCGGTAACTTTGAAGGAAGAAAAATTATTTTCAAGAAAAGACGGTCGGCAGCCGGGGATCATCAGCTCAGACAATCGCCGGGGCAGGCGGCCATCCGATATGTTCAAGCGGGCACCGGAAGAATAGTTCGCTAAATTGTCGTAGCCCGCCCCTTAATATCCGGGTATTCGCGCGCGGTTCCACTCGGAAACTCTTCAGAACAATCGTTGCTACTTTGCCAAATTTTTGCAAAACGCTTGCTTGGTGGTTGGTCTCCGCTGATTCCTGACCATCGCCCGCTCGCAGCTTTTTCAATATGAAAACTCCGTTTTATCGTGAAAATTTGAATGACTATGGGCAGCGCGACTGATTCGCGCTCGCTACTTTTTTGTAGTTTGGCGATGATTGTGGCTGCGAAAACTGTACCTATTTCGGTGTAATGGCATCTGCAGGCCAACAATACACGTTTGATGAAAAAATTTAATGGTACTATCAAATAAAACCAGAAATCCCTATAGCTAAATTATACAACCAGACAAGACAATTTGCTCCTGTTTTTATTAACAATACGCTTGAATTTGCCACAAATTTAAGATTGCACACAGGAAATGCGGACCATAGTCGACTAGCTTCAACGGGAAACTGTCCTTTGAGGCGCTGCGATACCGACCGGTTGATGAGGCTCGAACTAGAAGTAAATGAATATTTTCAACATTCCATCACCTTCGTAATCCACCTGCAAATTGATCCGATGTCAATTTCTTCATACCGTCGCTTAGACAGAGTTGTCGACGCTACACTTGTGAGCCGGCACGATGCCATGTATAGTTGACTGGCGTATGCCTAAGGCACAGAATGTGACGTTACCAGTAAGAGCACCAGAAGCAAGATTTTGAAATTTTTAAAATACAGCAGAAGCCGGTAGAAAATAAATATCTGAAAATTCACTTTGAAGCTGTCAGAGAAATTACTTCAGAGTTATTCTGGCAGCCATCTTCTTGCCTAGCAAAAGCTGTAAAATGTAGCCAGTGTCTGGCTCTTATCAGCTGTTCTAGCTAAATTGAAAACCTTTTGGCAATCTTTCTGCGACAAGTTTAAGGGGAGCGGTTCATGATTCTACTGATGTAGATGTGCCTTCAGTTCCCCGTAACGCTGCTCACAAACATGGCATTCGCATCTCAAAATTTTCGTATGATATCTTTCGGCGACCGTGAACGAGTAGACAGCTTTATCCTATAAAAACTCTCGCGCTTTGAAGATTTTGAAGATCGCTTGTTGAAAATTAGCTCATCGCACAATCATTTCATCATAATTCCCGTTCTATAAGGCATAGCCAATCTCTAAAACTTTGCTTGCCGCCCACAACGTTGCAGAAAATAACCGCTTGCTAGCTAAGACAGCCGCAGATTGAGGCTTTGCCTCCGCTAATACATTTGTGATAGGCGCTTGCGCAAGCCCGCAACATCTCTGTCCGCCTGATAATATTCGCTAAATATATGAGCTCCGCTCGCTGAAGGTTTGGCCACGCCCCATAATTCTGCTAACCGCTTGCAGAAAAGCGCGAGTTTGCGGACCGCCTGCCCCCGGCGATTATCTGAGAGAGTATCATACAAAAAGTTGAAAATGCGTTTGTACAGATTCTCGCTCTTGTTCACTATGTAGTGAAGGAAGGTAGGAATACTTACTGATAGACAATGTGAAATCCGGATATCGGGGGACTCATGATATAAAGCTTTTCTTTTATGCGATCTTCTCCCCAGCGGGAACGTTAATGTATGAGACCCTAATTGGATCAAGTGGACTAAGGGCCGCATGCACTAACCTCCTCGCGGGGAGGGGATCGCAGCTTAAAAGAAAGCTTAATATTTCGAAACTCCAGATACCTGGATTTCACGTTGTGTACCTATCCGTAAGTATTCCTACTACCCTTCACTATGAACATGTTGAAGAGGAGCGAGAAGCTGTACGAACTGCATTTTCCAGCTTTTGTATAATCCCTGATCATCCCCGGCGCTTTTCTTTAAAGTCATTTTTCTTTCTCCGAAGTCAACCTATAACCTCCAAAGTTGTACTGAACATCTAACACAACAGAGCTAAGCATGCTGCTGATGAGAACAATTGAGTTTTTGAAAAGTCGAATTTTTCGGTAAACCTCAAATTTCGACCTGTGGATCATCGATAATTTCATGACTTCAAAACATCAATTGTTCTTATCAGCAACATGCTTAGCACTATTGTGTTAGATGTTCAGTACAACTTTGGAAGGTTTTCGTTAACTTCGGAGAAAGAAAAATGACTTTAAAGAAAAGCGCCGGGGATGATCAGGGATCATACAAAAGCTGGAAAATGCGGTTCGTACAGCTTCTCGCTCCTCTTCAACTTGTTCATAGTGAAGGGTAGTAGGAATACTTACGGATAGGTACACAATGTGAAATCCAGGTATTTGGAGTTTCGAAATATGAAGCTTTCTTTTGAGCTGCGATCCCCTCCCCGCGGGGAGGTTAGTGCATGCGGCCCTAAGTATGGCGTATGCCAAAGGTCGAAATATTAGCGCGTTGATTCGCGCATTGCGACCGGGACAGAGTTGCTGTTGAAAGTTTTGAGAGCTGGAACCACAATAGCCTGGAGGAAAAATTATGAAAAATGTTTTGCTTGCACGAAAAATCTACGATGAAGATAAGATTTATGGTTTTCTAGGAAAATCTTTGGTCAGAAATGGTCCGAATATACCGTGAACATGGCTGTCTTTCAATTGTTTCAGCACGCTAACTCCAGCAGATCTACTTAGAAAAGATTTATTGGAACCGTGGCCTTTCGATATATGACATGTATTCGTCATCTGCTGAAAGATTTTCCTAAGAAACCATGACTCCTTCCATTTTGACGTCTTTGCACAAGATTACAAGTAATGTCGATAGGTAGTAAAGGTATCGAATGGCTTAGGCCTCTAAAAGAGTTCGCGCGACTTGATCGTCGTGATTTAATCGCTACAAGCCAACTGTAACAATATCATTGCATGCCGATCTTCTTGCATTTCTCTGTGATAGTTTTCCAACAGGACCAACCGTGACTAACTGTCACAACCGAAATGTTATACAAGAAGATTGGCATGCAATGAACTCTAACATTTGTCTTGTAGCGATTGAATCGCGACGATCAAATCGTGTGAACTCTGTCTGAAGCCTAACCGTTAGCGCTGTCGTTTATTGTTGCACAATGATGCCCGTTTGATCTGTGTTGCAATAATTTTGCGTTTGCTATTACAAGCACTATTTCTTCTCAGGAAAGCGTTTCGCGCATAACCAATAGTTTCGAGAAGCTGTTCAAGACCAGCTCTCTGATGTACAACTTAGTTAAAAAGACCACGGTCATCAGTTGTCCTTCCCTTGTAAGGCGCTTAATCGAAGTTGACATGTTAAAGATACCGTCCACCCAAATTCTCGAGTACTATGTTTTTGTCGTTTCGGAACCTTCTCATCTCCATTTCGACTATGAAGTCGAGAATCCGCGAAAACACCGACTCTCTGAAACGGTGATTGGTTGAGTGCGCATGGATAAGCGGGACGAACGTCATGCCCATTTAAAAGGGGAGCCAACGTGGCGAATCTGTCATCCGAAGCGACCTTAGAAGCAATATCTTTGCTTCGGAAGCAACTTTTGACAGCGCGAGTGAAGTATACAATTGGGGGCCCGCTACTGTTGGGTATGAAATTCATCGACCCAAATTGGTGAACGTTGTCTTTAGACCATAGGACAGCCACTTTGATGGTGCCTATGGGAACATTTCTAGGGGACAGACGATATGTGTAGAAGTATGGAATACTATGTAAGCAAAGGATCGGTTGTGTATGCAATGTAGAACGATCGAAAGGAAGCCACGTTGATGGTTCATATGCGAATAATTCTAGGGGATGCACGATAGACTAAACGTGCAGTTAGCGTGCTCGCGGCGTGCTAACAAGATGTGCTAACCCCCATTGTGAGCAAAGTCTTCTCGATGATTCGTCTTCAGTTCATCTGTAATCATGTAGGAACAACTTTTTCGATAGATTTGGACAAATTGCTTACAAACGAAACTTACCAGAGACTCAGTGATTGCGGTATATGCACAAAGATAACTTATGACTTCACTTGGTCTTCTGTGCCGTACAGGTTTTTAACGATGATACACTTTGTTGCACGAGGTCATATAGAATGCTCAGGTTACAAGAAAGGAGGACCCATGATATATATTATGGTTTTTTTGATTTGTGTTTTCCTAAACGTCTGAGTGATACTTTGTTCGCGCAATACTTTCAGCGGCTTCTCAGGACACTCTTATCCATTGCGCGATGAAAAACGACAAAGTTGACTTTGAAAGACTTCGAAACTTTTTGGTATGATGAAATTGAATAGCAAAAATAGAGATTTTTGTACCGATTACACAATGCAGGCAGTAGAACATCCATGTAATGTTTTTCCGGGCTATTTAACATTTACTAGACCTTATCCTAGACTGTTGTTACAAATACACAACAATCTCTTTCAGCTAGCATTTTGTTCCTATGCTACGACAGCAAAGCGATTTCATAATTTTTCAGTTTCTTTTTATGTTCCATGCCTTTCCTTTAGCCTAGTATGGAATTCTTTCTATTAGACCAGTGCAAAAGTTTTGTCATTCTACTCTACTGACCGAACGATGAGGAAGAATAAAGATAAACAAACGCACAGGCTGTATCCGTTGCAAAATTTTTTCCTATTTCCAGCTGCCATACTCGCAGTGTGGTTTAAGAGAGTGCTGAGATAATTGCTGAACATTACAACCCTTCATTTTCATCAAGTCCAACTTGCGCTAGTTTTCAAATTTCAATAGCCGCAGGTAGACCAAACCTTTAGCCAACTAAAAATTTTCCTTCTCTTAGCTACGTTTACAATTTCGCTAAATAATTTTTCAGAACTCCTGAGTGAAAAATTGCATAACCTGTTGTCGTACCAAACGCTGCACAGTCGTCAGATTGTCAAGGTTTGAAGGTTATCAAAATCCCCCGCGCCTTATACGCGTGAAATTAGGGTCCTTCAGTTATAATTATATTTCAACTAGCTAGGTTGCGGAGAATTTTGAAATTCAAACACTGTTATCTATGATCATTCTCTGCTCTGTTCCAAGCTAACGTTCAGGCATTCTTTATGCAAAGAGTGTCCCAGAATATCAAGTGTATCAAACGTTTGGTAGCTAATAACTGTTTCTATGGAAAACTTTTGCAGATTCTTTACTTCCACATCGTAGGTCTAGCTTCAGCACAAGGCTACAGTATAACGCGAAACACCGATCTCTCTTCTTCACTGCAGGGTTACGGTAGGAATTCGAATATGGTTTAGAGTCACTGGCTTACTAGAGCCAAAGTTCTGTGCGGGTGATTCGTCTTCTATAGTAATTTTCATTTCGTTTTCTTTTCAGTAGGGAAAATCGCACTGATAACTTAATAATGCTTGACGATCATTTGTTGGTACATCTCGCCATCGTTTGGTGATTCCGCATAGGTTGCTGCAGAGGCTGCCATTCTCGTCAACTCGACCTAAAACGGAAATTTTATTTTGTAATTCAGCGAGTGGCAAGTAAGAAATCTTTCGCTCACCTCCTAGTAAGTACTTCCATCCATTTTTGAGATCAATTCCGCATGCTGCTAAGTTTGAAGCTGTTAAAATTTGAGGAGACAATTCTGTGCCGTTAAATGTCTTCTTAACCTTACAATTATTGCTTTATAAGGTTTAAGAAGGATTTTCTGGCTGACTCTGTAGGTTCATATGTGCTTCACAGTGCAAGCGACGTCTTGATTTCCATTTGAATAATTAGAGAGATTTATCTTCGAAATAACCTTTACGAGAGTGACTGAAATGCAACTGGTAGCTATAAAAGGATACTATCAAAGAATTTGGTATCCCACCAAACTGTGAAGAACAAAAAGCATCATTCAAGGAAGAGGTAGCACATGAGCATGCTTCTGATGTTCCGACTGAGGAAGCAAGAAGAACGAGGAACTTATCATATCTGAAGATAACTTATAGTGTATACTGATCGACCAAACAACTTCGATTCAAAGGTGATTTTTTTCGCATTCGCGAAATATTTATAGTCTCTTTTGATTTCATGTTTACGTGTCGCGCATATATAAACAAAATACCCTATCAGACATAATTTATATAGTACATCGCTTCGCAAATGCAGGAAAAAACCGGATGCACGCGCCGTAGGCGGGAGCCGATGCGCGGGCTTTCTTTCTAACTTGTGGAGTAACGAAAATTTTCCCTTACAAGAGCTGACCCATTAGCCCTATCTTGAGTTTCACGCGGCGCTGACCCAAGTGGAGCGGGGAGAACGGCCTAGCGACCGGAAAACCAGACGGCGGGAGATCTGGCCTGGCCGACTCTTAGCTAAGCATCCGGTCGAAACCGGAAACGTCGAACTCCTTTACAGCTTGAGAGGTTCTATTAGAGTATACATTCGCCTGTGCATCGCAGTTTGGCACTTAGTTTCGTCCTCACGCCACGTTGAGGCGCGCCCGACCATTGCGGAGATAGTCATATTTCGTTATTACTACATACCAGTGGCGTACCGAGGGGGGGGGGGCGGGGGGGCGCGCGCCCCCCCCCCCCCGAGAATGGGTCGCAACATTTTTAAAAGTTACTTATATGGGTTATAAGAATGTGTAAGTGACTTGTTTATTCTTGTAAATGATTAAAATAATTTTTAAAAAATTTTAAAAATTCAAATTAGCCTTGTAAAAAAAATTTTTCGGGGGCGTGGCTGACGCCACGCCCCCTTTTTCCAGATTTTGGGGGTCGGGGACCCGAAAAAACTTTGGAAAGCACCCCCAAAATTTTTTCGGAGTGCGTGGCTAACGCCACGCACCTTCTTTAGAAAAAATTTTTTGTCGCGCCACCCCCCGAGCCGAAATCCTGGGTACGCCACTGCTACATACATTCCTCATCTTGTCCTGCTGTATACAATGCGCGTCTTTATATTATCATGGAAGGGTTTTTGTCTTCTTACTATCTTGCTAGGCGCTGTACTGTGCTACCAATAGTGTTCCTGCTTTTCTTTCTAAACCATAGGTTGGTGGCATTTTAGTGGCATTAGTGGTCGGCAGCCCTTACTCTCAACCACTACCCGGAACACTTCGGCTGGAAACGCGAACACACTGAGAGGTTGTATAGCTCTATAGTACTGATAGCGGCCTCTTTCGAGTCGTTTCAATCGACTTATTAGCCGCTGCATTTGGACGGCATCTATAGCAGCTCCCGGAGGGTTTTTCATAAAGCGATTAAGTATATCAAGTTTCTGGACGGAGGAGAGAGATTAGCGGAGGGAGATTTGGTGTACGTAGATGATGAACAATCACCAAATTGTCACCAAACTCGGTTGTTTATGAATCTTGGCATAATGTTGATCACCGCTGTACTCTTCTTCAGCCTATCCCCAAGATTGTTAATAACTTTATTACGGCTGACGTTTCGGCGTCGTCGCCTTTCTCAGAGCCTGGAAAAATCATAAAACATTCGTGCTATAGCAGTAATCACCAAATTAAGTTTGAGGCTGCATCTTCCCAAGGGGTTTAATGACTCGCTGTGGACCCTGATGGCGAGACAAGAAGGTTATGATGTAGTTAGTCTGAAGAGCATCGAGAGCACAGGACAAGGTGGCTTACACCAAATACACTTTCTCATGTTAGTGATAGTGTTCCTCGTAGATTTTGTGCATTTGTATGTACACGTATGATCTTGCGCAGTTGTCATGAAACGAGTGGACGCGCAAAGGGGGTGCGTTGGTCCATGAAGATTAAGAGACTTTGAAGTGAGATTCTACCGTGGAACAGCCGTGAAGTGGCGTGTTGGGCCCGTCGAGCTGCAACAGCTGACCCATTGCCCAAGCGTACCGGAGCCGCCAACTATAATGGGTTATCCCACTTCGTGGTTACTGCAAAAGCTCAAGCGTGTGCCACTCACATTCCGTGTACAGTTTATTCAGCGGCGGTACATAGTAGGTTCAGCTCCATTCTGATAGTTCTTTATTGTAAGCTCAAGGCGTTTGAACCAAGGCCCGGCAGAGATGGTCTGGGGTCAAACTGGATTTCGTTTTTGAGGTTACAAGCAACGGGATATCGTTTTCATAAGGTCTGGACGGAGCGCCGAAATACAAGGCAAACATGTCAAGTTTTATGATTTGAACGCATTCCTTCGCAAGCGCGCGAATTTCAAACGCAAAACTCAAAGAACAAATAACTTTTACCGCACAAACAATCACATGGCACCGATTTGAGGCTATGTCTATACAATATTACTCCGAACTATATTATGTAAAAAGTTCCAAAGAATTAAGTGTCTTAATACCCGTTTCCGAATTTGTTGGTTTCTAGACCAACACCAAACCAATTGGGTTGGGTTCGGAGCATAAATATTGGAGAGTTCGCATAAGTTTTGGGCCTTTTTGATTTGTACGATTAGAACGCTCAAAAATCTATCATATAGCGAAGAAACCGAATCAAACCATCGCCTCTCCTTTTTTTAAGCCAAAAATAGTGTAAACCTTCCCACTGATAGATATCGTGCTCCAGTCTCATGCAGTGTCCTTCAAACTTGCGGCGAAAAATGCATCGCCAGATTGTTGAGGCCACAGATGATTTGGTCCTTGAGGGATTTTTAACATTCTGAACACTGAAATGGTACCATACTCAATGAGGAGCCTTTAATCATTTCAGAACGTTTTTTGCTATTTGTTACAATAGGTACCTCAGAACGCGCTTTTTTCGCTTTTTTATTGTAATGATTGAATAAGGGTTTCCTCATTGACTTAAAGGCAGTGTCCAGGCTAAACCTAACCCCCTCCGATTAGTGTCGGTCCTGAATGTAGGCCCCAGAAAAGGGGCATCTGCGTTGGTCCGGTCTTCTGACATTGTCTCTGAATGGAGATAAGGGGCCTGAAAGTCCCTGGCTGGACGGAGTCTGATATCAGACTCCGCCCAGGCCAAGGACTGCTCACTACCTTGTCAATACGTGCCTCCCGACACATATTGACAAGGTAGTGAGCAGAAGCTGCACACTGCACACTGCAATGCAACTGCACCCATGCAGTTGCAGCTCCTTTTCGTTGGCCTCCGACGGGGACGAGCAATTCGAAACTCGTCCGCGCCCTCAAGACTGGGTCCCCAAGAATCGGGTTTTTTGTGAATTCCAGAGAGTTTGAAGTTCGGAACTGTAATCAGGGCCACGGAAAGGCCCCAGATTGGCGAAAACATGGGAGACCAAATTCTGGGTGGCCGCTGTCTTTAAAAAGGCTTCGTAAATTTTCTCGAAGTTATGGGGCTTCGTTTCCAAAAATGCTCCAAACCAAAGTATACCGGGCCCTGGTTTGAATTAATCAAAGGGTCATTTGCCGACTCATTTTGCATCCTTGCAAGCTTCTGATAGTAAGGATGAGAACGTTGAGGCTACTCTGCTATCAAAAAAGGACTGTAGGTTTAACAAAAAAATTATTATCCAAGTCCATCACGCCCACAAGTGTTAGAATATCCTTCGTCACCCATTCATGGTATGACAAAATATCAAAATTTCTTTTCAAGGAATAAAACTAATTGTGTCATTTTCGAAATGTGCATAATTTTTACGACATTTCCTCAAATATAGGATATGTTATAGCTAGCGTATTAGCTCAGTCTAATATTTCAGAGAATTGATCACCGTAAAATTTCTTTAACAATCGCAATTCTAGATATTGTTCTGAATTGCAGTTTGAAGGAATTGGCTTTTCACTGAACAGACAAAGCAGCGGTATAGAACAGATAAAGAGGTAGAGAAACTCCATATTTATCTAGCTGTATAGTGAAGCAGAGATGTTTGAACAGACTTGGTGCAAAAGAAAAAAATTTCGAAAGTTTATCGCAGCAAAATTAGTCTTCTTCGTCCAATGACCATTGAATAAACAGCGCTGACTGTTTTCCCCTCTCTAATCTTGCTGCAAAAGAAATACAACGATAGCTTGCAGCAGACTAAATTCGACAATTTCATTTTTTGTTTCCCAACTCTTGGATTTTCGAAGGCACCTAGTCAGGCTGAGTACAGATTGAAAGTTGGCAGTTTCGGAATCGGTTTTGCAAGTTTCCAATCTGGATTACAATTTAATTCGAACTGCTGCTGGCTACGGTTGAAACAGCCATAGAACTTTGCCACATACATATCGTCCACTTGGTCTGCTTTGGTCTATAAAATATTTAAGATCTACAGAAATTACTTTTACATTTTCTATTTTCGAATTTGTTACGCCTGAGCTGTTTTCGAAGCTATTAGGTTGGTGAAAAGTAATGCGCGTTTTTCTAGCCCTTATTTCAAGATAGCTTCCATCAAAGTTTCTCCTATGAAACATAGCCAGCATATTATCAAGAAGATTCTTTCATGCTCTATTCATTAATAGTTGAAAGAAGCTTCTAACCTCATTCGTCAAAAATTTATAGAGCTTCATACAACCGCACTCAAAATCAGAATTTCACTGCACTTACTTTTTCGGCCAGAATTCAAGCGCGAGTAAAGGAATTCTTTTGAAAATTTGAATACTGTATGTAGTAGAAATTTCCTACGTTATGCATGCTCTACTGTTTCTCTGGATATTACTTAGACTGAGATCTCAGCGCCTCAACATGAGTGATGGTTTTGGCCGTTCTGTGGCCCATAGATTTTCTTTGAAGAGGGCAATCGCCAAGGTTTTGCTCATTTCTGTAAGTGTAAGGATGGACCTCTTGTTGACAGTTTTTGCAGAAATGTGGAAGCTGTTCAGTACACAGAAAATCAAAAAAATCCATATTTCGGGATTTTGAGGGCTACAAAAAATGTCGAAAAAAGCGGAAATTTTAAATATTATTTTTTTCCTTTTCGCAAATACTCTTTATTTGGGCCCTTTTGTACTTTGTACTACTGGCTTGCGGCTACAAGACAGTCAACTTATCATTCATACCGACAAATCTTGAAGGAGGTTATGATATCAGTTGAAAACGAGGTTTCCGAAAAAAAATTTTTTGCTTATCAATCCATATTTTTACACCGATTTGCGAAGTTAACCTAAGGCAACGTGCGCGGATAATGAAAGGATTTGTGCCTCTGAAGAACTTCGCCACACTGAAAAATATGGATTTTTTAGAAAGTTATAGCACGTCAAAGTGAGAAATCGCAAAACGCGCATTACTTTTGCACCAACCTATTATTTTGATTTTTCAAGAAGCAACTTTTGGGTAATTCTCTTTGTTACCTCTGGACAAAAAAAGGACAACAGTAGGGTTCAGTTCATGCGGCTGAATAGATTAATTAGAGGGACAATATTCAAACGTTCTAAAGGCTTTTGAGAGATTTAAATATGCACTTTCACTTTTACTGTACTCAAAGAAAAGACTTTGTCCTTCGATCAGCTCAATGGAAAAGTGAAACATAAAAGAGAAGGTGATTGTCAAACTGTGTCTTCCTTATTCCTAGTCGGAAGGTATGGTTACGTAGAGATTCTGTGACCAATGACTGTTGTAAATCCTGCTCTATCTCGTATGCAGACCGATCCACATGAAGCCCAAACGCTCTTTGGATTTCATTCTTGACCTTTTCTGACGTCCTTTCGCCCTGCAATATTGTTAAACGTCTTTTCTAGATAAGGTGCTCTAATGAATACCTGCTCAGAAGTACTTAAATTGCTCTCGATCTACCCAATTTCATTGATTCCTGTTGCTCCAGAAAAACATGAAAGCACAGAAAAAAATTTTGAAAAATTTTTTTTGCAGCAGTCATATATGCAAGATTGAAAATGTGTAAATCTAATCGAATATAATCTCAGGTAATCGTCCAAGCGAATGATGTACCTACGCTCTCTATGCTTATTTCTCATGGTAATTGCGTTTGCTACGGCATACGAGGCAAACGATAACGATCTTGCGAGGTTCACATCATATGTGAGATAATTAAGAACATCGGTTGCGTTTGCGGGATCTTTTATTTTTACAGTGCAATGACTTCTGCAAAGTCCGCAATGGTAGATACAGAGGGGTAAAACTAAGCGTGGATAAATGCGTGGAGCAGTGTACCGAAGAAGTAGAACGGCTGTGGAAAACAGAAACTGATTAGAAGGTGGTGCAGAGATATCACTTCAGTTAAAGAAGTAATTGCCTTCTAATAATCGAATAAATGTTGAGCTCTTAACACATGTTTCTTATCGCATTCATGATAAGTTCGATTTTTCGATTACTGCTGTTTCGGACCAGATCCTTCTTCGCTTTTTCAAACTTACGACCCACCCGTGGGTGGTGTTGCCCGAAATGGTAGTTTTTCACTAACCAACTAGAAACCAACTGATGACAAGACATTCCTTTCTCTGACTTCTTGTAATTGCCTACAGAGAATGGCCCATGAAAGTGTATTTGGTGCCTGTGGTTCATGTAGTTGAACCGTTTTCGTTATACGAATTTGAAGTTATGGCGCGCAAAACGCTGAATGGTAGTTTTACTAGTTTTTCTATGTTTTTTTATGAATTGAAAGCTGTAATCGAAGAACTTTTCTTTTGTTGCAGAGAGTCTTCCATCATCGAAATGGGCTAGCCTCTACTGAAAGGTAAATCAAGTAACAACAGCCGATTAGCATGCATATCTCAAGTCTCCTAAAAACAAAGTTTTTACTTTCTTTTTAACTGCAAGTTCAAGCAGAAGGTCTTTGTCAATGTATTCAAAGGTAGCCATCCTAAGCGGCGATGAAGTGGCTAGCGCTCTTCATACTTTGTATCCAGGTGAACTTTCATCAAATGGCTCATTGTTAAAGGGTGCTTACCAGTTTTGTTTCTTTCAGTTTGGATGGGTTTCATCCTGCGTTTTTGACAAAGTTGCGGTTGTACCGGGTATACCATATTAAGAGATGGCCAAGGACGAGAGCGGGTGCTTTGCTGCATGCTACGAGAACAACAAGTGCATTGCACTTGCTTACAAAAAAGTTAGTCGGTTAAATAATCTTTACCCTTTAAACTAGATAGAAATAGCGTCAAAGACATCAGGTTGTGCAGTCTCTTGGTGTGACGGGTTTGCGAGTTATTCTGCATTTAGAGAAGCTTTTGATTTGTTACTTTATTTGTACCAAGAAAATAGTAAAGAAAGGCATGCTACTGTCTATTTCGGAAACATTTGCTCTCAAGTAAGTCCTCTCCAGTTTTTTTGTTTTTGACCTCTACAGCAGGTGCTCCAGGCTGAGCGATAAAATTGGGTACAATACAAAGTCAAGGATAGCTTTCCTGCCTTTTCAAAATTGCATATTGGGTTTTAACGGCACGTTGTCCATAAGATTTTGTAAGAGGAGCTCAAGGTTTTTACGTTTTCAGTGGATGTCAAAGGCTATTAGTATGTTAGCAAAAGCAGAAAAGGAACTCTTCTCAACAAAGATGGTTTCACATTTTTCCTTCCTCCGGCCAATTTTTCGTACTGAATGGAGGGGGTTGTATACTCCATAATCTAAATGAGCCTTCGATCAACATTCTAACTGCGCTCAAATCCTGCAATAAGCTCACAAAAATTCTGAGATGTTAGATCCGCCTTTGAATCAACTTTTTTGCAGTCGTCGGATATGGGATAGGACGTCTAAGGGGGAGTCGTTCAAAGTTGTCCAGAAACAAAATGATTTGTTTGTGCACAAAATTGCCATATTGCCTATTTTTTGAACATTTTCTTGCAGGCGTTGTCTAGAAATCGTAGTTTGTCTTTGTAACAGCTTCAGTAATTTCTTATACAATCACCTCATACGAGCTCTCTAGCGTTCATATGCCTGAGACATGCTGCCGAAGGACAGAACAAATTCCAGATTAAAATAGATATTTTCCCTTCTCCCCATATTTGTGTCCGAAATGAAAAGCTGTAAAGTTAACAAAAAAAAGCCTGTCCTATCTCTTATGGACAACATTCTTTGCAGAAGTTCACTTTAAACTATGCTTGAAGTTACAGCAATTGGAAAAAATATTCACAAGTCTAAGAACTTGCTTTGTAACCTAATGTAAACAACTAGCACAGAGATGATATCACTTTATCGCAGTTTCCTAGCGCATGCACCTTGTTCACCACTGGAGACTTCAATGAAACTTGCCATCCCAGCGATGTTTGCTACACTCTTCAACGCGATGAGGAAGAGTCCATGTGCGCAAAATACTTGGCGTTTAAGAAGAGACCGAGAATCATGTCGCCAACATTTTCGCTACATAAAGGATGGCAGTTGAAATAAAAATATGTCCAATTTACTCCACGATTTCAAAAACTGTAAAAGACTGATTCTAAAAATATTTCACAAAAGACATTATCAGTGCGGATCGCGACGGAACCCTCGTGGGGATCGTTTATTGCAATAAACTTGCAAATTGATAAAAACTAGAGTAAGGCAGGAAAATTCCAAAGACTAGCAAATAGAGATTGACTGTTTTTTAGAGGTTGCTCATAATGAAAATATGACCTTGCATGATGCGAAAATCTGCTTGAAAATAAAATTTGCACGTGTTCAAAATGATAGATTTTTATAGTAACATTTCGGTATGATGTGTTGTATGTCAAATTGCTTGGGTTACATAGATGAACATGTGTAGCCCCAAGTCGTCATAGTGAAAAGCATTATGGCTCAGCACAAAGTGTGAAAAGGTGCTCGTAAAAGGTACCTACAGGGCATATAAAACGCATTGTTGCTTGCATGAGCATCTCTACTCCCGTGCTGGACTCCGCGTCTCTTCCGCGAACATCCTCTTTAATCACTTCCAATCGATTGAGGCTACGCCTTTCCCACGCTCGCCTTGGGAAAGTGCTCAGAGAGCAGGCCCGCGGAAGAGACGCAGACTCCAGCGCGAAGATGTAGATGCTGGTGCAAACGACACTCAACTTGATAAGCCCTATATGTCGTCACTAGCTGGCAAACCCGGATCCGCCCGGCTCTGTCATTATCACATTCGTAATCAGCATGCTCATTTACCCCCTGTACCAACTCCCAGCCCTGAGCTCAAACTTTGTAAAAAAAATCGATAAAATCGATATCGATCGATAACGAAAGGTAGCCTATGACACCCGCCCCGCCCCGAAGTGTATGTGTGCAAAGTTTGGTCCAGATCGGTTCAGAAATGGAATTTTCAATTCGGAACATACGTACACACATACATATAGACAAACAGACATTCAGCTTTATATATAAGGTAAGCGGTGGTGCCATGCGGATCACAGGTGCGATAAGGTGAGAATGACTCCTCCAGGGTGAAGGGGGTCACAGTGGTCGCAACCCCTCCAGGGTGAAGGGTGTTTTACTTGGTAAAGAAATCGTAAAATGTCGACGGGGGGGGGGAGCCATCATTTTTCCCAGTCAAAGAATTTCCAGTTCCTTACCATCACTGTTTGTCTTTTTTCTGAAATGTGAAGTGATACGCTGCTGGATTAGCATACAATTATAGCAGCACCTTGTGTTTTTTTACATTTCCTTTTCTCTTTTTTACATCGCCCTGCCTGGTTTTGGAATTTGATGTGCATGCGAACGTTTGTTTCGGAAAGAGTTAGACAATTTTTAAGCATTTACGAATTTTTTTTTCAAAGAAGAAATTCGTAATTTCTGTAGATGAACAGCAACGTCAGCTAAATATTTTTGAAACCATCTTGTCTTTCGCTTTTAGAGAATATATGTATAGTTTGCCTGGAGTTTGTTGAAAAAGTGCCTGGTGAAGAGTGTGGGTAGTGATTTCTGGATATTTTCGAGTTTTTAGGATAGGAGAATCCGAATAACTTCTGAAGATGAACATAATTTACGCCGTTATGGCTACCATTGAAACTGCCTCGTTTTCTGCTTCCAGAAAATATATACATTGCCTGGTGTCCGTCAAAAAAAGTGCCTGGGTGAAGGGTGTCCTAATGATTTCTGAAGATTTTCGAGTTTTTAACGTAAAAAAATTCATAACTTTTTTAGATGAACATCTTTCACGGCGAGATGGGCACCATTGGAACCACCTCGTTCTCCGTTCTCAGAAAATATACAGCATGTTTAAGATCCGTTAAAAAAAGTTTTTGGTGCAGGATGTGCCTAGTGATTTCTGGGAATTTTCGAGTTTTCAGGATAAAAAAATCCATGACTACTGCAGATGAACAGCTGGTGCAAGGAAATTACAACCATCGGAACCGCCTCGTCCTCCGCTTTCAAAAAATATACAGCATGTCTGAGATCCTTTCAAAAAAGTGCCTGGGTGAAGAGTGTGCTGGGTGATTTTTGAAGATACTCGATTTTTTATCATAAAAAAATTCATAACTTTCTTAGATGAACATCTTGCACGCCCGGATGGTCACCGCTGGAACCGTCTCGTCCTCTGCTTTTAGAAAATATATACTTTGCCCGGGGTCCATTAGAAAAAGTGCGGGGTGAAGGGTGGGTGAGACTTTTATAATGGGAGTGCTCAAGTACAGGCTTTTTTACCATTGTAAAAAGGAGTCTACTTGAGCACTCCCATTATAAAAGTCTCACCCACCCTTCACCCGGCACTTTTTTTAACGAACCCAGACAAAGTATATATTTTCTGAAAGCGGAGGACCAGACGGTTCCAATGTTGACTATCTCGGCGTACAAGATATTCATCTAAAAAAGTTATGAATTCTTTGATAAAAAATCGAGTATCTTCAAAAATCACCAAGCACACCCTTCACCCAGGCACTTTTTTGAAAGGATCTCAGACATGCTATATATTTTTTGAAAGCGGAGGACGAGGCGGTTCCGATGGTTATTATTTCCTTGCACCAGCTGTTCATCTGCAGTAGTCACGGATTTTTTTTATCCTGAAAACTCGAAAATTCCCAAAAATCACTAGGCACATCTTTCACAACGCACTTTTTTAAACGGATCTCAAACATGCTGTATATTTTCTGAGAGCGGAGAACGAGGCCGTTCTAATGGTGATCATCTCGCCGTAAAAGATATTCATCTACAAAAGTTATGAATTTTTTTATGTCAAAAACCCGAAAATCTCCAGAAATCACTACTCACACCCGTCACCAAGCACTTTTTTCAACAGACTCCTCCTTTCCTATACACTGACAATTCACGTACAAATATCTCCTTCGCTTAATCTTACCTCACTGTTGATTTTTTCTCGGCTTTTGGTGAAGGGGGTCACCTTGGTCCCCGCTCAGGGGTGAAGAGGGGGTGAGAAAAGTCTCACACTATCGCACCTGTGAGCGGGGCTTCGTGACCTAATTAAGGCTAGGCAGTGATCAGAGAGCACTCGGCGAGAGAGACGCAGGTGCGTCGCGGGCGCGAGCGGCCTCAATTGACCACAAAACCGCGCCCTAATGGTGCCAAGTCAGTTGAATCAAAGGTTACGCATTCATGCATGTTACACATATGACAGATACATACCATGTCCGCGCGGGGTGAAGTTAATCGGCAACACACAACCCTCACTTTGATAGATGGATTCACGCAACTCGAGTGACTGAGAATCAACCCCAATGAAAGTCGAAAGTCTGTACAGACGCTGCCTCCAAGCACAAGTAGTGAAACATACTGGTTGCGGTCAGCTTCAGCAGCGCTAGGGAAAGAATTATAATAAATTTGCAACTACCCTAATTTCAAGCGTATAAGGCGCAATTTTTCGATTTTTCAAGCCAGCCGCTCAGCCGCTTCACTGTAATCCGGAAAGAGATCTTTATACAGCACGATTTTCTTAAAGGCACCGTCCACCCAAATTCCCGACTTCCAGGTTTTTGTCGTTTCAGGACTTTCTCATGTCCTTGATTCCAAATATGAAGTCGAGAATGCGAAATTCCCTACAATCCCATTCCAGAGAACCCATAGGCCGGCTTTCCAGAACGGTGATTGGATGAGCCGCGCACAAATGGGCGGGCATGGGTGGGGAGGGGCGGGCATGGATGGGGGTCCTTGCATTCTCGCTATTCCGAAGAGATTTTCTAGCTTCCGAAGCGGCATATTGCGCCGCGACTTGGGCATTGGCTTGATAGGAGGCCCTACTGTTATATGCTGCCAAAAGCTCAACACCCTCAACTTAGGGTGGACGGTCTCCCGTCGAAGTCGAATGTTACTAAAGTTGTTTACCGTTTCATGTTCGAGGTTAGAATAGGCCAGTGGTATTTTTTGGCTATTGAAAAATACGTTTTGATATTTCTGGAAGACAAGCTATAGAGCTACAGAAAATTGTAGCAACTCAAAAATTTGCTTTATTTGTCAGTTATCAGAGTTCCCCCAAGAGCCCCGAATAAAAATTCTGAAAATTAGCGAAAGTCAGGCATGGTGAGAATGAAGGGTTCTAATTTCCAGCAATTATCTCAGCACTCTCAGGGAATTCTCAGAGCTATCATATCTTGCAGTACAAAAAACTACTGCACGAAAACAGCGTGAGAATAAGCTTGAGTTTTTTTTTCTGTGAAACTGGGAAGAGAGAGTGTCAACAGTACTACGTTATGCAATGGTGGAACACGTTTAAGTTCACCTATTGTAGTTTTGCAGTAACTATACTTCAGAACACGGCATTTTGTATTCGAGGCAATGCCCAACTGCTGCTGACAAGAGAGCTCTCTATACTAACTCAGCTTTATGATGAATTATGTGATCAAAATTGGTTTATTTTGAAATGTCAAGTTGAACTAAAGTTCGTTCGCACCACTTTCAAAAATCTGCAATTTCTAGTCTAGCATTGAAAACTCTTGGAAAAAGTAAATCTTCTACTTTCTATCGACACCTTGCTTACTCTCTATCGAGCAGAGATAAAAATCGAAAAATTTTCTGAGGTTTGGATTTGGGACAAGACCGTTGAAAATCCGAAACTATGCAATAAAGTCCAAAACATTCAGTACAGTAATTTTTCTTAACCTTTCTCTAAATTAGCAAAGCTTGTGCTGATCGAGCTCTTCTGTAAAAAATTATGACTCCGACAAAAAAAGCCAAAAAAACACTTTTATAGGAAAATTGATTTTTTCGGTACGTTGGGTTGTCGCAAAAGTTCTTGCGCCCATTTTCAAAACATCATAACTTCCTTCTTTCTCTAGGTATTTTTTTATATTTGTTTTTTTGAAAGAAGAAACCATTCTTTCTACAGCAGGTACTCTTGCCATGAATTGATATGGAAAAGTTCGAGAGTTAAAGACAATTGAAGAAAATACTCAAGTTTTCTTTTTTCAGGCAGGATCACCAAAAATTCTGGCAGTATTTTTGTTTGATAAGGAATACTAGCTTGCTCACCCGGCTCCGTTTGGCCCTGTCAAAACATTGTAATAAAGGTCCTATCCCTATCCCTGTACAGCTTTTCCCTGTGCCCACTTTACACTCCATTTCCCGTTCCCTGTGTTGTTTTCAAAATCAGCATGCCCACTTACCTGCCAACTCCCAGCCCTTTAGCCCAGATTTTGAAAAAAATCGATAAAATCGATAATAAAATTAATAGGTAATACCAAAAACTAATATTGTATTCCTAATCAGCATGCTCGATTACCCCCTGTGCCAACTCCCACTCCCGTAGCTCAAACTCAACAAAAAGTCAATAAAATCGATAAAAGTAATATATTCTGGAAACTAACACTGTATTCGGAATCATTATGCCCACTTACCCCCTGTGCCAACTCCCAGCCTCGTAGGCCATACTACGCGAAAAATTGACAAAAATCGATACAATCGATATCGATCGATAACGAAAAGTAGTCTATGACACGCTCCCTGCCCGGAGTGTATGTGTGCCAAGTTTGGTCCAAATCAGTTTATAAATAAAAATTTCTATTTCGCACATACGTACCCATAGACAGACATACACACATTCAGCTTTATATATAAGAATTATTACCATAGTAACTTCCCCATAAATCAATTCGAAAAAGACCGAGAGTTAGACATAATTATTCGAGATGTTGAGTTGAATTTTGAATTTTGAGCATACTCAAAAAGGCCTGAATACGTCGAAAAGATGCAAAAGCCATGAACATGGATTGTGTGACCTTCTCCTTTTATCTGAGAGAGTTTCGAACTAATCGACTGCAACTAAACTAGACAACCAACTTGCGATTTTGTCGGTTTTCAGTATGCATTTTTCACGAAAATCAAGATTGCTCTCAAGTTTTGCTCATTTAGAAAGACAAGGTCACAAAACCCATGGTCGTGACTTTCCTGTCGTTCTGTGACGTTTTCAGGCTTTACTGAGCATGCTCAAGAATTGCAAAAGTGAAGGGATTCCCTTTATTTGCTCCTAACTCTCGACCTTTTTCGTTTTATTTCATGGGAAAGTTACTATAGTGAAGAGTATAATTTCCTCTATCAAATAATAATACTTCCAAAATTTTTTGTGACCCAGTTTGAAAAATGCCGATCTTGACTAGTTTCCTTCGATTGGTTCTAGCCCTCGAACTTTTTCATACTGATTCACAGCTTACTTGCAAAGAACTTGATCTCTGCTTTCGAAGGGAGTTACTTCCAAAGGAATCCATCAAGATATGACGAAGATAATTTTTGAAAATGCAGCGCAAGAACGTTTGGGACAATCTAATTTCGAAATCTTAACATTTCTCAGAACAGCTTGATCAGCACAAGCTTTGCTCGTTTAGGAAGAGGAGGCACAAAGGTTATGGTACTGGTTGTTTCAAATTATATTGCACGCTATTCAAAGAACGGGCTTGCCACAAATTGCTGAACCTGAAGTGATCTCCTTTTCTCAATTTTATCTCTACAATCAAGGCTTTAAGAAAGCAAGCAAAGCGTCAATCGAAAGTGCATTATTTACTCTTTTTTTTTTGCAATTTTCAAGACCAGGCAACGGGTAGAGGACTATATATCGCAAAATGGGACGGCCCCCATTGTCATCTGCAACAAATGTGCACCCTCGCACGTGCAAGGAAGTGCGGTTTGGTAAAAAGTCGGTACAGATCCCTCCGAGATTCGGCGACATATAGTCCTCTAGCCCGACATTTTCGCAAATGATGCGGACGAGCCTTTGGTTCAGCCTACGTAATATCTGAAATTGTAAGATTCAAGCTGGCTCATCGTTACTATTTACAAACTAGAGAACGAAAAAACGACAAGAAAGAAAGCAAGCAGATAGTTGGTATGGTTATGGCCCTAACCATGATAAAAGGGCTCAATAGGCTAGCTCCGATTTTTATTATATATCTTCTTCATATATTTCTTCAAAAATTGAAAGGTCTGCTCTATCTTTCGCTATAGCTCGGCAAATCTTGCTAATCTAACAAGATATGTAATCGCAGTCCAGTGGTAGACTTTATTTTACTGACAAGCGTAAATTGAGGGAAATTTACAATTTAACAACGACATGAGAAATAGCATATAGTAAGGAAAGTATGTAAGCCATTCAACGAAAGAAAAAAACCAAGCAGTGCAAAATTAGACACAAGTGTTAAGGATTAGGTTTGGTAATATCATCTAGTGAAATCACATAGCCATAACGATACATTTCCAGAATGCTCCTATCAGCATTCAAAGGTGCGCAGTTCATTTTTCTCTTCCTCCGAAAGTTGGTCCCATTCTGTCAAAAGGCGTTCCCGTACAGGACAGTCATTCAACCAAGTGTTCAGCTCAGCTTGTCCTACAAGTCTGCATAAAAGTTGAGTAGTTCATTGTTCTAATCCCAAATTCTCAAAATTTGCTAAAATCAATTTAATATATGAGTTGTATTTACCTGCAATGACATATTCCTTCCCTTTTTCAAGATCGACTCCATGGAAGCGTTTGGGAATGTGATCAGTCGGATAAGCCATGACGATTTTTGGAAGTTCCCCATCTCCCTAAACGCAGGTTTTCTTCTTAATTAAATCATATCTGAAGATTGAAGTGACTTGCTTGTCAAAGGGCCTATAAAATTTCTATGCAAAGGTATGATTTCCAAAAAACACTTGCTTTTTTTACAAAGTGATTGCCATTTTGAAAAATTGTAATTATTCCAGTCTAAAGGCTGTTGCATGACGAAGGCGCAGAAGCAGTACTAGCTGAGCAGGCGCGAACGCGACGCGCGCGCGCATCCTCAACGTTGCAAATCCTGCGCCTCATGCGCTCTGCGAATAATAGAGCCGCGTTCGCTCCCAAAGATATTGCGCTTTCGTCATGCAGCAGCCTGTAAATTCACAAAGACACTGGCCTTGAAAATCTCGATATATTCTACGTCGTAAGTGTACCTAGGCCATCCTTCTCCAACAGTAATCCTCCTTTTGGATGTGACTACCACATGAGCAACTGAAAGAAGACAGCTCTGCTACGATACAAGAATCAGAAACAAAATTCAAAATTCACATGCTTACCAAAATCATATCCGCAAAACGCTTCCTGCCGTGTATCATAATCATCGCATACTACGTTCTCTCTATCGTAGGCATAAGTAATTGTGATAGAGACAAGTAAAAAAGCAAGCCTCCTCATTATTGCTGCGATTCAGTAGCTTGAATGACGTGCTAGTTTTCTTGCAAAACATGATCGTGATTATTATTAGGTTGTAAAGAAAGTTCCCGGGCACTTTTGGAAATTTCATTTTCAAACGCATTGTTTCGGCGCTCGGTCGGACTTTGACACCAAGGTTTTTATACTGTTGAGTAGAGGGAAGCCTAAAGTTTTCGATACGGCTTCTGACTTTTATCGATGCCAAGACGTGTTTGATCTGCACATCAAGAAGAAAAATCTTTCCAACTATAAAAATTTCACAATTTTTCTTCCTGTGGCCATTTTTTGGTGCACTTCAAATAATTTCGTCCAAATCATGAGTGATCTGATTGAGGAACCTCTTAACTTCTAACCCGCAGCTGCACTCGAATTTTGCGATTTGCGCTCAGAAATTACAAGCTGTCGAACTTGCCTCTGACTGCAACTCTTGTCGCAGCTGGCGTCGCTTCTGCGGGGATCGCCACGCCTGGGCGATAGGTCCAAAAGATGTGTAAGATATTACCCCAACAATGTTCGCAATAATCAAAGATTTGGTCTGCCCTGTGCAGAACGAGAATACTTCAAAGTCAATTACTCGAAAAATGGTGCATTTTTAGGGGCAAAAAATGGTCGATTTTTCAAACTTTCTGGAAAAATTTTTTTTGCAGGTGGTTCCTCAAAGACATGAATGGTCCTCATAACAGCCCCAGAAGACTTCTATATAATTACAGCATCTGGGGTCTTCAGCTGTTATCCTGCCTGAGATAATCCTGCACAAATAGGCCACTTTTTGCGACGACCTTTTTCCCTTCTGCGCATGCTGGTGGACCGCAGTGAGGTGTTGAGAAGCCAGCAAGACAGATATATGTTGTGGACAAAATTGTCTTTGCAATGAAGTTTGTAGCTTCAAAAAAGAATCAATCTACTTGAAGTTACAGCGATTTGAAAAATTTTTTCGCAAGTGCCCGGGAACTTTCTTTACAACCTAATACATGTTTATCACTTTACCTCCATTGTCATTTTGGACTTTTCAAGCATCATGACTTATAATAAAGCGCTAAGCGTCTGTCTTTTTGTGCGCATACGTGTGACTGTTACAAAAACCGTGGAGCCAGCTGTAGAATACGTCTTGGGCCAAATTTTTGCACAGTGCAGTGGCAGTTTAGGCACACCCACAATGGCGGAATGGACCCCATGCTCGGATCCTTCGCAAATGGCACCTAGAGCGCCTCCACTCGGCTTTTTGCACTCAAAACTGGGTCGCTTATCTGACTTTTGCAACGTCATGTATTTGTCTGACATTTGACAATGAATTTACGAGCCATGAATTGTTCAAGGAATGCTCGAAAGGTCTGTTTCTCTGCTAAAACAGCGCCAAAAAGGATTGATTGGTAAATGTCGATTATTCAAGGTTTAACCTAGTAAACAAAGATTATTGCACATATATGTAGTCCATGGTGATTATTATCTCTATGGGAACAGCTTATCAAATTCGCATTTGTTCTTCTGCAGAAAAGTTTTTTTAAGTCAATGATAATACATGCGAAAGCTTCCGGAATGAGCAGTTTACAGTTCTCAATTGTAATTTTCAGCATTGCGCGGTGAGTTTCAAAGTCATTGTTATGCGATCACGATGAAGACATACGAATAGTAGAGATAGAGAACCTCTGCAAAGCAGAAGTGGCGTACTCTTACAAAATATATTGCTTAGTGCGCTCAAGTACAAATTGTGCTGGATGACTATCTAGAAACTAAAAATCTGAAAATTATTATACTCGAATTTTAGGCTATTTAGGCTATGCGAGCCAATAATTTTTTGACTCATTTTTGTTGGACATGAAGGGGAAGGGTGTTTTTTTCTCAGTTCGCCGCTGATTTAATATATCAAGTAGTAGACTTTTAATCACTTTTTTTAGGCTAACGTCGTGGCTTGCACATTAGCTTGTCAAATTTATCCATAACTCTGCAAATAGTCGTATTACGGACCCAAATTTGCTGGCCAAAAGCCAAGTGGATCCGTTTGACGCGCAAATTTCAACGGATCCAATCAACGGATCCGCTCATAACTTTGTATATTGAGCTTTCATGCTGGTAGCGTGCGCTATGCAAAATTTGGGCTCATAACGGACAGACACACCCACACATACACACAAGACAAAAAGACGTAAACATGCTTAGCCGGTTTAAGTCATGATGATGCGAAACAGTGAAGAGGTTGAGCTCAAAAATATGAAGTACATGGTTGAGGTGAGAGCAAGTGCTGAACTGGTACGAACCTACAAAGGAAATGAATAGTATCTTAGAAGACTTACATATATACTCAACTACAAACGGATAATGGTCGTCTAAAAACGTCCAAACAGGTTTCTATAAAGTTAAGCAAATAACCATTAGACAAGTACATAGATGGCCATCTCTTAACATTCGTCGGCGAATCTTTGTTGTATCATCTTGGAATGAAAATTTATCGTCGGTTAGGTTCGACGGTCCTTATGTAGATGAAATGAAAATGTAATTGTAGAATACGTAAATCATTGCTTGCTGGAATCTGAACCTGTTCGAAGGAGCTCCTGAGCGATTACACAGATAGCAATAAAACTAACTGGGCAATGGTCAGAACTATGTCCGGTAATGAACCAACCTGTAAATCATTGCACTCGACTTGGAAAGTTGACTTCAACTATACAGGGTATGCCCATATTTGCAGCGGCGGCGTCACAAAGAAGTACTCAAGATTTTGGTTTTAAAATTGTATCACAGAACGCTGCAACCGTACTCTATAAAATATCGTTTTGCGGCCCAAATTGATTGCAGTATATCTTTGCAAAAACTGGAATGTAAGCAGTACTATTGGAGAACGCAAAAACAGAACTTTCCGCAGCTAGAATTTTTTTGAGCATTTTAAAGCACTTCCACGTCCACAATGTAGAAGACGCTTGCGCTATTTAACAATAACAACTGCGTTCGCCAAAAATTATTTCTTCAAAAACGGCGAAAAAGGCCTGAAAATTATCTGCGTGTCAGCGGCCGTTTTGTCTTTGGATCGCATTTGTAAGCTATGAAACATAGCTGTCACAGTCAAGATCATATTGTATCCTCAAAGC
This sequence comes from Cylicocyclus nassatus, assembly GCA_958299035.1. Lineage (NCBI taxonomy): Eukaryota > Metazoa > Nematoda > Chromadorea > Rhabditida > Strongylidae > Cylicocyclus > Cylicocyclus nassatus. The sequence goes on from CATQJL010000223.1 coordinate 83,553,551, forward strand.
TTCCAGATAATTAGATATGTAGTTTGTTTGATGAAGTTATTTGTTTCTATCACACTCATTTCCAACATCAATTTGTGCATTTTTTCAGCATGGGGCATACTAGTAATCTTCTGCTGAGTACAGGGTGCCCCCAGAAAATGTGCATACTGTTTGATTGCTAATACCTCTCTTGACACGAAATTGTTCGGGAAGAATTTGGTCACCTAAAGTGAAGTGAGGTTTACTACGGGCCATCGTTCCACGAGGCAGAAGCTACCATTTGATTCAACTGGCTTGGCATCAGCAAAGGCGAGGCTTCATGACCTAATTGAGGCTAGGCAATGATCAGATAGCACTTGCGTGAGAGAGACGCAGGTGCGTCGCGGGCGCGAGCGGCCTCAATTAGATCACAAAACCCCGCCCTAATAGTGCCAAGCCAGTTGAATCAAAGGTTATAAATGCTCATTGTCGTCAACGTGTCAAACATGAACACAATTCATAAAATATAATAGTGGGTATCTTTAAAGATTAGAGATTTCTTCAACTATTCTAAGCGAAAGCAATCTACGCATAGTGGGAAGTGATGTGCGATGTTGCACATTTTAAAGCAAAGTAAGGGCAAGCAGTGGTCGTCAGCCAGTTAGCCTCTTTTGTGTGCGTCATGTAATATCATCAAAAAGTCGCCGTCATGCACGTGCGGAGAAGACCCAACATAGCGGAATCTTTCCCTTTGCTCAGGATAATCTCTGTTGAAGATTACATGGATTTTTCTGGTTAGGACACAGTTCATGGAATACATGCTGCTTAAGCACGGTAAGCAAACATATCTGCCTATCTTTACGTGGGAGCGTTACTTTGCCAAAGTATACCCTCTCATTGTCAAAGGAGACTTTGTGGAAATGTCAATATACAGGGTGTCCCAAATGAATGTATCCACTGTTTGATCGTTAATAACTCTCTTATTATGAGCTTTCGAAAAGCGGTAAGCGCCATTTTGTAGAGCTGGCTTCAACTTAGATTTACAGTATAGAACGAATCACCCATCTCTCTTCATTACTAAAGGATTACGGTAGAAACTTGAAACAGTGGTGTCAAGGTGGAAGAAGCTGCCGTTTCAAAATTTTTCAAAAAAATGTGAAAACTTGTGTAATAGGGTTTGTATGGACGCTGAGTTCAATACTCAACTATTCACAAGATTACAAAGCTTTCTAAACGGTGTAACCGCACTTTTTAGGAACATTGAAAAAATGGCCGCTACCTCTTACCTGGCATAACTCTTCAATGAAGCATTATAATAAGCTGGGAATTTTACAAATGGAATCAGCAACTCTAATTAGCCTAGTGCAAAAGTTTTCAGGCTGTTTGTTTCCTTTATGAGGCAAAATATGGCCTCATGGCTCAAAACCCTCTTTGAAGTTTCCACCGTAATCCTACAGTAACGAAGAGAGGTGGGTGATTCGTTCACCTCGCTATACAAAATGGTGCCTGAAGCAAGGCAAGGCGTTAATATCTCTTTTCCCAAGATTTCTTGGGAAAAGAGATTTTAACGAGCAAACAGTGAATACATTTTTTGGGACACCCTGTATATCACCAGCTGGCAGTCCATAATCAGCATGCTCACTTAACCTCTGTACAACTCTCAGCCCCGTAACCGAAAGTTTGCGAAAAATCAATAGAATCGATTTCGATCGATAAAAAGCGACCTACGACACCCGTATGGTGCAAAATTCAATCCGGTCCTTCCGAAATGGTAATTCATATTCGGAGCTTACGTACTGCATCTTATATATGAAGCTGAATGTCTGTTTGTATGTCTGTCTGTATGTATGTATGTATGTATGTATGTATGTACGTATGTTCCGAATAGAAAATTCCATTTCTGAACCGATCCGGACCAAACTTGGCACACATACACTTCGGGCCCCGGCGGGTGTCATAGGCTACTTTTCGTCATCGATCGATATCGATTTTATCGATTTTTATCGATTTTTTTGCTGAGTTCACCTACGGGGCTGGGAGTTGGCACAGGGGGGTAATCGAGCATGGGGATTCCGAATACAATATTGGTTTTCATTATTATCGATTACTTTTATCGATTTTATCGATTTTTTGCAAAGTTTGAGCTACGGGGCTGGGAGTTGGCACAGGGGGGGTAATCGAGCATGGGGATTCCGAATACAATATTGGTTTTTAGGATTATCGATTACTTTTATCGATTTTATCGATTTTTTTGCAAAGTTTGAGCTACGGGGCTGGGAGTTGGCACAGGGGGGTAATCGAGCATGGGGATTCCGAATACAATATTGGTTTTTAGGATTATCGATTACTTTTATCGATTTTACCAATTTTTTTGCAAAGTTTGGGCTAGGGGGCTGGGAGTTGGCACAGGGGGGTAATCGAGCATGCCGATCATCCCCAAGGGGGGTGATCAGCATGCTATTACACCCCTGTGCCAAATTCCAGCCCCCTAGCTCGAATTTTCAAAAAATCGATAAAATCGATAAAAGTAATGGACGATCTTGAAAACTAATATTGTATTCGTAATCTGCATGCTCGATTACCCCCCTGTGCAAACTCCCAGCCCCGCAGGCCAAACTTTACAAAAAAATCGATAAAATCGATAAAAGTAATGGACGATCCTGAAAACTAATATTGTGTTCGTAATCGCATGCTCGATTACCCCCTGTGCAAAATCCCAGCCTCGCATGTCAAAATTTACAAAAAATCGATAAAATCAATAAAAGTAATCGATAATTCTGGAAACTAATATTGTATTCGGAATCCCCATGCTCGATTACCCCCCTGTGCCAACTCCTAGCCCTGTAGGTGAATTCTGCAAAAAAATCGATAAAAATCGGTAAAATCGACATCGATCGATAACGAAAAGTGGACTGTGACACCCGCCGGGGCCCGAAGTGTATGTGTGCCAAGTTTGGTCCGGATACGGCGGAGCCGGGTAAGCCAGCTAGTACATATATAAAGACAAAGAGGCATTCAGCTTTATATATAAAGTAATGCGCTCTCTATGAATAAAAACCCACTCAATCTTACCTTTCTAGGGGACAGACTTTAGGTAGAAAAAGCATGGGAAATTAGAACAAAGGATCGGGTTCCAGCTCAGCTCGCACTCAGTTGGAACGGTTTCAGTTAATGTGGGAAAAAGGTGTACAAGCGTATTACGCACTATGTTTGGTGTTGTATCATTGCCTATTGTATTGTAAACAAGCTTCTGTTTGTTTTGAGGTATAATTTTGATACCCCCGCGCTGTGCTCGAGCATGCCGCCGTCCTGCTACTTGTTACTATACCATTGGCACACCAACGGCGGCACGCTATCAAACAGCTATATAGACTAAACGTGCAGTTAGCGTGCCGGCAGCTTGCCGCGGCGTGCTCCCGACATGCTAACAAGCAGCGGCACGTTAACCCACAAAATATTTTCTTTGCTTTCTTTCTCAAAAACAATGTCGAGCTGACCTGGTTTCAGCTGCACCGAGCTCTGGTTCTTGTGCGCAAAATATTCTCGATAGTCGCCTTGATTGATCCGTTTTGTTGTAATCAACACAAAAACTTTTCGATAGATGTGGGCAGAATCCGACAATCTGACGAGATAAGAGCTCACCTGGACGCTCGCTACGTATGCTCGCCAGAAGCACTTCATCACATTTTCATGTTCGGAAGCCAATTTAAATCCGCTACTGTTTACCGCCTTCCCGTACACCTTCCCGACTTCCAGTTGGTGACTTTTCAGTCAGGTGGGGAACGAGAAGCAGCAGAACGCGAGGCAAGCAAAGACTCCATGTTAACAGCTTGGTTCAAGCTTAACATCGAATACGAGCTTATGGAAAATCAGAACATTATATGTGATGGTGTAGATGCTCGCAATCTTTGCTACCATCAGCTGCCTGAGCACTTCACTTTTGTGAACGCACGTAAATGGAAAAGAAGGGGAAGAGGAAGTCGCCAGATTGGACGCATGTATATGGTGTCTCCCGCAGAACCAGAGAGATTTGCTCTACGTATTTTGCTCCTTCATCGGAAGAACATGCATTCTTTCGAGGACCTTCGCACTGTCGAAGGTAATGTGCATTCTACATTTCTAGATGCAGCGAGAGCTTTGGGATTTCTGCGTGACGATTCCCATTACGAGAGCTGTTTGGAGGAAGCTACTCAGTTTCAAATGCCTGCGCAATTAAGGGCGTTGTTTAGTTATATGCTGGCGTTCTGTGAAATGTCTGATCCACGACACTTATATGATCGCTTCAAGGCTGACATGGCTGAAGATTTTAGTCATGGGGGAGCTACAGCATCTGATGCAGAAGCACTTGCGTACTACGATCTATATGATAGACTGCAAATACTGCGTTACGACCTTCCTGCCAGTATCACTCCACCTACACACATTCGACCAGTACTACAGGACCAAACTGACTACGCTTCTCACGAGGAAAAAGGCAGGGAAATGTATCAGTGCCTCAATAGGCAGCAGAAATCAATCGCAGACAGTATTCTAGCTTCCTTTGATTCGAATGCGTCTAAGCTACACTTTGTCGACGGTCCTGGAGGCAGCGGAAAAACCTATCTTTACAATTGCCTATATCATGTGTTGAAAGGAAAACACAAGTCTATCATCTGTGTCGCGTGGACAGGAATTGCAGCAAATTTGTTACCTGAAGGCAGGACAGCCTGCTCAACATTCAAGTTGAATATGAGGTCTGGAAATCGAGAGAGCACATTGAGACGTGAATCTAAAGAGGCCATCCCTCTAAAAGAAGCAGATATAATCATCTGGGATGAAATCAGCATGGTTTCAAAATTTTCTTTGGAGGCAATCGATCGTCTTTTCCAGGATCTGATGTGCAACACTAAGAATTTTGGAGGAAAGACTGTAGTCTTGGGCGGGGACTTCCGACAGGTGTTGCCTATCATAGAGCGTGGAAGGGATGCTGATATGGTTGATGCATGCGTAAAAAATAGCGACCTCTGGGAGTTTTTTCGCATGCATCAGCTTTCAGTCAACATGAGATCCGCAGAATCTGGCTCTTCTTGGTGCGATTTTTTGATGAGAGTTGGAAATGGAGAGGTAGAAGAAGACGAAATGGGACGAATAGAGATTCCAGCAGAAATAGTCTCTAATGGCAATCTCATAGACGATGTTTTCGGTGATCTGTTGACAGACTTCCACACTTTGAGTGAACGTGCGATTCTGGCACCTCGAAATATCGACGTACATGAAATCAATGAAGGAGTTTTGGATAAACTCCCAGGACAGCTTCACGAATACTACAGTGTAGACGATGTGATTAGCGATGAACCGCAAAACGATTTTACCAGCGAATTTCTCAACAGTCTCACCCCAACAGGAATGCCCCCACACAAACTAAGGTTAAAAGAAGGCGCTATAGTCATGCTTTTGAGGAATCTTGATGTTCGAAATGGATTGTGCAATGGAACAAGACTGATTGTCACACACTTCAAACGTTTTGTTCTGGGATGTAGATTTGCATCAGGAGATCGGAAAGGAAAATGGGCCCTAATACCACGTATCGACAACTTTACAGACAAAGGTGTACCGTTTCGATTGAGAAGGACGCAATTTCCTGTTCGTTTGTCATTTGCAATGACAATAAATAAAGCTCAAGGCCAGAGTTTCACGAAAGTGGGTATCTCCCTTGGAACGGAGATATTTTCACATGGACAATTATACGTCGCCTTATCGAGATGTCGAAGTAAAGAAGGAGTCAAAGTGTATAAGAAAGAGGAAAGAGTGAGGAACGTCGTCATAAGAGCAGTTCTCAATTAATCCTTAACTAACGGCGTTCAAAGCTCAAAGATCATATGCCGAAATCAAGATTGTGCCATTGCGGCCCATTTATTATTTCACGATGCACAGTTTTCCTGCATGCTCCTTGCAAGAAGATCAACAGAGTCCGCAAGCAAGGTATGGCAAAAAACAAAGTCATTAAACTTCGTTAATTCACATTTTCAGCAAACATGTACGTGTACGTACCCATGCGCAAACAAGAGAGAACATAGCGCAAAAAAACAGAGCAGGGTGGGTTTTATTGAGTTGTGGTTCAATATTTTTTCAAATTACAGTTTATCCCGTCTACCTCATTCGCAAGCAAGATACGGCAAGTCCGCAAAATCAGTGCACTTTACACGATTTGCTTTTAAGCTATACGTGCCTTTGCTTATGCGAAGAAAGGGAAAATTCACGGCTTAAAAGAGTGCATGGTAGGTTTTGTTGATATGCTTCAGTATTCTCTGACACGCTTCAAAACCCAACTTACAGGTGCTCTCGCCTACAGACTTATCCATCGCGCAAGTCCTGTGTCTTGGTAACGTACAATTTTCGTCTTAAGGGCCTGGCATACTTACGCGATTTCACTCGCGACGCAATTTGGCAATTCGCCAGAACTCTTCAGATCCAACCAAGCAAATTGCACATGTATGGTATGTATAACTTACTTGGATTGATAAAATGCGCAAATTTCTGTACATCTGAGATATGCTTACAGTGAGTTGTGGACAGTTGGAATATTGCCAAGTCGCGTCGCGACTGAAATCGTGTGAAGTGTGCCCGGCCCCTCACACTTTGTCTTCTCGAGATCAGGAACGTCGGATCACGAGAAACCATGCATCCTGCATTAAATCTGTTTTTCTTGAATATAGTAAACTCGCATATTTTTGATCATTTGTCGGTTTAATATTCTTCCACCTCGATTACTGTCTCCCACATCTTTTCAAAACTTATACATGCATACCTACTCAACTCCTCATATAAAGACTTCTAACGCCACAAAACTTTCGACACATCCCACTCCATTCCTCACACACACAGCCAGTCCAAAGCGCCGCGAAGCGGCGCTTTGGACTGGTTACTTATAAATGGAATCTAGCAGATACTTAGTAATTGCCCGTATACGCACAAAGAAAACTGATTTACGACTCCCCTGATCCTGTCGTACGGTTTTTGACGAGCATACTCATTTTTTGCAATTGAACTCATACTAGAATGCCCACGTTACAAAAAAGGAGGACCTATAACATAATTTATGACTGTTTTAAACCTTGTTTTCCGAAACATTTGACTCGTTGTTCGACCAATACTATTCTCAAGACCATTCTCAAGACTTTTTCATCCCTTGTGCGATGAAAAGCAATCGAGATATGGACTTTGAACAGAGATCAAAACTTTCGTATAGATAAAACTGAGTAATAGGAATAGAGTTTACTGTACCATTTGCACACTGCAAGCATAGGAGATCAAAGCAGATTACGTTTTCTTGGGCCAATTATCGTTTATAGACCTTATCCTAAGCTGTTGCTTACAGCTACACAAGCATCTCTTTCTCCTGGCATTTTGTTCCTATGTTGCGACAGTAGCGCGATTTCACAATTATTCATTTTCTTTCTATGTTCCATCCTCTCTATTAGCCATGTAATTCATTTGATGAAAAAATTCTCAGAAACGTCATTTCTTGCAGTGCAAGAACTACTCCACGAAAAGCAGAATATCAAATTTTGCTTTTCTGTGAAAGTGGGACGAGCAACAACATTACGTTATCTTATGTGCGATGATGGTTCCACGTCTCAGGTTTGCTTAGGGTAATTTTACAATATTTCCAGAATAGGGGAATCCTAAATTCGAGACAATCGCCATTGTGCTGACAACAGAAGTTTTCATATCAACTCAGCTTTATAATAAAATAAGCGACCAAAATTTTTATTCTACCCTGGTAATTATATTCAAGGAATCACACGACTTTTTGAAATTCAAGCTGCTCGTCGATGGTAATCTGAGAGCAATAACTATGGTATAAAATGTATGTTAGCCATTCAACGAAAAGGAAACAAGCTTTGCGAAATAGAATAGATACGAGTTATGAGAATAAGGGCTGGTCACATCTTCTAGAGAAATCGCGTAACCAAGCGATACATGTCCAGAATAATCTTATGTGGATTCTGGGCATGTGTAGGTACGCAGCGCTTCTATCTCGCTCTCCAGAAGGTCATCCCATTTTGTCGAAAGGCGATTTGCTTTAGGACAATCTGCAATAAAGGGCGAAGGGCTCCCCGTCTGGTATCCTGCAAGTTTACAAATGGTTCATTGTTCTATTCGCATCATAACCTCGAAATCTGTAGAAATCTACTCAAGTCCTTGACATCTCTTACCTGCCAAGAGATACTCTTCCCCGACTTCAAGTACGATTCCACCGCGTCCATCCGAAGGCATTCTAGATAAAACTGTTTGTGGAGGCTCACCTTCCTTTTTCTAAAAGCAATGAGACATTATTCTCAACAAAATCAGATCTGAAGAATTGAAATGTCTTGCTTGCCAGAAAAGAGTTTTTTCTTCAAAATGAAGGACCTAGAACTTCTACGGGGTTAGGTTTTGAAAAAAAAACACCTTCCTTTTCAAAAAGTTGATCGCCATCTCAGACAATTATTGCGCGGCTCCTAACACTGCCTTTTGGCGCGGGCGTTAAATTTTTGGATTCACCATCCGCGGCCCCTAAAGTTATTTGTTTGGCAACGCGCGGCTCAATGTTATCGCGAGGGAAAGACGGCGGGCCTTAAATGTTTTGTCGGAATACCCGCGGCCCAAGGAAAAGCACTCGGGCTAGCCACGGGCATTACAGGACATCCTGCATATTTGATTTTCGGGCAAGCCCCGGCCCTTTACGCCACGTCCCGACGGAATCACTCTGGCCTCGGGCCTAACTGGACGCCGCAATTCTTACACGCTGTAAGAGAAGTCGTCACTTGCGTAAGATACGCCGCGGTGATAGGGCTACCCTCAACGTTTATCATGTGATTTATAAGTCAAGTGTCAGGTTCTCGTCCTCAGCACTGTATCGAGTGACTTATGGGAGTCCTTATTTTGGAACTCGATGGGGATTGAATGGAATTTTGGTAAGTAATCTAGACGTCAAGTTCTGTTTTTGTGTAGATCTTTATGCTAGGCTGATGAGACATGTTCAAAATCCATAATTCGGATACCGGGTGGGTATAGGGCCACCCGCGGGTGCATATCGCGCATTTATCGGGCGCTTGCAAGGACATCCGCGGGTGTCATTCGAGTGCTTATCGGCGCATCCACGGGTAATTCTCGCCCGCTCAGTGTGCGTTTATTGTTCCACCCGTGGATGAAACGTCGGCGGGGCCTTTCCGTGGGCGGTCGCAATAATTGTCTGAGATTTTGAAGTTGTACGGGTCAATTCAATCTGACTTCACAACACAACGACATTTACCCTAAACGTTTCGATATGTTCTAGAGTATAAATGTCTGGATCTGCATCAAGAACTTTCCTTGTGACCTTCACATGAGACACTGAAAAGGAAGAATGCTACAACACAAGCATCAGAAACAAAATTTAAAATTCATATGCTTACCCCAATCATATTCGCAAAATGCGTCCTTCCGTGACGCAAACTCAGGGCAAATACCCTCATCGGCATAAATAGTTGTGATGGAGAGGAGTAAAAACGCAAATCTCTTCATTTTTACTGCTGCAATTCAGTGGCTCAAATGTTCAGTTTTTCTGCAAAGTACCATAATCTTTTGAAGAGTCAATATTAGATAAATTGCTAAATGCCAAATGCTAGTACTAAATTAGGCTGGAAAGTAAGTTTTGAAACTACTTTAGTAACTTTTTTCAACATGGCGCACTTAAATACCATTATGTGACGCTGTACGCAGGCTACGATGAATTTGAGAATCGTAGATATTTTCAAAATTTGGGGGAATTTCTGAGTGCTTCGAGTTTCTAACAAAAGCGAAGTCTCAAAACATCAGCAAATAAGGTTTGTTAACAATCATGAACATTCGCCTCAAGTGTACCTACATGTGTACGCAATTCAACATTTGAAATGCCGAGAGCGAGCGGCGCTATAACAATGAGAATTCAAATTTAGATAATTCACAAAATCAAAATAGCATCGCCAAACTTCAGTAATTCACGAAGATGACATTGCGTTAGCAAGTGGAGGGGGGGGGAGAATAGAGTGAATTCAAGACTCCTCTACCCAAAAAAAGGGAAAGAACTGTTGCTTTATTTGCAATTTGTTTTTAACTCAAAGAAGATATCGTATACAATCAAATGGATTTCCCTGTAACTAAGTGCACCTGGTGTGCAAACTCTATACCTGAAATCAGCGACTCTTATCAGCCCAACATTGTTTACTTCGTTTTTGAGGTGAAATGAGACTTAAAACGCTTCAAGACCCTCCAACGTCCCTACTAATCCCATAGCAACGAAGAAAGATAGAAAATTCGCTCCATAGTGTAGCTAAGCTGAAGCCAACTCTACAGAATGGTGCCCAAAGGACGACAAAGATATCGAAGCAGGAGAGTTATTGAAGATCAACCAGTGTGCACATTTTTGGGATTCCTTGTATTATACATGCTTGTATGTACGTGCATACCATTTGCGCTAGTAATGAGTATTTTGGCTAACAAGTCAAGTCGAAGGATTTTCTTTACTTTGGACCGATGTTTTGCCAATGCGCTCGCCTAAGACACATATTTTGATTTCATTGTCCAAAATCATCCTTGAGTTGCTTACAGCGCTCAGGCACAATAAAGGACCTAATACAAGACCCGAAAAGTTTCGAAAGTTATGAAATTGAAATAAAACTAAAATGAAGCTACTTTTCATTTCCATATTCCGTGCAATTGAATGCGAAAGTTTGTGCTGGGAAAACGGCTAGAAAGAGGGGTTCCTCTCTCAATCCGTCTCGTATGTATATTGGAACCAGTCCGCCTTATACGGTATGATGCAAAGCAGAGGAGAGAAGCAGCTGAGCTCAAGAAGTATGAAGTACATAGGTGAGGTGAAAGAAAGTGCTGAAGTGGAAAGAATCAGCAAAGAAAATGAATAGTATCTTAGGAGACTTACATATATACTCAACTACAAACGGATAATGGTCATTTAAAGACGTCCAGACAGGTTTCTATAAAGTTAAGCAAATAACCATTAGACAAGTACCTAGGTGGTCATTTCTTTGAAGATTTATCGTCAGTTAAGTCCAACGGACCTTTTGTAGATGAAATGAAAATGTGATTGTAGAGTACGTAAATCATTGTTTGTTGAGATCTAAACCTGTTCGGAGGAGTTCCTGAGCGACATACATAGCAATAAAACTAACTAGGCAATGGTCAGAACTCCTTCTGGTCAAACCAACCAACCTGTAAATCATGGCACTCGACTTGAGAGGTTGATTTCAAACATTCAGGGTGAGCCCAAATTATTACGTCAACTGTAGCGGCGCCGCAAACAGCTACTATTTTGATTCTCAAATTATATCACAGAATGCTGCAGTCATCCTTTATAAAATCGTTTAATGGGCCCAAATCAATTACCATACATGTTTGCAAAAGCTAGAATCCTGCAAGTAGCACTTCAGAAGAGAGCAAAAAACAAAATTCCTGGTATTTACATTTCACTTCGTAGCTAGATATTCTTTGAGCATTCTGAAGCAGTCCCACGTCCACTATAAAGAGGACACTTTGTGCTATTCAATCATAGTAATTGCAATATTGTTTTTCTTTTCGTTTTGTCTTTGGATCGTGTTTTGAAGCTATATAAAGCTAGCTGTCACATTCAAGATCATACGGCTTAAACAAAGCTTTCGAGCTTTCGCAGGTTTCATAATTTATGAAGTTAATTCAAAACCTAATTCAGAGCAGGTTTTTTTTTCTCTTTCACACATGTCCAACTCCAATTTGTGCAATTCTTGAACTTGCGGTGTAAGCATGCCTTTTATTAGAGGTTGATAATTTTATGCTAAACATATCTAGATCTACGATCTACTAAGCTCAACATGTGTTTTTTTGCATGACAGGAGCAAATTTCGTGGAAAGGCAGAACGGATTTGACTCACCTGTGTGTTGCGCAGAACCTCGTCGGCAGGATATCTTGTAGTTTTTTCTGAAACAACACTTGGAAAATTCAATTTATTTTATAACATCTTATCGATGAGGTCATTGCACATAGCTTAACCTATCGCTGAGCTTATTTTGCACAATTTGCATTACAGAAAAAAACGAAGTACGAGCGTTGCCCGTACTCTGTTTCTCTGCGCTCCCCTCCTTGCGAAAAATATTCTTTGCTATTCCAGCTGAACAAATGCGTAATTGTGTTAGTCATTGTGTGATAGCTATGTAAGATGTACATCTAATTGCCTAGGTACTTGGATAGCACTAACGCGAGCCGTCTTCACGTGACATGGGCCCCATGCACGAAAGTTTTCAGTGCTCCTTGTCACTCTCTTTGGACATAAACAATCTTCTTGTTGTGTCGGTGGCTGTGTCCGCGAATTCCAAATTCGAAATTCGTATCCAGCTGAATTCACAACTGATCCATCCGTTCCACGGACACGTCTTCCCATCCCTTTGATGGTCTTTCACGGGGCCGTTTTGCTTCGCATGAAATCCACTCTGATGTTCCTAGTGTCCATTGTTGCCTGCTCTTTTCAAATTGTAAACGGCCCCCGATGCTTCGCTTTCGCAACGTATTCAGCTGGGTCACAAAGACGAAAGACCTTTTACCTTACTGCTTGACTAAATGTTGCTGGCGGGTCATCTTCAAAAAACTGCACTCAAGTAGTCCGTGGGGGGTGCGTAGAGCTTTTGACGTGGTTTCGACAGGCTTCTTTCTTTCTTTTCCTAGTCGGTGGAGTTAGAAGTTTTCCCCTACAAGGAAAAACTTAGTAAGCCTGCTCTTGATTTTCATATAGCGATCGCTAACCCCGGATGTGGATCGGGAACTGCCTAGCGATCTGGGAAGCCAGACGGCGAAAGATCTGGCCTGAGGCGCTCTTAGCTGAGCAGCCGGCGGAACAGAAATATCGAACTTCTTTACAGCTTAGGAGACCCGGCGGCATAGTTATGGAGCAGAGCTACGCAGCATTTCCCTGCGTAACCTAGAGGCTCCTTGCGCTGCGTCGCTCTGATTACGATAGTGCTGCTAGTGCCAGCGGATTGAGCCATTCTCCATACTCGGATAGAGAGGTCAAATGTGAAAAATAAGCGATTTTCGACATGGAGCACAAATATAGTATGAGAAAGAAGTGTCTGTTAAGCAGGCTCAAATAGACGTGAAAAAAAGGAAAATCCTCTTAGAAAGTCATTAAAGGCAGTGCGTCGCCAGAATGAGACCCGTGTTAAAGAAGGTCACAAGGTAGGAGCCCCATAATGGAACCTATGGGCCAAAGTTCGGTCTTTCTCTGCCACTTCTAGCCCCCGAAATTTCAAAGCGGAAGCAGCGCTCATCTCCTATCCTCTCCGAACCCGCCCACCCCATGGACGAGAGTCTTCCACGGTCAGAGCGCCAGCCGCAATGCTATAAGCATGAGGTCCCGCAACGACTCTGCGTCTTCGCCATGACGGGCTCCGCGTCCACTCGTCCATGGGGTGGGCGGGTTCGGAGAGGACGGGAGATGAGCGCTGCTTTCGCTTTGAAATTTCGGGGGTTAAAAGTGGCAGAGAAAGATCGAAGTTTGGCCCATAGGTTCCATTATGGGGGCTCCTACCCTAAGACTTTGCTTTGCCACAGGTCTCATTCAGCCGACGCACTGCCTTTAACAGAAAATTTCTATCCCTTTCTTTCTACTTACTCCCGTGTTCGTCTCTTGAACATTATTTAACTCGAATTCACCCTTTGATTTACCCCTAAATCTATTTCTTAACTTTGAGTTTCATTATTGCATCTATATATCAATCTGAACATCTCAGGGATAGCAATAGGGAATGGCGTAATCCGCTGCCACTAACAGTGCAATTCAAGGCGACGCAACGCAAGTGGTCCTCAGGACATACCGCAGCGGAATGCGGCTCAGCTTTGCTCCGTAACGCCTGCGCGTCCCTCCCCCCCCCCCTTCCCCCCTCCCCCCCCCCCCTCCCTGAGAGACCCTACTAAAGTACATACTGCTATACATTGCAATATTCTACGCCGAGGGCTACCCGCACGCCACGATGAGGCGACGGACCATAGTGGGGAGGGGGGGGGGCTTAATAAACACAACATTCTCAATTGCAAAACGAACTTGTCCATCTCCAAGAATTGATAGATAGTTTGCAAGGAACTTTGAAAGCAAGCCACTTACCACTAGTACCAACAAATTGGTAAATTTTTGCTCGAAGAAGCAGGCATGAAGAACGAAGGAGACCCATTCTCTCTTATTTTGAATGACTGCTGAGGAAAAATACAAAGATAAGTGTAAACAAGTTTTATTGTTATTCAATAAAGAGTTTATTTGATATAATTCACGAACTGGTTATATTGTGTTAAATTTGAACATTTAGGTGACGCTTTCCAGTATGCCCCTACTCGCATGTGTAGGTGCGCAGTGCATGCAGTGCATCTATATCTTCCTCCGAAACTCGATCCCATTTTCTCAGAAGGCCACCTATTGCAGGACAATGAATTAAATGACCGCTCATGCCATCTTCATAAATGAGTCCTACAAGTATGCACAAAAGTTTGTTGGTTCAGTGTTCTAACTGTGTTCATAACTGAAAATATGTAAAATTCAATCTTTCATCCCTAAATATTCTTTACCTGACAAAAGATATTCCTGGCCGAGTTCAAGTTCGAGTCCACAGCGCTCAGGTTGTGAAAAAGATGTAAATTTTGTGGGAAGCTCAGACAGTCGCTCAGGCATCTGAAGATAAGGCTTTTTTCCAAGTCAATCAAATTTGAAAGACTGGAGTGATGTGCTTGCAAAAAAGTTTTCGAGGATTTCACAAGATAAATGGCGCTGAAAATTCTACGGTAATAGCTCAAAAAGTTTTGAAGTTTCACAAAATTGACTGCTTTATTTCAAATTCTTTGAATTACTTCACAGGATAAATTTACAATACAGGGCACCAACCTTAAAGACTTCCATATGTTCTATTTCATACTGGAATTCCCGTCCACTTTCTGTAAATTTGGAAACGACTTTCGCATGGCTCACTGGAAAGGAAGACTTCTCTGCTACTACACAAACATGAAATCGAAAATGTGAAAACCCTTTGCCTACCGAAATCTACTTTGCAAAATGCTTTTTCCAATGATTGGAACCCATTGCACGAACAGGCATAAGTAATCGTGACAGAGGCAAGTAGAAACGCAAGCTTCCTCATCTTCACTACTAAAATTCAGTAACTTAAATATTTATATTATTGCTTTCTGTAAGAATATCATGTTCTTGAGGGAAAGATGTTAGGGAAAGTAGCAGTGCCAAGATGTTAGTGTTCTGGTTAACGAGTCAGATATGGTATAAGGCTCTGCGTAATCGCGAGGGCGGCCCTCGCATAAGCAGGATGTCTGTCACAAACATAGATGCGATAGGTGGAGAAATTTCTTTAACCCCCTTCACTTTAGAGCCGGCATCTGGCTGACCACTTCCACCTGAAGTTGAGACTTGAATCAAGGCATAAGGGCAGAATCAAACAGCTGTTACAACGGCACTTGCTGTCAGCGTTTTGTTAAAAAAACGCATGCTTTAGACCTTTTGCGCACTCAAAATGGCCTTGATAACGAAGCATAATCATAAATTTAAAGAATATCTAATTTTTTGAATAATTAACATTGTATTAATAAATGCACACTGTCGCAAGAAAGAGTGGAGCAAGAGTGGGAAATTTGGACCAGCTAGTGATGGATGCATGTTTACTTACAAGAATCGTACCATATCTCCTTTCACAGAGAGAATAATAACAAATAAGAGAATCCTGCTTGAAAAGATAATTATCTAGAATTGACTGATATTGTAGCTGCTCGTATCTCGCTTCACAGAAAAGCTATGAAAAAAGAGACAGTCTACGTCGATTTCTTGTGTTCTTAGCTATCGAATGGTATATAAAGTGTTGGTGTAGAAAGTCCCAGACCAAAAAAGTCTTGCTCCAGCGATCCATAGAAAGCCGGAGCGTATAGTGGAGCAAGTTAGTATTGAATATCCCCACCTCATTTTTAAAAAGCCACAAGTTCTTCCACCCAACAGCCTATATACCATTAGAAAGCCCACAAAAAAAGGATTCGACGTAGGCCGTCGCTTTTTCTCTAGCTCCCCTTTATCTAGAGATACATGACATTTTAGCTAAAAACATGTGTGCTTTTATCAAGAAATCTCTGCGTGAAGAATGAGGTGCCTGATTTTCTAACAGTATCATAGGGCAAGACCTTGCCAGTAAACGTAGACCGTCTCTTTTTTTTCTAGCTTTTTCCTTTCTTTCAGAAATAGAGCTTAAAGTGATTGCATAAAATCAGCTCATGCTAGAACTCGATGTGATTTTTTATATCTGTCACAGGAGAGGTGAAAAAAAAAGAGAGGACTACGTCGATTCTGCATGTTCTAAGCGAATGGTATGTCGACTGTGAAACTTGGTCAGCATTCATCTCAGGTTCAATTACCCCCTTTACTTTTCTGAGTCAGAAATAGCCAAAACCTCCTTCACCTGGAGGGGACCCTGCTCCCCCTATCGCACCTATGGTCACAAGGCCTCAAACCAGTTCAACAATCCCCTATTTGAAATCGTTTCAGGTAATTAGAAGCTGACATCCATTAGCAGAAAAGGTTGAAATAGGTGAGGGAGCTCGAATGCGCATGCAATCGCAGATTCACTGGCTTTCGCGATCACGCAGGGCTCCATAAGGCTGGAAAAGCACCGGTACAACTCAAAAAAGGGAAATGAGCCGAACTGCTGCCCCAGCTGGAACTTTCTTAACATAAAGAGGATATGTATATACGTACACACTCATATATACTTATACATTCAGTTCCATCTTTGCCAACAAGTCAACTCAAACAGACTTCTCAAACTTTAAGCGCGACCTTCCACAGTGCTTAAAATCAAGATATGTTTTCAACTCTTTACCTCCGTCGATATCTTGGATTTCCAAGCACTACAAAAAATACTGTTTACTGCCCCCAAGCACCCATTGTGGTATATCCATCCTGTGACTAAGAGACTCGGAAATGCTTTGCATCATTGTCAAAACAAGCTTGAACGGGTAGTTAATGGCAGTGTCTCATCAAACTGGGGTAGTCAACTCCACACATTCAACTAGAGGGCCCTTGAATAAGCCATGGCAACATCTTCGACTCAGTTTGGCCTGCACATGCTGAGAAAAATGCGCTCAAATGGTACGCGAAGAGGTACATTTTCAGGGTCTCGCACAAGCTGGCACGAGCAAACTGGATATCGTTTTTGTGGCCAAAAATTGGGACGCTCATTTTGAGTCGACGTTTTGTTTTATTAAGTATTTTTTACGTTTAGGGTTTAGAGTCAAAGGGGACATTGTAAAAGTTAGCCAAAGTCAAGCGGGGATTCGTTTTAAAATTTCACCATTGCCAGCTTCTGAGGTCTCGAGCAGAGTTGAGCAAGAGCTCAAGCACAAGTCGTTCAAAAACGACCTTTCCTCCCCCCCCCTCCTCCCCCGCTCAAAGACCCCAAACGACCCCTTCTTCCTCCTCTTCACCTCCGGAATCTTAGGGCCGCATGCACTACATTCCCGCGGGAGGGAATTACAGCTTAAAAGAAAGCTTCATATCCTGAAGCTCTAGATATCTGGATTTCACGTTTTGTACGTAATCGTAAGTATTCCTACCACCCTTCACTATGAACACATTGCATGGCAGCGAGAAGCTGTACAAGACGCAGTTTCCAGCGATGATCCTCGGCGAAGAACAAGTGATGTATCGGAGTCATGAAAATCGCGATGAACCACAAGTCGAAAGGTGTGGTTTATCGAAAAATTCGATTTTTTCAAAACTCATTTGTTCTCATCAGTTACATGCTTAGCACTGCTTAGATAATTAGTACAACTTTTGCAGGTTTTTGTTAACTTCAAAGAAAGAAAAATGACTTCGAAGAAAAGCGCCGGGGATCGTCAGGGATCATACAAAAGCTGGAAAATGCGGCTTGTACAGCTTCTCGCTCCTGCCAATATGTTTATAGTGAAGAATAGTAGGAATACTTGTGGACAGGTAGACAGCGTGAAATCTAGATATCTGAAGCTTCAGAATATGAAGCTTTCTTCCGAGCTGCGATCCCCTCCCTAGCGGGGTTGTTATGCATGCGGCCCTCAAAGTGTGACATTCTGGAGTACATGGTACTGTTTTAAAGGGTTTCTGAGTTATGAAAATTGTACGACCGACTTTCTGTGACTGCACATTGCAAGCACTCGCAATTTGACGGCGACTCTGATCTGATTGGGCCTATTAAAAGAACGATAATTTCCTCAGGGGTAAGGCGCTTGGCTCAAAAATTTCGTGGTGGCAAGAAGAGGCTATGAGCTTAATACCCATGCCAAGAAAGAGCGATATTGATTTTTGAAGACAAGTTAAAAAGTCAGGCACAAGAATACAAAAGCTGGCAGCCTACCCTTTTATGGGGTTGTGCCTGACCTCATTTACTTTATCTCAGAAGAAGTTTTTTCACCCAATTTTTATGTGACTCGTAGCACAAACCTCGAAGATACCGTAGATATTTGAGTTTACCTCAACCTATTTTGGCTTTGTGGTGATTCGTTGGTTGAAGCCAGAGGTGCGATGGGAGGAGCCGGGCCCCCAAAAGTGAAGGTGGTCCCAGCTACCACTGGCTGGCCAAAAGTGAAGGTGGTCCCAGCTACCACTGGCTGGCCAAAAGTGAAGGTGGTAGTGTCGGACACTCACCTCTCAAAAATGTCGACGGGCGGGGGGGGGGGGGGGAGGACGGACGGACAGAGCTATCTTTCTAGGTCGAACTGGTGACCCAACGGCCCTCTTTAGGGCCACAGATACGATGAATATTAAAAGTATTTATAAATTTCATTTATAAAAATTTAAAATAGACGTGTTTACTAAATGGTGTATTTGGAAGTAAAAGTTTGTTGGACTGTACGGATTTTATTAAATAAATTTTGTCATAACATACAGCGAAGGAAGTAGGTCGATCTAGGCAGTAATCGCCGATAACCAGAATTTTGAATATTTGAATAGTGAAAAATCATGCGAAATTTCCACTGTTATAGATCTATTATTTAAAGATGTCAGCAGTTGCGACTTCATAGGTTTCAAAGAGTAAATGGTGCTTTATCAGCAAGTGAAAGAATCGCGTGGATTTGAGAGATAGTCGTTGAAAACCAGAATTCTAAATATTTACGCCATTGCGTGTTTTTTGACAGTTGACAGTTAAACTCACCTAAATCTTGAAACTGAAAGTGTGTGATGTTGCGACTTCATAGGTTTTTTAGAGTAAGGCTTGCCTTATCTGAATGTATCTTAGCCGTACCGATTCACTGAAACAGTGCCGAGATCCAGAGTCTTGAGAAAGGAGGTAAAAAAGCGCTTTTTGGAATTTAACAGCTCATAATTTCATCAGAACTGCATGAATCATGTTGCTACTTCATTGATTAGATTCTTCTCATCAAGAGCTTTCCGACGATATATAATATGTGGAGGTTTCGAGCCTCCTACGAGTTATGCCCGTGGGGGAGCCTTTTCATACCAGAGTCTCCCCCCTCCAATACGTTGAAGTGGGCTAGGAGGAGACTCTGGTATGAAAAGGCTCCCCCCACAAGCACAATTCGTAGGAGGCTCTAAACCCCCACATATTATGCATCGTTTGAAAGCTCTTGATAAGGAGAATCTAACCTATGAAGTCACAACATGATTCATGCAGTTCTGAAGAAGTTATGAGCTGTCGAAATTCAAAAAGCGCTTTTTTACCTGCTTTTTCAAGACTCTGGATATCGGAGGTATTTCAGTGGATCGAAACGGCTAAGACATGTTCTGATAAGGCAAACCTTAGTCTACAAAACCTATGAAGTGGCAACATCATACACTTTTACTTTCAAGATTTATATGAGTTTAACTGTCAACTGTCAAAAAACACGCAAAAATGGCGTAAATTTTTAGAACTCTGGTTTTCAACGATTATCTTTCAAATCCACTCGATTCTTTCACTTGCTGATAGAGCACCATTTACTCTTTAAAACCTATGAAGTCGCAACTGCTGACATCTTTAAATAATAGATTTATAACAGTGGAAATTTCGCATGATTTTTCACTATTTAAATATTCAAAATTGTGGTTCTCGGCCGTTACTGCCTAGATCGACCTACTTTCTTCGCTGTACGTTATAACAAAATTTACTTAATAAAATCCGTACAGTTTTGCTAAGTTTTACTTCCAAATACACCATTTACTGAACACGTTTATTTTAAATAAATATGCCGCCGTATACACAAATATATGCTTTCAATAATCTTTTTTGCGTTTGCTTTGCTTATTTTCCTTCTTTATCGTCCAGCGAAAAATTTTTATTCCAAAAGTGAAGGTGGTCACCCTGTACCAGCTCAAAAGTGAAGGTAGGGGGAGACGGCTCCCACTATCGCACCTCTGGTTAAAGCGCTCAAGTTGGAAATGAGGGGTTGAAATTTTGGCAGCACTTCTTAAATCACTGTTCGAGAGCGAAATGAATTTAATTTCTAGCATAGATTGATAAAGAGTATTATTTTGTTGTAAGTGTGAAAAACTGACCTCTATCAGTTTTCAAACCAGGTTAATCATGTTTGAGAATCACCCTTTTTAGACATTAGGAAACACTAAGAAATGTAGTACGTAATGGTTTGTAGAGCTCGTACGGTAATTTCAAATTAAGAAAAAAATAATAACACCGCAAGACTCTTTGGTGACCTGGAATGTGTAAGATGAGAGATGGAGAATTGGATAGTAAAGATAATCGGTATGCTGTTTATTCCTTCAGTTTTGGTTCAAATGTGATATTCACCTAACACTTTTCTTCTTCCTTTACTCGGACGTAGTATTTCCTCATTTTTTGAATGATTTTGATTCTTGGTTACGACCCTCTCCCCCTCAGTTGTACCATCAATACGACCCCAGGTCGGGCACACCTGACCCCACGCTCAGCGCTGGTCTCGACTCTCTTGGTCCCAGCTTGAACAACACACTAAAACACTAAAACACTAAAACACTAAAACAGGAACAATCAGCTATTTGAAATAGGCAAGGGCAAGAGAAGAAGAAGACGGCGACTGAGTTCCAAGGATAAGAAGTAGAGTCGGAATTACTCTGCAAAGAATACAAAGCTTATCGCTGGAAAGTCACATATATATATTCTGTAAACGGAATAATGGTAGCTTAAAAAAAAGTCAGACAGGTTCCTACAATCACGCAAATAACCATTAGATATAGGTAGTCATTTCTCAACAATCGTCGGTGAACCTTTGTTGTGTCATTTTGGGACAAAAAAGTATTATCAGATAGGTCCGACGCACTTCATGTTGACAGATGACTGTAGAACACTAATCAATCATTGCTTGCTAAGATCTGAACCTGTTTGCAAGAATTCCTGAGCGATTACAGAAGAAGAAGCAAAAAACCAACCAGGTGTTGGTCAGAACTCCGTCTGGCCATAAATAAACTGTAAGCCATTCCACTTACCTTGGAATGTTGATCTCAAATATACAGGGTGGACCCAAATTGTTAGCGTCAACTTTGCAGAAGTGCACGAAAATTATTCAAAGTTTTGATTATCATGTTACAAAATACTGCAATCATTCTTAACAAAACATCGCTCTATGGGCCCAAATTGATCAACATACAGTCCGCGTCAATCACTTGCTCCCTTTTCCGTAAATGCAATGAGCTTTGCGCCACGTTCGCGCGCATATGACGTGGGCATTCAAGAGGGCCTTATTGATTGGAGGTCCGCATGCAGGACCCTGCATTGCGCATGCATAGTTCCCATGCAGGGAGTACGTAATTGACATCGACTTTACATGTTTGCAAAAAATAAAAAATTGTGTAAGTAGTACATTTGAAGGTGCAAAAACAAAATTCCTTGATATTTACATTCAACTCGGCTGAAAGTCTTTTATACATATTGAAGCAGTTCCATGTACACAATGAAGAGGAAATTATTTCAAAAAAAGTTTGCTAGAATTTCTTAGTTTGGCTGAGAAATAATTTCGTTTCAACATGCAAATTCGAAACCACATAAAAACTGTAAAAACTATTCTTTAGCTGTGTTTTTTGTGAGCGGATAGCCAATTTTTTTTACTATTTCTCAGAACATGGAAAATGAGTTTTCTACCATTACATACTTGTTATATAGGCTTCTTAAACATGACCAAAGACAGTTATGATCTCATATGGCTAGCCTTTCAAGAAATCAGTCTTTTGATTTTCCAAGTTCTGTATTCAGCTTGTAGTAAGTGCACAGACGAGTAATATGGCAACTGAATACATATCATTCATTCTCTGGCTAGGACACGTGAACACGCTTTGCGCACTATTAACAAGTTCTTGAATGAGATTTAACGCGTTTTGGTTAAATTACTATTAGAATTCATGGAAAAATATGTTTGAGCTCGTTAAAGCACGCTAAATTGAACACGTTCTTTCACGAATTCCTGATCGTAACCAACCAAAACGCGTTAGAACTCATTCATGAACTTGCTGATCAAACGTACGCAAAGCGTGCTCGCGTCTCTTAGTCAAAGAATCAATGATACAACCTCTGGCTACATGGCAAAGCACAATGGAGAGTGTGATTTGCTGTTTTCGTTTATCTGCAGCCATAATTGTGAGAGTTTCTAGCTCTCTGCGCGTGGAAGTCACTTTTAGGGCAATTAAATCGCTTGAATTTGACCATCTATGGCCACGCAAATGATCACATTCGGCCCTGTGTCGCCTTACCGAGCGGTCGCTTCCTCTTCCCGCTCTCGATTGATTTGCCCTACTGGCTGCATCAACGACTTTACTATTCGGACCACGATTTTCTTCTAATCCCTTCTGATATTCTTGCGGCACGTCCCTATGGAAACCCCAATATATCCATTGGCGCCTCAGGAGAGACAGAAGAAACGACGACTCCAGTTTGATGGGCTTACTCCTCCGGATTTTGATCGTGCGGCTGAGGACTTGATTAAGGACGAAGAACTGCCGCTATACGCTCGAACGACAGTGGCCTACCTTATGGAGAACAGGAAGATGTACGAATCCATGGTACAACAAAACCGTGAGTTATTGTCACAAGTAAGGATGATGTCAGAGGAATTAGTTTCACTAAGGAATGACAATCAACAACTTAGATCAAAAATCGATAATTCGCCTAGTGGCACTTCCACTCATCGGGATCCAGTTTCATCTAAAGGATTTGCTAATTGTGAAGAAAGGGAACGATCCCATTCGTTGGTCATTAGCGGTGTTCCGCAACTCAAAGGATTGCGCAGCAGCTCTAAAGTCAGGCACGATTATGATTGCATTCAGCATATTTTTGATTTTCTTTCTATCGATTGTGCTCCGATTTCTATTTATCGCCTAGGAAGGCCTGGTGCTCATGACAGGCTTCTTAAAGTAGTATTACCTAGTTCCTTTTTTGTTCAATTAGTGTTAAAACGAGCACCTAAGATGAGATTCTTCCCTTTCAAACGCGGAGTTTATATCCGGACAGGATCCGCAAAGAAAGGGAAGGTCGTCATAGCGCACCTCAAAGTGCTCATATGTCTGATCTAAGGTCATCGATTGTTCATCCTACTACTATTTGTAGTGATAATGTGGTTGCTTCGGAGTTAGACATTCATAGAGATGAGCCTAGTTCTTATCAAGCCTGATGTTTCTACTGCAAATAGCTCCTTAATCGGTATTTTAGCAAATATTCGTTCAGTCTCTAGGAATATTGATCATCTGAGATTTTGCTTAGGTGAATGTAAGCCCTCCCTAGTTGCCATTACAGAGAGTTGGCTGAACAACACAATTAGTGATACCTCTCTCTTTGGTGATTTTGCTCCAGATTATTCGGTTTTTCGTTGCGATCGTGCTTCAAAAAGGGGCGGAGGTGTGATGTTTCTAATCAGTAATAAGTTAAGCCCTTACTTTGTGTTTGATGAATCAGTGGATGATAGCTATGAGCTCTTATGCTGTGATACTGCAGTGTATAAACCTATTCGATGGATCTTAATCTATAGGTCCCCGTCTTGCGCCTCACACCAAGAACAGATGATAAGAGCACTTACGGATTTGCTAGCCTGCAATAGCTCAGTCGTGCTGTTGGGAGACTTTAATTTTCCCGATGTGATCTGGGCAAGTAGTAGGGGGGCAACAGCTACCACTGCTCAGTCCAGAAGTTTCGTTCAAATGTGTCGACTCCACAGGCTAGTACAAAAGGTCATGTTCAACACCTTGGGTCACCATATGTTGGATTTAATTTTCACTAATGATTCAACACTGGTATACGGGGTTTTTGAAAGGGAGCCAATGGGTAATAGTGATCACGCATCAGTTAGGTTCAGTGTCAACAGTCAAGATGCCTTTGAATACAATAGTGTAGAGTATTATAGAGATTTCAAGCATATGCGACTAGAGGATTTGACGCACTACCTGTCCACTGTGGATTGGTATAGTTCCTTTAACAATGTTAATACAGTTGATGAGATGTATGAACTATTCCTTGGGGTACTCCATCATGCAATCGATCTATATGTTCCTCTCGCTTGTCGCTCTTCTAAGCAATCTGAGATGCCTGGTTATTTCAGAAATCTTGATCAAAGAGCAAGCATGGGGAAGGGCAATGCGTGGCAGTGATAGAAGCTGTTGGGAGGCATTTCGAAAACTTAATGAGAAGTTCAACAAAAGGCTTAAAAAATATTATTCGGCGCTTGAAATGAAGGTGATTAACTCGGGCAACAAAGCTTCTTTTTTCAAAATGCTTAGCTTGAGGCTTAAAAATAAAAGAGAAGTTGGAGTTTTGCTTACTGAAGACGGTGAACCCATTTATGGGGATAAAGAAAAGGCGGAATGCTTTGCAAGCATTTTTGAAAAAACTTTCGTGGAGGAAGATATTAGGTTGTCAAGAAAATAATGTCCGTTTTTATTTGCTTGCTTTGACAAAGCAACCAGACGCAACCCAACAAAAGGTAATGGGTATTGTTCGATAGAGCAAAGCAAGCTCTACAAGATGGCGTTCATGATCTTGCGCCAAGCTCGATCCACGGAATGTTCGAACTTAAAATCTAAAGATTTCCAAATGCCCAAAAAATCGAAAAAAATCAGATCTTCGTCCAAATAATTTCTACGGACTTCCCACTCGCTCACATCAATACTATCGATATCTGATATCCATATGTGCTATTGCCGTATTTCTTCCATGACTAGAAACTGAGAAAACGAAAATTTCCCTGATTTTCTCAAAGCAATGCTGAGCCGTTTTTGCATATGTAGTTCTATACTACAAGCCTAGATAAGTATAATATAACTGTAGATTTTCAGCCCATTCCAAGCGGTAGTTTTCGAAAAATGTCGATTTTAGCACTGAAACTGAAACGAAAAAATCCGAATTCGTTATTTTTCGAAAACTACCGCTTGGAATGGGCTGAAAATCTACAGTTATACTTAACTAGGCTTGTAGTATAGAACTACATATGCAAAAACGGCTCAGCATTGCTTTGACAAGATCAGGGATATTTTCGTTTTCTCAGTTTCTAGTCAAGGAAAAAACACGGCAATCGCACATATGGATATCAGATATCGATAGTATTGATGTGAGCGAGTGGGAGGTCCGTAGAAATTATTTGGACGAAGATCTGATTTTTTTCGATTTTTTAGGCATTTGGAAATCTTTAGATTTTGAGTTCGAACTCTCCGTGGATCGAGCATGGCGCAAAATCATGGATGCCATCTTGTAGAGCTTGCTTTGCTCTATCGAACAGTACCCCTTACCCTTTGTTGGGTTGAGTCTGATTGCTTTGTTAAAGCAAGCAAATAAAAACGGACATTATTTTCTTGACAACCTAATACTTCGGATACAATAGAAAATTCTTCTGAATTTCAGCAAATGAGCGATGGAGTTTGGTTTCAAAGTGAAGAAATATATCAACTTCTAGTTAGATGGCCGAAATCGTCTTCACTAACACCAGATTTTTTGCCACTTCAGTTTATCAAGGCCCATATTATTTGTGGTCCACTTCAATTTATATACAATTTGAGTATGATGCGGAGTGAAGTCCCTTCTAGATGGAAGGTATCTTTTGTTACGCCAATCCCGAAAAAGAAGCCATTGGCTTGCCCTAGCAATTTTAGACCAGTAAGTACAACCTCCATATTTTCGAGATTGTTTGAGAAAATCTTTAAAAAAATGCATAGTCAAACACTTAACTGATATGAAAGTTATATGTTCCTCCCAGCATGGTTTTCAAAAAGGGAAATCCACGGTCACAGCGATGCTTCAATCAGTCAATGACTGGACCCTCCAGGTGGATAAGGGTTATAACACCGATGTCATTTACTTAGACTTCTCAAAGGCATTTGATAAGGTCCCGCATAGTAAACTTATAAATAAACTGAAAGCAGTCGGTGTGCACCCACGAATAGTTGATTGGATAAGTGCGTTTCTAGATTGTAGATCTTTTGTGGTCCGTGTCGGCAAAGTTCTCTGAACCTAGAATGATGCGATGTGATGTACCTCAAGGAGGGGAATTATCTCCCATACTTTTTAACTTTATACCCATGAACTCCTACGTATACGATTGTCGAAAAGTTTATCTTGTTCTGCTTTTGCGGATGATTTCAATTTATATGGTGTTATGGATGTTGACGATCGCGATCGTTTACAGAGTGCTCTTGATGAGATTTATCGATGGTCGCAGGATTGGGGCCTTCCTATTTCGAAAAAAAAAACAAAAGTAATGCACATTGGGGCAAGTAATCGTACAAGTAATCGTAAGCATCTTTACTCACTAGGGGAAACTTTACTTGAGTCTGTGGAGGAAATTAGAGATTTGGGGTTTCTGATCAAGAATAATCTTTGTTTTGATGATCACTGTAAAAAGATAGCTGATAAAGGTACAGCTGCGGTGTACAATCTGTTTAGGGCGCTTTCAACGAGAGATCCTGTAGTTCTTTTGAATGCTTATAAGAGTTACATAAGGCCTATGCTTGAATATGGTACGGTGATATACAACCCCTTCAAGCGCAAAAGTATCGATCGTTTGGAGAAAGTTCAGAATAGTTTTACACGTAAGCTATTGATTAGAACTGTTGGGTCCGTTTATGATCAGATTCCAAATAGCAGAACCCGGAATAGAAATCTTGGGTTAATGACCTTGGCCTGCGGAAGGAAAAAATTTGACCTTATCATGGCTCATAAGATATTCTATGAAGACTGTGGATTGAATCGGGATACGTTTTTTATGACAAAGATATCTAAAACTAGGGGCGGTACAAGAAAATTGATTATTCCAAGATCTAAGCTCAATGTATCTTTATATGTAGAGTTTTGCCTGATGTAGACGCACTTATACGTGAACGAGTATTTGTACCTAAACTGGCTTCGTTCAAAAGATTGTTAAGGAGCTATTTGCAAAAAAATGAGTTTCGTTAGTTATTTTGTTATGACGTTGTGTTGACTCTTTTTTTCTGTGTTGTTAGTTTTGTTGATTTCTTCGTAGGGCCTTCCTACGTAATAAAATAAATAAATAAATAAGTATTCTGTAAACGGAATAATGGTAGCTTAAAAAAAGTTAGACAGGTTCCTACAATCACGCAAATAACCATTAGATATAGGTAGTCATTTCTCAACAATCGTCGGGGAACCTTTGTTGTGTCATTTTGGGACAAAAAAGTATTATCAGATAGGTCCGACGCACTTCATGTTGACAGATGACTGTAGAACACGTAATCAATCATTGCTTGCTAAGATCTGAACCTGTTTGCAAGAATTCCTGAGCGATTACAGAAGAAGAAGCAAAAAACCAACCAGGTGTTGGTCAGAACTCCGTCTGGCCATAAATAAACTGCAAGCCATTCCACTTATCTTGGAATGTTGATCTCAAATATACAGGGTGGACCCAAATTGTTAGCGTCAACTTTGCAGAAGTGCACGAAAATTATTCAAAGTTTTGATTTTCATGTTACAAAATGCTGCAATCATTCTTAACAAAACATCGCTTTATGGGCCCAAATTGATCAACATACAGTCCGCGTCAATCACTTGCTCCCTTTTCCGTAAATGCAATGAGCTTTGCGCCACGTTCGCGCGCATATGACGTGGGCATTCAAGAGGGCCTTATTGATTGGAGGTCCGCATGCAGGACCCTGCATTGCGCATGCATAGTTCCCATGCAGGGAGTACGTAATTGACATCGACTTTACATGTTCGCAAAAAATAAAAAATTGTGTAAGTAGTACATTTGAAGGTGCAAAAACAAAATTCCTTGATATTTACATTCAACTCGGCTGAAAATCTTTTATACATATTGAAGCTCCATGTACACAATGAAGAGGAAATTATTTCAAAAAAAGTTTGCTAGAATTTCTTAGTTCGGCTGAGAAATAATTTCGTTTCAACATGCAAATTCGAAACCACATAAAAACTGTAAAAACTATTCTTTAGCTGTGTTTTTTGTGAGCGGATAGCCAATTTTTTTACTATTTCTCAGAACATGGAAAAATGAATTTTCTACCATTACATACTTGTTATATAGGCCTCTTAAACATGACCAAAGACAGTTATGATCTCATATGGCTAGCCTTTCAAGAAATCAGTCTTTTGATTTTCCAAGTTCTGTATTCAGCTTGTAGTAAGTGCACAGACGAGTAATATGGCAACTGAATACATATCATTCATTCTCTGGCTAGGACACGTGAACACGCTTTGCGCACTATTAACAAGTTCTTGAATGAGATTTAACGCGTTTTGGTTAAATTACTATTAGAATTCATGGAAAAATATGTTTGAGCTCGTTAAAGCACGCTAAATTGAACACGTTCTTTCACGAATTCCTGATCGTAACCAACCAAAACGCGTTAGAACTCATTCATGAACTTGCTGATCAAACGTACGCAAAGCGTGCTCGCGTCTCTTAGTCAAAGAATCAATGATACAACCTCTGGCTACATGGCAAAGCACAATGGAGAGTGTGATTTGCTGTTTTCGTTTATCTGCAGCCATAATTGTGAGAGTTTCTAGCTCTCTGCGCGTGGAAGTCACTTTTAGGGCAATTAAATCGCTTGAATTTGACCATCTATGGCCACGCAAATGATTGAATATTACCTGTATCACCTGTATCCCCGTTGATCATCGTGTTGCACGGGTACCAGTGATGCCTCCATTCGTCCCTGTCTCGGCCATTGTTGACCAGTCTTCACGTATCGCACCAGGAACACGTGGAACGCTCTGAAGGACTTCATTAAAGGACTTCGTGAACATATCTGACTATCGCGTCGGCGGTCTTCCTCGTTCGCGTTTGACGTCCAGTGGTATCCAATCTGTTACAGCTCTCGTCCACCGGTTGTCGTCGAAACGCATTACGTGCCCGGCCCATCTTATCTTGTTCTGCGTGGCGTACGCGGCAGCGTCCCTGATCTTCGATCGTTGACGTAGGGTAGAACTTCGTAATCCTTGCCTCACTTGCGTGAGTCGATTCACACTCCTAGCATCACTCTCTCAACAGCTCGTTCGATGACGCTAACCGCGTGTTCATCCCGCTTTCTCACTGTCCGTGTTTCTGAAGCGTACGTCAAAGCAGGAAGAACCGTCGAGTTGAAAGGGTGGGCGCGGAGCCGGATGTTCTTGGTCTTCTTCACTACGCCCTCAATTGTTTTATATGCTCCCCATGCTGCACGTGCTCCTGCTCAGTTCCGGAGCTAGATCGTTCATCATATTGAGTTCACGACCTAGGTAGTGTAGCTTGAGCATTCGGTGATGTTTGTCCCGTTCTCTTCCGTTCCTCATGAACATCGTCTTCGTTAGACTCAGCCGTAGACCGATCTTTCCACAACTTCGTCAAACTGGGCCAGCATTTGTTCCGCCTGCGTGATGCTTTGTGTTATCAATACGATGTCATCAGCAAAGCGAAGGTGGTGTAGCTGCCGGCCGTCGACTTTCACTCCCA
Organism: Cylicocyclus nassatus; assembly: GCA_958299035.1. NCBI lineage: Eukaryota > Metazoa > Nematoda > Chromadorea > Rhabditida > Strongylidae > Cylicocyclus > Cylicocyclus nassatus. The sequence continues at coordinate 83,583,417 of CATQJL010000223.1, forward strand.
TGTTGTCCCGTTCCAACTTACGCATGACGTTCTCCAGAGCGGCACTGAATAGTTTCGGCGATATAGTATCGCCTTGTCGCACGCCTCTCTTCACGTCAATGATGATGTCCTTGTAGAATGGTGTTATGGTGGTTGTGAAGTCGTTATACAGCTCACGAATTATCTTGATGTAATGAGTCGGAATACCTTGATTGCTCAAGGCATCGATGACGGCTTCAGTCTCAACCGAGTCAAAGGAATTCTTCAAGTCGATGAAGGTGAGACAGAGCGGCATCTTATACTCTCGTGACACTTCAATGAGCCTTGACACCGTGTGTATGTGGTCGATCGTGCTGAATCCTCTTCGAAACCCAGCTTGCTCATGGTTGTCCTTTGTCTAACTCTCTTCCGATCCTGTTGAGAATAACTCGCGTAAAGAGTTTGTAGACTACAGATAACAAGCAGATAAGGCGATAATAGCCGATGTCGCATTGATCTCCCTTCTTGTACAGCAACACGGTTTTGCTGGTCTTTCATTGGAAACTTTGCCTTCCATCAGGTACCGCGTGAAGAGCCTTGCCAAAGTCTTGACGAGAATTGGCGAAAAATTCTTCAGATGTTCTGGCTTAATTCTGTCGAGACCGGGTACTGTACGGTTCTTCATCGACATGATAGCATGACAAAATTCGGAAGGAAAAACAGACGGCGCGACATACTCGTCCTCCTTGAGATGACATGGTGGAAGGTGGACGTCGCTCGCAAAGAGATCCGAGTAGAAGTCGTGGATGACCTTCTCCATTGATCTTCGGGAAGCAGTTATGGTTCCGTCAGGACGACGAAGTGCGGTCATCTTTGTCTTCAAGTTGACGAAGCTTCGGCGGGCGTTGCGTGTACTTCTTCCAGCCTCCGCGGCGTCAACCGTCACTGCTACTCTTCTATCCTTGAGGCCTTCTTTTATCGCTTCTCTGCATCGCTTCGCAAGCTTGGATGTCAGTCGGTAGTTGCCTGCGGCTCGTGCGCATCCACGTTGGCGTATCAGCTCTAAAGTCTCCGTGGTGAGACGCCTTCTCGTATTTCTTAGACTCTGAGCTTCTTTGGCACAATCGTGTAGATGTTGTACGAACCGTTCGTATTCTTCGTCGATGTTGTCCATCACGGATTCTCGCCATGAGCCGGATATCGAAGAAAACAGATCCCAGCTGGTGGTATTCATGGGGAGATGTTTCCTGAACTTGACGGCTCTTTCTCCATTCCGCGGAAAGTAGAATTTGGCGCGTAGGAGACGATGGTCTGATCCCGTGTAGAACTTCGGAGCAACAGCGACGTCCGTCAGGCAGTACTGACGATGATGTGGTCGATCTCGTTATGGTACTCTCCACCGGGCGATTCCCAGGTCCAGCGTCGGGAAGAGGGCTTTTGGAACTGTGAGTTTCCATGGATAATCCTCCTCGTCATGATAAACTCGGACAGTCTCTCTCCTTGTTCGTTCCAATGTAAACCATGGGTTCCGATGTGAAGTTTCTCAGTCGACCCTCTAGTTCCGATCTTCGAGTTGAAATCACCGACGATGATCTTGTAGAAGGTATGATCTTCTCTGTAGAACTTCTCCAAGTCCATATAGAATTCCTCGAGTTCGTCCTCGTCGTAGCTGGATGTTGGGGCATACGCAATGAAGACGGTCAAGGCAGGGATTGATCCACATCTTGATATTCGCAAACTCCGATTCGAGTTGTAAGTTGTTCGAACGAATCGATGTTCATGGCCAAACTCGTGTTGACAAGGATCCCACTCCACCTACTCCTCGACTGTCGCATGTTCCTGGGAACAGTTCTTCTCCAGTCTCAAATGTGGCGTTCAGCGGGTGGTGCCTCCTTGTCTCGGTCAGTCCGATGACGTTGTACTTGATCTTCCCTGCTTGCATCATGAGGTCTTCGATAGATGCGTCCGATGCCAGTGTATTCGCGTTGTAAGTACAGATCGTCATCATAGTCCGTCTCGTTTTCGGCAGCCTAGATCGCCTTTCAAACCTTGTCCCCACTAGCGCTGCCTTACCAGTGGCTCCTCCAAGATTAAGGGAGCTTTCCATATTATGTACTGTATCGAACAAAATTTTACTCGCAGGGATAGCTTGTTGGGCTCAAAACCCCGCGAGGGACGATCGGAGCTTATTTGTTGAAGGCGACTCCGAACTCGCCTTCCCACACACCTACCCGGAAAATTAGAGTGCAAACTTTTAGTGGAGGCAGTGAGTCTGTCCATCGGCTCCGCTTGCTTATCAGAGCAGGCGCGGGGTCGCTTTTGGTCGGCGATTATCCCCCTATCCGCCACCTGGGGACGTCCCACGTAGCCTCGCGACTAACCGGCTGTGATCCCTTTATGAGAGAGAGATCCGTGGCCCTATGAGGGAGATCCGTGGTTTGATTGAATCAAATGTAAGTGTGCGTACCATTCGTGCATTACACCCAATTTCAGGTTCTTTATTGCAGCATGCTTTTCGAAAATTTAACAATAAAATCTGACTTTCTGTTTTCCCGCACCATCTCGCTATCAAAAAAATTTTTTACAAACAAAGTTAACCATCAGCTTTTCCATAAATTACTCTTTCGAACGGTACCATAAACCTATACACAAACAGTGACATTACTACACACCGTGCACACCGTGTACACACCGTTAAAAATGACCGAAATTATTTTTATCCAACCTAATTTTTCTTCCAGAACGGCGACAAAAGCTTGCAAATGTTACGGCCGTTTTGTCTTTGGATCGAATTTGTAAGCTACGAAACGAGCTGTCACATTCAAAGTCATACTGCTTCCACAAAGCTTCTATTGGATAGATATAGTTTCATTCGATTCATGAAAGTTTCAAAGGTTAGTTTTTTGTTTTTCCTTCAAATTCCAGCCCCAATCCTGCAGTTTCCCAGCATGCGGCATACACATATAGGGCTTATCAAACTGAGTGTCGCTTGCACCGGCATCTCCATCTTCGCGCTGGACTCTGCCTCTCTTCCGCAGGGCTGCTCTCTGAGCACTTTCCCAGGACGAGCGTGGGAAAGGCGGAGCATCAATCGATTGGAAGTGATTGGGGAGCATGTACCGCAGAAGAGACGCAGAGCCCAGCGCGAAGATGGAGATGCTGGTGCAAACGACACTCAATTTGATAAGCCCTATACCTCTGGTTAGACGTTAGATTTTTCTTCAAATATATCTAGATCTTCCGCTTATAGTTGTTGTAGCTGAAATCTTGACTGTCACGCAGCATGTTGTCTTTTGCTTGACAGGAGCAATTTTTTAGAGACGAGCGATTTGTGTAAAATCACCTGCATGCTGCGCACAACTTTGTCGTCAGGATATTCTGTGTTACTGAAGCACACACTTGGAAATTCCAAATCATATTATAGCATTTTATCGAAGAGGTCATGAAACTGATAGACCTATTGCTGAGCTCAATTTGCCGAGTTTGACACTGAAGGTTACAAGCGCAAACAATTTTGGCGCATGCCTTGTATGTTTGTAATCTGCTAAGCGACCATCTGGGCGGATTATGAGCGTTCAAAAGAGCGAACCGTCCAGTTTTTTTTTGTGTCGTTGTCCACCGAAAACGTTCACTTATTCAGCTTTCTGATGGGTTTTTTTCTATAGTTATACACTTGATTATGCGCGTTCAACGAACATTACTGTTCAAAAAGAAGCAGGTGTATGGGACCCTCATTTGAAAACTCATGTGTTCTCTGCTTAAAACCTAGTTCTAATGTATGGTTCTTTGTACACAAGGTACAGTCGAGTAGATTTAGCGGTAAATATAGTGTGCTTGCACAGAAGGTGAAATGCGGTAAAATTGGCGCGTGAGGAAATAGTTTCGACTGTGACGCCGGCCAATTGCGCGCGCAAGATACCCGCGGTACTGACGTGGCTACTTGTTCACGCGCAAATTTCACCGCATTTCACCTCTGTGCAAGCACACTATATTTACCGCTAAATCTACTCGACTGTAGTTTTTGTAATCGTCGTTCGAAATCATGAACTTTAAGCCACACAACTTTGCTATAATTTCATTTCGCCTTTATCTGAGGCCTCCTGCCAAATTTTTCTATTTGATTTGTCCGTATGATGTATGCATTTTACATTGAAATTAGTCATCAAATTTGTTACCTATCAGGTAGTTATTGACTGGAAGTTGACAGCATGTAGTTGTCCGTACAAAGTGGACATCACTAGATCTGACTTCGCCAAATGACTTCGCATGACAAAGTGGGATGCTAACATGGAAAGCAATTTATAAAAATGACGTCACGTTGAGAAAACGGGGCACCTATGTGTCGGGACCCAAGAGGTGGAAAAAGAGGAGTGGAAGTGATTTTGCCGAAACCAACAAATGATATTGTTCCTTAACATGAGGTAACTAACTTGGCAACATCATCTTAGGCCCTGATCACTTACATCCCCGCGGAAGGGATGAGCGCGCACGCGATATATCGCTACTCCAAATATCATTCTTCTTCTTTCCCTATCTGGCCTATGAAGTTCTCATACCCTAATACCTGCGCTTGATGGACACCAATTTACTATACCCCTGCGGATTCCTAGAGGATTATCTCTCATTTTCAAAGACATTTATCTTCCTGAAAACTCTATGGAAACGCTGTCACATTGTACTGAGTATATACTACGGCACCGCTAAACATGTCGACAGAAAAAATGGAATTTGAAGATTGTGAAATATTGATAATAGCTAGCTCGCGAGCAGTGGTTTATCGAAGATTTCGAAATCCTGAGATTTCACTTATTTATACTAAAATATTCTCCAAGCATGCTCGCTATTATTTCCTGCAAAAACAGGCGGCAGCCATTTGGTTCCTCCTGCGCCACCCTGTGCCAGGTATACCTTCAGTACAATTTTACAACGTCTTCATTGAAATTCACGACGATAAATGACTTTGAAAAAGAGAGGTGATCCCATGAGGATCTCTAGGGACTCACGAAAAATTGCGAAAATCTAATATTGTATGGCAGCAGTTGGCATCTATTATGCACAGGTATCAGGGCATGAGAACCTCCATGACCAAGATAGAGAAAGAAGAGAAAAGCATCAAGAGTAGCATGACGTGAGGCGTCCCCTTTCGGATCCCCTTCATTAACCGTGAAGATAAAATTGAAGGCAAAACTAGCAATCATTGGAGCGGATCGAATCTCCCACTGAATATTCTGTTCGCCTGCACCTCAATTTGCATTCAGTTCCCATCTTGCCATAACCTTACCTATGCTGACTTCCCTCAAGTTAATTTTCAATATGACCTTCTTACTCTTCTCCAAGTGTCAAAATGTACATTATTGTTTGAAACAAAAGCGTGGCCTAAATTAACTTTCAGGGTCGGTTTGCATTTTCTAGAAGAAGTGCTAATTTGCTTTCCAGCATAACACAATAATGTTAATTGGCTGTTTAATTTTAAAAACGATTCAGTGACGTATTATGGTAACTGCTGATTGCATTGCTCCGAGAATTCGCTTAACTGAATGTACTGAAAGGTTGTCAGAAGATGAATGGTCATCACGGATAACTATGGTTGTAACATCACATCACCTCATGAATTTTACGCTGAAAACTACCAGCCCAGGACGGTATGTAACAGTTGGCCGGGTAAAATTATTGCCAAGGTTGTCTAATCGGGTGTGTTCTTCAGTGTTCAGCTCAGAACTAAAGTTGCGTACATTTCTTCCTGTATTTCTTTTCCTTGGCGAAAGAAATGTTGATGTGACATAACAACTGAGCTGACTTATTTGCATCGTTTCCCATCTGCCGATAGGACCTTGCGGACTTGTTTTACTTGTGTTCTTCATAACGGACGGTTAGGTTTCTCGCGATTGCTAACGCGAATAAAAACTAAGTCTATTCAAGTCCAATATGAGACTGAAAATATGATTACGTCTTGCTTAATCAATCCAACTTCTACCAATCCTTCTATATATATAAAACCGAATGGTGTACTTGTCTGTACGCTGGTGGATGCTGTCTGTACGTCCTCGATGGTGTTTTTCTGGTCGATGGTGTTTTGTGTCTGTCGTTTTCCAGTATGGAAACTTGTTACTACTTCTACCAAATTTGTCGATTACTTGCAAATTTTGAACTACTTGGAGTTGGCAAAGGGGGGCAGGCGAACATGCTGATTACGAATATGATAACCATTTTCAAAAATGTCCATTACTTTTATCATTTTATCGACTTTTTTGCAAATTTTGAACTACGGGGCTGGGAGTTGGCACAGGGGGGTAAGCGAACATGCTGATTACGAATATGATAACCATTTTCAAAAATGTCCATTACTTTTATCATTTTATCGATTTTTTGCAAATTTTGAACTGCGGGGCTGGGAGTTGGCACAGAAGGGTAAGCGGACATGCTGATTACGAATATGATAACCATTTTCAAAAATGCCCATTACTTTTATCATTTTATCGATTTTTTGCAAAGTTCGAGCTACGGCGCTGAGAGTTGGCACAGGGGGTAAGCGAACACGCTGATTACGAATATGATAACCATTTTCAAAAATGCCCATTACTTTTATCATTTTATGATTTTTTGCAAAGTTCGAGCTACGGCGCTGAGAGTTGGCACAGAGGGGTAAGCGGACATGCTGATTACGAATATGATAACCATTTTCAAAAATGCCCATTACTTTTATCATTTTATCGATTTTTTGCAAAGTTCGAGCTACGGCGCTGAGAGTTGGCACAGAGGGGTAAGCGGACATGCTGATTACGAATATGATAGCCATTTTCAAAAATGCCTATTAATTTTATCATTTTATCGATTTTTTTGCAAAGTTTGAACTACGGCGCTGAGAATTGGCACATGGGAGCAAGCGAGCATGCCGATTACGAATATAACCAATGTAGAAAATACCCATTACTTCTATTGGTTTAATTGATTTTTTGCAATGTTTGAACCACGGCGCTGGGGGTTGGTACAGGCAGGTAAATGAGCATGCTGCTTACGAACACGTTCTTATTTTACAAGTTATCAGTACCTTCACTGGCTTTATCGATTTTTTGCAAAGTTTGAGCTACGGAACTGGGATTTGGCACATGGGAAAAAGCGGGCATGCCGATTACGATTGTAATAAGTGTTTTTGAAAGTACCTATTATTTCTGTCAATTTTTTTATTCCTTGTAAAATTAGAGCCACACGGCTGGTATTTGGCAGAAAGTTGTATGTGAGCACGCTCACTGCAAAGATAGTAACCGTTTTTGAGAATACCCATTACTTTCATTAATTTCATCTTTTTTTCAAAGCTGAAGCTACGAGGCTGAGCACTGGTCCTGGGTAAGTGAGCATGCTGAGAATTCTATTATATAATCTCACTCGATTGACGAAGACGGTAAATTTACCTAAAGTTGTTATAGATTCACTTTGGCCCGTCTTTACCTTTTAAAATCCTACTTCTGCCCCTAAAATCAGAAAAGCACAAAGAGCCTGGTCTCGAGGGAAGAAAAGGCTTACAAACTGAGGCGGCAAGATATTCGCGCTAAGAATTTCTACGGGTGGCGGACTTTATGAACGATAGCGCGCGCTTAGGCAGGCATGTGTCAATAAGGTACGCACCGTTAGCCCCGCCTATCGCTAGATAGACGAGTTTCCTGCACTGCAGCTTGGCCACTGGTTCATAGCCATGTTCACTAGTCCACTAAAATCAGTCCTTGATATTAAGCCATAAGCTTGCTTCAAGCCGGGGAGAAGCTTATTATATACAGAATCGTTTGATTTCTTGTTAATTTTTTGCCCATTTGTGAGATACTGATCTCTGGAATGTTTTCGGTCATTGAAACTGATGGGAGCACAATGAAAGAATTTTGTAAATTGAAGCAGATTATCAAATGTAATGATGTATACCAGTTATTGAAATTAGTTTGCTTAAAACAAAATTTGCCTAAAATGCTTGTTTTGAATTCTCGCCGTAATGAAATCTGTATTTAGCTATGAGTAAAGTTTTAAAACTTATTTTTCTGATAAAAGAGATAATCGTGTTGGTCATTTCAGCAATAATAATATTATTTCTCGATAAGCTGACGTCTTCTTGAACTGAACTTGAGAGTGTACAATAAAGAATATTCGATATAGTAACAGATGTGAATAAAGAGAATTGAAACACTTTTCCAAGCATTTTCGGAACAAATTCCTCACAGTTGCTATGAAAAATCAATTTGGACAAACGTACTAGGAACAAAAACTGAAACACATCAAAGAAGAGCTTGCGAACTAATTTATAATGAAAAATGATTCTGAAAGCTGATTTTCAATTCAATTGAAATTTTGAATTCTATTCTATATCCAAATTGCAGCTAACTGAAGGAGCATAAACGAAATATTAGAGTTTTCTGATAGTTGCAACGCATTCCTAACTAATCGACAAGGAGGCGGAGCGTTCAGCGCATCGCGTACGTTACCCAGCAGGCGGCTGGCACATGCTCTCGTTCATAAAGTCATACACCCATTTCTACGAGTCAGTATCTAATGAATTTCCTTGAAATTTATCTGTCCCTTCCACTCTGCAAAAAACCATACTTCTGCCTCTGAAAGCAGAAAAGTGGTCTCTGGGGATGGACAGACCTATGAGCTTCACCCGATAGGACATTTTCACTAAAACGTTTGACCTCCAAACTTCGCAAAAACCACACTTCTGGTCCGAAAAGCAAAAAAGACAGGGAGCTTGATCTTGAGGGAAGAAAGAATTATGGCTTTAGGCAGCAAGATATTTTCGCCAGAATTTCCCGGGTGTCAGTGGTTATACAGAACTTGCTTAAAATTTACTTCTGGTCCTTCTACTTTGCAAAACCATACTTCTGCCTCTAAAAGTAAAAAAGCACAAAGTGCTTTGGAGGGAAGGACAGACCCATGAGCTTCATCCGACAGGACATTTCGCCAAGATGTTTGACCCCTAGACTTCGCAAAAACCAGCACTTCTGCCCCTAAAAGCAAAAAAACACAGGGAATCTAGTCTCGAGGAAAAGACAGACCCATGAGCTTCATTTGACAAGACAGTTTTGCTAAGATGTTTGACCTCTAGACTTCGCAAAACCCAGTACTTCTGCCCCTAAAAGCAGAAAAGCACAGGGAATTTAGTCTCGGGGGAAGAAAGAATCATGGCTTCAGGCAGCAAGATATTTTCGCCAGAAGTTTCTGGGTGTCAGTGATTAACAGAACTTGCTTGAATAATTCTGGCCTTTTTGGTCCCGGGGGGAAAAGACTCACAAGCTCAGCCAGCAAGATACTTTCGCTGAAAATTTCTGGGTGTCAATATTTATTCACACAGAAACTTCAAAATTTACTTCTGGCCTATCTACTTTGCAAAAACCATACTTCTGCCTCTAAAAGTAAAAAAGCACAAAGTGCTCTCGAGGGAAGGACAGACCCATGATTCATCCGACAGGACATTTCGCTAAGATGTTTGACCCCTAGACTTCGCAAAAACCAGTACTTCTGCCCCTAAAAGCAGAAAAGCACAGGGAATGTAGTCTCGGGGGAAGAAAGAATCATGGCTTCAGGCAGCAAGATATTTTCGCCAGAAGTTTCTGGGTGTCAATGATTATACAAAAACTTGCTTAAAATTTACTTCTGGCCATTCTACTTTGCAAAAACCACACTTCTTCCTCTAAAAGCGAAACAGCACAGATAGCTTGGTTTCGAGGAAAAGACAGAACCATGAGCTTTATGCGACAAACATTCCCGCCAAGGTGTTTGACCCCCTAGACTTCGAAAGCGGTACTTCTGCCCCTAAAAGCAGAAAAGCACAGGGAATTTAATTTCTAGAGAAGGACAGCCCATGAGTTTCATCCGACAGGACATTTTCGCTAGACGTACGATTCCCAGACTTTGCAAAAACCGCAAAAGTCAAAAACCACACTTCTGACCCTAAAAGCAAAAAAGCACAAGGAGCTTGGTCTCGAGGGAAGAAAGAATTATGGCCTCAGGCAGCAAGATATTTTCGCCAGAAGGTGGGTGTCGATGTTTTATTATACAGAAACTTTTGAAGTTCCTGGCCATTCTACTCTGCAAAATCCATACTTCTACCCCTAAAAGCAAAACAGCACAGATAGCTTGATCTCTAGGGGAAGAGACTCATAAGCTCAGCCAGCAAGATACTTTCACTGAAAATTTCTGGGTGTCAATGTTTATTCCACAGAAACTTGTTTGAAATTCACTTGTGGCCATTCTAATCTGCAAAAACCGGACTTCTGCCTCTGAAGGCAGAAAAATGGTCTCGAGGGAAAGACAGACCCATGAGCGTCTTGCGACAAGAAATTATCTTCTCTGAAAATTTTGGTCTCTTGAACTTCGCTAAAACCACACTTTTGTCCCTAGCAAAAACAGGGAGGTTGGTCTCGAGGGAAGAAAAGACTCAGGGCTCAGGCGGCAAGATATTTGCGTTAACAATTTTTAGGTGTCAATATTCAATTATAAAGAAACTCTCGAAAAATTACGGCCCCTTCTTCTCAACCATACTTCTGCCCCTAAAAGCGGAAGCATAAGGAGCTTGGTTTCGAGGGAAGGGAAGACCTAGGGTTTTATGCGACAGGACAGTTTCGGTAAGATTGTCCTTCAAAAGAAGGCGTTGGGCCAGCTTTAGTCCATTTCTAAGAAATGAGCACGTTCACTGGCAATACATCATCGAAGAAAATGCTGCTTCGTTTTTATCTACATATCTGAGTTTTCGGCTGCTGGAAGACATAACTTGACGCTTCCTCTAACATGGCACTTTCCTGGAAATCAATCTGAGTTTTGGGATGAATCAGCTGTTCTAAACAGGTGCTTGGAGGTAGCTTCCTTAAGAGCTGTGGTATCTGGGCGAAGGTATCTGCAAGAGGAACAGCAGAGATGCTTTGCGGATAGTCACTGGTAGTAGCTTCTTTTCCTAAGAGCATAATGTTTTGTTTCTACTAATCACAACACAGGAAAGGTCGCTGGGAAGATGGAAATTCTCTTTCTTGGGATTTTTAGTTAATTAATGGCGGATATCAATATATCTGCCCCCACCCACTTATTAGCGACCCGTAGGGTCGCTAGTCTTATATACAGAGTGTCCCAAAAAAATGTATCGAACGTTTGATCGTTAATATCTCTCTTCCCACGAAGTCTTTTGCCTTGCTTCAGGTACCGTTTTCTAGAGCTGGCTTCAATTTAGATTTGCATTATAGAACGAATCGCCCATCTCTCTTCATTACTGTAGAATTACGGTAGAAACTTGAAACATATGGTGTCAATGTGTGGAAAAGCTGCCGTTTCAAAATTTTTCAAAAAATTGTGAAAACTTGTGTAATAGGGCTTTTGTGGACGCTGAGTTCAATACTCAACTTTTCACAAGATTACGAAGCTTTCTAAACGGTGTAACCTCACTTTTTAGGAATATTGAAAAATGGCCGCTACCTCTTACCTGGCATAACTCTTCAATGAAGCATCATAATAAGTTGGGAACTTTACAGTTATAATCAGCAACTCTAACTAGCTTAGCGTAAAACCTTTCAGGCTGTTTTGTGTCCTTTCTGAGGTAAAATATGGCCTTTCATTGCTTAAAACCCTCTTTGAAGTTTCTACCGTAATCCTACAGTAATGAAGAAAAGTGAGTGATTCGTTCTATGATGCAAATCTAAGTTGAAGCCAGCTCTACAGATTGGTACCTGAAGCAAGAGAAAAGACTTCTTCAGAAGAGAGATATTAACGATCAAACGTTTGATACATTTTTTTGGGACGCCCTGTATAAAGCTGAAGGTCTGTTTGTCTGTATGTCTGTATGTCTGTCTGTCTGTATGTGTGTACGTATGTTCCGAATAGAAAATTCCATTTCTGAACCGATCCGGAACAAACTTGGCACACATACACTTCGGGCCCCGGCGGGTGTCATAGACTACTTTTCGTTATCGATCGATATCAATTTTATCGATTTTTTGCAAAATTTGAACTACGGGGCTGGGAGTTGGCACAGGGGGGTGATCAGCATGCTCGATTACACCCCTCTGCCAAATTCCAGTCCCCTAGCTCAAATTTTGTAAAAAATCGATAAAATCGGCATCGATCGATAACGAAAAGTGGACTGTGACACCCGCCGGGGCCCGAAGTGTATGTGTGCCAAGTTGGTCCTGATCGGTTAAGAAATGGAATTTTCTATTCGAAACATACGGCGGAGCCGGGTAAGCCAGCTAGTATTGTAATATGCTAAAACGGCTTAAAGAATTAATCAAGTGCCCTATGACCAACGCAGAAGATTTTCCCACTGCCGCTATAAATCACAGTCCGGAACAATGTCTAACTCTTCTTAGACAATAAAGTGACAACGTTAACACTCCATCCATTATTTACTTTCAACTATACGTCGTTTAATCGTTTAGGAATGACTCAGTTTGTATCGAACGCGCTTCGTAACCACAGACACACCTCATAAGTCCAGAATTTGCCTCATTGATTCGCGGCAGCAGAGCGTTAGAATTGACATTTCCTCCTTCTTGAAGCTGTGTACTCATAAGGTTAGATATCTAGTGCATCTTGTATTCTTAGTTGATTTTCTGAGTTTTGATGGGGGGGGGGGGAGGAGCAATTTATCTTATCTGCGGTAAAAGCTACAAATGAAGCTATCATTCATTCTGTGACCAAGAAGGTCGAACTGTTTTTTTTACACAAGTAATAACTTGTTAGTCACACGCCTGTGTTTGACAAGTTATAACTTGTGTCTGAACATTTTTTTGGATAATTTATTACCTGACGTTGAAAGAGAAACATGTTTGAGCTTGTTAGACGAGTTGCGCAAAGCGTTCCCGAATCTTAGAATGGATAATAGATTATCAGTGATTTTCAGGAACCATAACGCTTCATTCTGTTTCGTTAACAAATAGCCATGCAGCACTTCTGGAACCGTCAAATTTTGAAAAAAAATTTCTTTCTCGAAAGTGCAGGCTTTATTAAGCACAACTCTAAACATAGTTTTTTTCAGCAAGTACAACATTATTCATACTGCACCTATCATAATTTCCATCTACATGTAGCGATCGATTCGCTTTGCTAAAAAACCATCATTTGCGTCAGCCATTCATTTTCTCATCATATGTTACAGCTCGGCTACGACTATTTGATCAAAAGCTCTTGAGGAAGCTACCACGAGTTCGCTGAGAAAAGCCATCGATAGAAAAACAAAATCGAAATCAATTGCACTCCTCTCATACTCTGTGGGCAGCCGGCAGCACGCGCATATTGATGAGTGCCATCCTGAATGGTCTTCGTCGAAGGTGTTTTGCTACGGATCTTGACAAATTCGCGTCCGACATCATGTGCAAGAGTGAGTCATTTTGAATCTTTCGTACTTTTTTCGCATATTTTTCTGATATTGTTCGTATTGAGATAGCAAAAGATTCCAGCTACCTTGTTGTGCAGTTGTGTACAAGCCTGACTATGTTGGCCTTGCAAATGCATTAGTTTCTAAAAAAATGTCTAGTTTAGCTAAAAAAAACTCAAAAAAGTGGCATTCTTTCCTATCCAAGTCAATAGTATATGGTGCACACAAGATGCACACCGCGCGTAGAAATGTCTTTATCCATGAAGATGCAATTAATGCCCTCTCTAAGCGTTTTTTCTTGTGTCGTGCTCTGCGCTTCAAAGATCAACTAACGGCTTAATCTAGGAAATTTGAGCGGAATGAACGATGAGACCCAGATAGGGCTCGCCGCCGGGTCAAGCTTGATACCGTTTTTGGGGCAAAAAGCAAAGGGGATACGTTTTTGCGGGTTAGATTTTTTGCTAGAATGTCAGATTCGTGTCGCCTGCATGCTGCCTGCGTGCTAACTCTTTATACCTCTGTTCATTAGCATGCCGCCAGTATGCCAAGCGCATGAAAGCGGAATGCTATCGGTGTGCCGCCGACATACCCGTGCTAACACAGCGCAGGAATTAATTCTGCAAGAAACAAAAGCCTTGTTTAAAGACAAAACGCAGTCATATGACACCAAATTTGGTGCGTTTTTGCGCGTTGCGGCACCTGGGCTATGACCCAAAAATTTATGGAAACTTACGTGAATAAAGCTGTGCTGAACTCTTTTCTGAATTAGCTGGCACCGATCCTTTGCTCACATAAGTTTTCATCCTTTTTCTGTATAAATTGTATCTACACTCTAAATGGTTACATACAAAGAAAAAACGGTTTGATAATGTTTTCCTTTCGGCGTTTTATTATTTGAAAATTTCTCAGTCTGCTCTGCTCTCAACCTGCTTGAATTACAAAGAGCGCCCTAAGCAAATGCAAAACAGGTCAAAGGGGACTCCGCACACATTTTCAAGATCAAAAGGGACTTCGTCGTAAAATTTCTCTGATGCCAGCTCGTGCCGAGCCCTAGACCCAGAATGCATGTTTTGTGCGTTTCACCTGCAAATTAGTACTCGTTAGCTTTATATCCACATATAAGGATACGGGGTAAGATGGTCACCATTAATTGATCAATTTATGGCAGATATGGAAGACTAGAAAATGTACAAAATTCCATTCGCATGTAAAACATGTAATCAAGTTTGCGAATGAGAAAAGCTGCTTTTCGTAGAAAACCCCGGTTCACTCCATTTTTTTCTGCAAAAATTCTAATAATTTCACAATCTCGACAAATGCATCGCTTTTGCAAACTTTCAAAACATTACAATTAAGAGATGAGGAGCTCACCCGAAAAAACTTACATAAATCAAAAAAATGCGAAATTTTCAAGTACTGCCATCAAACCAATATATGCATCTTCTATATTCCCTGTGATTCAACGGAATTAGCGGCTGGGAGGCGGGGCTTCGAGGCTTAATTTAGGCTGGGGAGAGATCAGAGAGCACTCGCGCGCGAGAGACGCAGACTGCGTCGCGGGTGCGAGCGGTCGCGTACCAGCCAACAACCCAGTTGAATCAAAGGGTACAGCAAGCGATTTTTTTGCATTCGCTATCAAGAAAATAGTACAAAATCAAACTGCTGTGTTTAATCTCTATCTGGCATGAACGAGCGTATAAGCTCCTAAAAAGATCGAAAACTTGCGATTATGACACTGTCACGCTATCGGGTACTAAGCCGTGCAAAGTGGACATGTAATTATAGGCAAAATATATCGAACTGTTTAATTTAAAAATACGTACCTATAAAATGAGTCATCCAGCTCTTGCATCACCAAAACACCATAACACAACGCTTTTAATGGAGAGCCAAGGCAAAAAAATTCCCAGTGCTTTTTTCGCTAGAAAGTTGTTCATGTTTGATCAGATAGTAAGATTAGAGAGCGTATACCTGTCGATTTTTCTTCGTAGCCGACGCATGTAACTACGAACAATTGCTTTAGTTTTCTCACATTGACTGCAGTCAGGGAAATTTGCGTTTCTTTCCTAAGCAAATATTTTGTTCCCATAAGTTTGTTACTAAACAGTGAAGAATGCGCCTCTCAAAGGTAGTGTCCAGGCATATTTATGTGAATATGCTGATTAATATAGTCTATGCTGATTTATTTACGAGGCTTTCGTGGCTAACAAATTTACCATAGTCTCGCCCAGGCATTCTTTTCTATCGTAATTGAGAACTCTGATTGGTCCTCCTAGGAGGACTACGATGTGGGCGAAAGCCTAAAGTAGAATAACTCGGCTACAAATGAATTATTTGAGGTATCACTTGGGCGGACTTACTTAAAGCTTCAATTATTTCCTTATAAAAAGTCCAGACACTGAGATCTGCTTGTGTACTGCCTCAAAGCAGCAGAGAGGATTGCAGAAAGTCGACCGTTTGGCCTTACTCTTTCAGCAAATAGTATTTTGAACAAAGGCAGAAAAGTATCCTTAGAAGTTCAGAAAATTTCGTAGTGAATATCTAGTAACCTTTGATGCAACTGGTTTGGCGGTTGGAAGGCGGGGCTTTGTGACCTAATCAAGACCGCTCGCGCCCGTGACGCAGTCTGCATCTCTGTCGCGCGCGTGCTCTCTGGTCATTATCTAGCTATCTAGCCTTAATTAGGTCACGAAGCCTCGCCTCCCAGCCGCCAAGCCAGTTAAATCAAAGGGTATGTACACATTTTGAGGTTACAATACCGCTGGCACACGCTGTCTTACATGAACATGTTCTTCATCTATGAAATGGTAAATTGTTTGAAGGCATAGTCTACGCAAACCCTCGATTCCAAGGAGTGTTAGTAATCTGGTCAAAACCGTATAAAATGTGTTGTTGTTCAATCATGGTTACATGATGGTTACCATGATCATCTTCTGCCGAACTTTCAGTTCAATCGATCATACGAAATCATGAAACAGGCAAATAATTAACAGACTACCGTGATTGTTCCATTTTTATTCAAACTAAACAGTTGTCAGTAAGAGTAATGAAAACAGCATTTCGTTCTATGAGACGCAGACGCGTAACCACCATCTAATGTTCACATTAAAAAAGTACCCCTGACCACTCTTTCATTGAAAAATAGTGAAAAACATGGTTTCACACATCAAGAGGAGAGAGGAAGATTATTCTGAAACTTAGAAGCTTGCTTGATTATTGTTTGGATAAGTTTATGGAATACTGCCAGGGTAGAGACCGAACTGTATTTGGTAAAGTATTAGGTCGTTCCGAAAGTTTTTGCGCACTATTTTCAAAAATTCATAACTCTTTGAATTCTCAACGAATTTGTACGATCAAAATTTTACTTAAAGGCAGCGTCCAGGGAGATTCTCGACTTCTATATTTTTATGTCATCCAGGCCATTCCATGGCGCTGATTCCGAATATGGAAGTCAAAAAGCGTGAATTTCTCAGAAAATCACCTTTTGGGGCTATTTTGGGAAACCCGGACGAGTGCTTCTGATGTTATCCTTGTCGAAAGCAAGTATTAACAGGTAAACGCTGTAAGTTCGACTGTGTTGGTCATATGAAAACACGTCAAGGCTGAGGAAATTTCGTTCATAAGGGGTTGGCCGTCCGAGGGAAGTGGGCGTGGTCGTCGAGCTCGAATCTGCCTGGACGCTGCCTTTAAGAGAAGAACTCATACTCTTTGCATCTGCACCTAAGCTGTTCGTTAATGTATACAAATAAAAGAGATAGAAGCTCAAAACCGAAATCACTCAAAATTTGAATTTTTCGTGTAGGGTCATAAAAAATCGGAGGCTTGCAACAAAAGTCGGAGCAACCGGCATGGAGGTTCTTTCACCAGCCCTTTACAACAGTGCAAAGTTTGCGCCGATTGAGCGTCTCTATGAAAAGTTACGATTTTCGAGCAATCAATACAAAAGGGCGAATTTGATCTATTTTGGCATTTTTCAGGGAAATCATAACTTTTCGTAGAGACGCTCAATCAACGCAAACTTTGCACTGTTGGAAAGGGCTGGTGAAAGAGCCTACATGCCGGCTGCTCCGATTTTTGTTGCAAGTTTCCAATTTTTTATGACCCTACAGAAAAATTCAAATTTTGAGTGATTTCGGTTTTGAGCTTCTATCTCCTTCATTTGTACACATTAACGAACAATTCAGGTAAAGATGCAAAAAGCATGAGTTCTTCTCTTGAGCAAAATTTTGATCATACAAATTCGTTGAGTAAAGAGTTATGAATTTTTGAAAATCGTGCGCAAGAACTTTCGGAACAACCTTATTGAAGGCGGTCAAGCATGAGATAATCGGATGTTCGATCTTCTTTAGTGGCATCGCTTTGCAAGTTTTACAATCAAACGAAAAATTGTTCAGGTATGGATTTCGGTTAATTACCTCATGCTTTCGATGTAAACTTGCCGATTACCTCGTTTTGTGAAAATTTAGTTAGGATTATGGTTCTGACCAAACCCCAGATTTTTCTCAGTCCTATCTCTTCTCAATGTCCCGATTTCCGATCTAGTTTGATTACCACGAAAATTCCGAAAAATCCTATGTTTGAAGGGCTTTTTTTGGCAAATACGAACGAGTACAATGGAGAGTCCCCTTCGATTGTAAGCAGGACGCGTTTTGACGTGGCAAGCACAACCGCTGCTCAGTATGCTCATCGATGGAACTTCTCCTCGACGAAACGGGAAAATCATGGGCGGAACGAATGTACCGCTCACAAAATGGGGTGGGGCAAATGCGGTCGAATTCTTCTTCCGAAGCGATTTTTTTCGCTTTGGAAGCAAGCTTTGGCAACGCGAGTTGTACAGTTATACAGGGTGTCCCAAAAAAATGTTAACACTGTTTGATTGTTAATAACTCCCTTGCTTTCAAGTCTTTCACCGAGCTTCAGGTACCATTTTGTAGAGCGAGGATAAACTTAGATTTACAGTATCAAATGAATCATCTAGCTCTCCTCGTTACTGTAGAATTACGGTAGGAATTTTGACAAGGATTTTAGGCCACTAAAGCCCATTTTCTGCTTTAAAACAGAGCCAAACAAGCCAAAATCTCTTGTACAATGGTAATGAAAGCCGCTGATTTCGGATATGAAACTCTCATTTCATTATGACACTTCTTTTTAAAGTTATCCTCGGTAAAGGTAATAACTGACTTCCCAGCATGTGTCAAAAATGTGATTACGCCGTCAAAAAAGCTGAAAACACTCGCAAAAAGTTGTGTAGTAAAATCAGCGTGCGCGAAAACCCTAGTACACAATTTTTCAGATTTTTTGAAAAAAAATTTGTCAGAGGGCATATTTCATGACGGTTCCACATGCTGGAATTTCCTACCGTAATTCTACAGTAACGAGGAGCGTTAGATGATTCGCTCTACACTGTAAATCTAAGTTGAACCTCGCTCTACAGAATGGTACCTAAAGCTCGGCGAAAGACTTGAAAGCAAGGGGATTATTAACGATCAAACAGTGTTAACATTTTTTTGGGACACCCTGTATAGTTGAGGACCCCGCTACCATTGGGCATTAGAATCTCATCGACCCTATTTAAATAACCAGTGCCTTTGTAACGCATTAGTGCAAAAGTGTGAACTAGTTAATACGATGTGCACAAGGTACTCGAGTCTCTTTTTATGTCAGAAATAGCTACCAGTGAGTTAGGATTTGTAGCCCTGTTTTTGCAAGTTTCATCCCGTATTACCTATCGAGTTCTGTAATTTCGGTAATCTTTTTCCATTACTCATCCCATGCATCATGCAATTCGGTGGCGATTCTATGTGCTTGTTGCTTTATTAGTCAGTAAACGCCATAAATATGTCTTTATCCAAATTTGAACTTTAGGCATCTGCAGTCGTTTACCTGAGGCGAGATCATCACAAAGCATCTGTTGCCGATGATGCTATAAATAGCCTAAGAAGAACCTTCAATCGTTCGGAACTATCGCAGATGATTATAAAGGGTTACGGAAATCCAAGAATTTTGTGAGTTTTCTTGACAAACGTTCTCGTAATGGCAAAAAATGTTCTAAAAACAGGTAGATATTTACCCACACAATGATTTTTTCTTCATAGTATCTGTTAGCGATTTTTTCTCTATCTACAAGAATTCCTTTTGTGGTATCCTTTAGCGGTTCCTTCTTTATGTAATGGTTTTTCCTACCTCTGGTGATTCTTTCTTTATCTGCAGGATGATGATATTTCCTACTATTCTTTGCAGCAGTGAATTATTATTTGTTCTGTGATTAAGAGAGAGAAGCCGCCTTGCACACATGATCTAAGCAAACTTAACCTTGTGCTTTCCTGTTTTCAAGTAGCAAACTACATAGGCCACAGGTAGAAACCAATGGAAATAGAAATAAAAATAGAAATAGAAAATACTAATAGAAACTAACTAACTAACTAAACTAACTATGTAGGCAGCGGTTTCGAATCTTACAATTAGTCACAGGACGAACGATAATCTTCGCAAAATATCAGAATGTGAATCACATGCATTGCTACGAGTTCCGCAAATTCCTGCTGGAATGCTCGCATACAGGGCTGTCAGTTGCTGCTCTGTTTTCTCTTCTTTGTTGCTCTGTTATTTTTCCTCAGCACAGGCTGGCGCCCTTGGCGCGAATCTGTGATCTTTTGTTACACTAGTATTACTGTACTATACTTAGTATTGCTACAAACTACTGTACATTGCTATTTACTCGCGACTATCAATTCCTGGTCCGATTTTCACATAGATATTATCTAGCTGAGAACTGCAAGAAAGAAGCATGCGACGACATGATCTAAAACAGAGTGGAACAGCTCTTTGGCAAAGCCCACAAGCTTTTAATTCAACTGGCTTGGCGGCTGGAAGCAGGGGCTTTGTGACCTAATTAAGGCCGCTCGCGTCCGCAACGCAGTCTGCATCTCTTCCGCGCTCGTGCTCTCCGATCATTACCTAGCCTTAATTAGTTCACGAAGCCCCGCCTTCCAGCCGCCAAGCCAGTTGAATCAAAGGGAACCATTCAGACAGTTTGTTTATATCAGGGTGAAAGGTAAAAAATGGGGCAACTTGATTTTTATTAGATTTTGGAATTTTTTGTTCCGATCAACAAGCAGGCTGCAACGTAAACGTCGCTTATATAAGCGACCTTCGCCTATTATTCTGGCAAAGCGTCAACGCTCCTCTCCTACAACCCTACGCGTGGCGCCCTGAAGAACTCGAACAGGGTTTTTTGGACATCGCTCATTCTTGCGCTGCCATACCGTGATGTTATAGAGCAATTGATATACCATTCGAAAGAGCTCTTCATGCTCTTTCAAACAGTATATTAAACATACAGGATTTCTTTCTACTTCTGGGTAAAAAAAGCGAAATATTAGGTTGTCCCGAAAGTTTTGTCCGTTTTTTCAACCTATCATAAAAACACGTGGAGAGAAGATAGAGAAACGCTTTAAGCACTGCTCGACGCACCTTTTCCTCCTCTTTTTGAATGTCATGCTCCCATGCCGATTACTCTTTTGCTTACTGAGATAAGGGCCAAAATTCCGAACCCGTGGTTTTTACTATGTCCAAGTTTGGCAATTTTTCACAATCTTCATTTTCAACTTTTGGAAGTCCTTTGATAGCGCTCAGATAGAGTAAACAAAGGGCAATGCAATGCAATTTTGCGGCATCTATAGCTAGCCTTGAAAATTTTTTGAAATTATTTTTCTGATGCTATCAAATTCCACTTTTGGTGATGCCATGAACCATAGAACATAAAACGGCGCACAACTAAGGTGTCATTCGATGCAGCTTTTTCTCCTCTTTTCAGTGAGTGTATTTTTCATCCAATTTGTGGGGTCTTTAGCGATAAAATTTTTCATAATTGTTGAATTTGACCCCGCCCCAGCATGTACCGTAAAATGCGAAATCTTATATTTCGAAGCGGTAAACGCTCAGTTGCTTTGTAAAAATAGTGAATAATCGTAATTGTTTTTTGAAAGCTTCAAAATCCGATGATTTGTTAGTGTTTGAGGCGTTTCTGTATTTTGGGACTTCCCAATAGTGAAGACTTTTGGAAAAATTATCTTAAAAAATACTGAAATGCCAGCTGGACAAGCCAAAAAATTGCATTGCATTGCCCTTTGTTTACTCTACCTAAGCGCTATCAAAGGACTTCCAAAAGTTGAAAATGAAGATTGTGAAAAATTGTCAAACTTGGACATAGTAAAAACCACGGGTTCGAAATTTTGGCCCCTATCTCAGTAAGCAAAAGAGTAATCGGCATGGGAGCATGACAGTTAAAAAGAGGAGGAAAAGTTGCGTCAGGTAGTGCTTAGAGCGTTTCTCTATCTTTTCTCCACGTGTTTTTATGATAGGTTGAAAAAACGGACAAAACTTTCGGGACAACCTAATAGCTGAAAAATCGCGATTTTTTGGCGCAATAAAAACCAATAAATTAAGTTTCAATCTGTATTTTCCAAAGCTGCATATGGATGAATAGAGTGTAAAAAGCTCTTTCAGATGGTACCTACAAAACATGCGTTCGCCTGCAAAGAATTGAATAGCACATATTTTTATTTTCAAAGCTGCTAATGGCCATATCTCCTGAATTTGAAAGTTGAGGCCAGCAATCCATCATAGGTCTGGTGACTGTACCTTCACGCATTGCAGCAGTAGTACTTTG
Source organism: Cylicocyclus nassatus (assembly GCA_958299035.1). NCBI lineage: Eukaryota > Metazoa > Nematoda > Chromadorea > Rhabditida > Strongylidae > Cylicocyclus > Cylicocyclus nassatus. The sequence continues at coordinate 83,605,385 of CATQJL010000223.1, forward strand.
GATGATTTCGCATGTTTCACAGCGCAGATACTGCCCGAAGTTTATAATTTCTCAAAGTGACTAACTTTGCATTTCAGCCACTATAAAAATTATTAGGTATGCAAATGACCTTATATAGGTATTTTCTGGAAGAGAATAATTTATTCTAACAGCTATCAAAATGGGGAAGTTTAATCACCTTTCTTTTTTGAGAAATCTACATTTAGTCTCTAGGTGTCCCATTTTTTACCGATCAGCCTAGTAGACATCACTGGCTATAAACAAATGCTATTTGACTGTTTTTTGACATTTCTTGACTGACTGTGTTTTCTGACTATGACTGTCTTTTTTTCTTACAATCAGCACACCTTCCTGTTTCTTTTACAGATATTTCGCAAATCTGAGACTGTTTGTATGACATTCAAAGCTTCATTTTGAAGCTTACCATATCAGCCGAAGACACTACAAGTGAAAGAAAAGATCTAAATATATCGTGTCATTCTGCAGCTAGGGAAGATATAGCTATTGATCCCATCAAACTTTCAGTATCAATTATTATGAAACCCCACAACTGCACGTACTTCCCCCAACATTCCTTGAAGATAGCAAATGGAGTAATGCAAGCACAAGTAAATCAACTCAGGGTTATACTTCTGATTGATTGCTAGCAGTCGAATATGAATTCAGTGCTCATCGCTTGAAGATGCCATATAATCCATACCCGTCTTTCAGCGAATACTTGTAGTTGCTCCTAAGAAACATCAAAGACCAGGTACATCAACTCCTAGCAGGGGACACGTCGACTCAGAGCAGCAGAACATATTTTCCTTTGTCACAAAACCTGTAACCAGCTGATTATTTAAGCACACCCCTATGTCGACTGCTCCGCAGTCAAAGTTCAAGTGATTATGAATATTTCCAAACTCACAACTTTCCACGCAATGGAAAAATAAGAGCATCATCAACAATTCAAGGATGCTACTCTTGTACACTTGAAGCCAAGACGGACACGATCTGCCATAGCAGTGAGACAAATACAACAGCATATAACAGCGGAGAAGTTCAGGAAGCATTTTGGACCGGAAGGGAAGAAACTAAACACTCTTATACTTTACTTCACTCGCAAGCAAGCTCCTCCTCTCTACTCCAAGGGACTCCCAATTACGTTGCTGATCAACAACTACAAAGAACACGATGCAGAGACAGATCGAAAGACAAGACATGTAGAAAACGAGGAGCTGGACATCCAAATTAGTAGCAAAATTCAGTTTTCCCTTACTTATTGCCTATTGTGCCTTGCCCCATCTAATCTCTTTCACGTTCCATACAAAAGGTCATCCTCAGTAAAGAAGTATCAGTAGTTTGCCGGAGAGTTTCCTTAAACGGTATTTTACATTATTCTTTGTATTAATTGGATTAGATCTTTTCCGAGAATATCAAAAAGTGAACCGTCTGCTTCTGTATGCGTGTCGCAAATTCCTTTCGTTTCAAATAGATATCCGCTCTCGACTGAAAATCTACGTATATGAATCAGAATTCTCGAATAAAAAAGATTTTTTTCTCAAATAGAAGAATAAACAAAAATCAACATCTCCTGTTCGCATAGAAAATTTTTTTGTTGTTTCGTGGTTTTTTCCTCAATGAATTCTCTCAACGGCGCTGTTAGAAATATCTAGGCCGTCAGCTCTATTCGTGAAATTGCGGACTCACGTGACTCCTCTTTCCTGGTGCACTCTCACTGCTCTTTTTCTATGTTCTCTCTTCCAACCATGAACTGTCTTCGATAGAAGCAACAACTCATATCCCGCAAAACGGACGGGTCAAGTCAATTGCCTGAGTCAATTGCGAATTTTTCCTAAATGAAATAGTGAATCAACGTTTTTCGCTGATATAAAAGGACTGTCATTTGTTGTCTTTGATTTCCGTCAATAAAGAATTCCACTCGTCTCGCAAAATGGCGACCACGGACTAACCAAGAACCGCACATCAAGAAGCTCTACGATCAAAGACGACAATAATTCGAGATGTCCAGCACTCTACGCCAACAAATCGGCATCGCAAAACGACAACTCCCTTAGAGCCATAGAAGAGGTAAACCGTGAGCGTATAGAACTTTCTCAACTTCAGACTCTCAGTGATGATGAACTACTCAATATTCATGAAGGTCACACGTCCACTCGTGATTCACTCTTTCGCACATATAGCCACATTAACCACTTATGGAATGAAGGCAAAAACTGATACTTGTGGACCCGCAAAAAATCAAATACTAGAACAATACGTGACCAAATGTAGCGATTTCCGACAGACTTTAGAAGATGCCGTTGATACATTTCAACGATTGGACCACGAACGACCGCTGACAGAAAGCGAACTAAAACGAAAAAACATCAATTTTGAACCTTACGAATCCGATGCCGACTCGCTATCTTCGGATATCCCACACTCCAAAGGACATCAAGCAGCAGCACTTCTCACACTCCCACGTCACAACTGCATCATAAATCCTCTCGTATTCTTTGTAACCACCAGTCTATTTAAAAGATCATCCGAATACACGAAGTATCAATAATTTGCCGGGGAGTTTATCTGTGCGATAATTTCGAATTCTTCATGGCAATGAAATGATTGCCTTGACAAATGTGAAGGAATGATCCATATCATTTTGAGGTGCATTTTGTTATGTCTAGTGCCTGAGTCAATTGCGAATTCCTTCTAAATGAAATAGTGAATCAACGCTTTTCGCTGATATCAAAGGACTGTCATTCGTTGCTCTTTGGATTTCCCCCAAAAAAGAATTTCACTCGTCTCTTTGCAACACCCCCCCCCCCTCCCCCGAAAACCACTACTAGACTTTTATGCTTTTTTTTTCAGAGAAAAATCAATTCGCTTGCACGATGGAATGTATGTGGACATAAGAGATGTGATCACTACACAGTAAGCATTTACGGCTTGGACTTGCGTCTCTAGCAAAACATTGGAATGATCTTCATTAGACTGCGAGTACGTCGCGAGATTGTGACAGGAACATTAGAGTACTCAAGCATGTATTTGAAATGGCCAGACGGTGAGTGTTCAAAAATTGTTTGCAACCGATATCGTATGCTACCGTGACCGAACTTTTTTGAAATTGAAATAGGCGTTGTTATGCTTGCCAAAGCACTTTTGTGATTTTCTTCTTCTTTGTAACTTGCACCAAGACAAGCGAATTTTTATCCCCTATTCACTTGTGGTCTGTGGTAGCAAACTGTAGGGGTGCAAAAGGGTCATCCACAATTAGCGCTGACCGCTCACAATTGCCTATCTCTGCCAATCTCAAGTAAAATAGATGTAGTTTCAGAGTTAACTCTCAATCAAATGGACACAACCAAGTGGGAAGTAGATCATGGAGGTCATCACTTTAGCAGATATACATTTATAATGATAGGTAAGAATTTGTGAAGCGTTAGCATTTTAAATAAGTCTCAAATAAAGTTGTCAATCTTTCATAAAAAATAAGAGGGTGACGAAAGTGAAAAACTCATGACCTAACGGTAGGGTAGGTGCACTGCACACGAGTCAAAATCGCGGAGCATTATTGGCAGGTCCAGGCAATTGGTACCTGGACTTTTTATGTGGATACTGATTGGTATATCTTCGGTGGACTACTGTTCGATCGACAGTTCAAAAGATTTATTCTTGACCTGAAAAACCAAATGAACTCTCGCCCAGACCATGTTGTTTTGAAACGGACGAATCGACGTCCCGTATTGATTACGGTCAAGGCGAAACTTTCGTGCTTTTTCATCTACGAAAAATGAAAGAGATGCCTCTTGGGTCGGAATTTTGAACATCATCTTTACGCAGCATTCTAGCAAAATCAAAGGTTTCTCAGTTTCAGAGAAATAACTGAAGTAGCGTCAAGTATTCCAGTTCCTAGTTTCTTCTTGGTTTTCTCTATTTTTACCCAGTGTCTGCTTCAGAAGAGATGTTTCTAAGTGGAAGCGTACCTTTGCAAAGAGATGTTAACGCACGAGTTTTATCATTAGGACTGGGAGCTGGTTATGTCAATTCCTATTTGCACCATCACTTTCCTAAGGTTTGCTAGAAATTCTACTGTCATCCCCCAATTTATCATAAGATCTTCCAGATGGACATCACTGTCGTTGAGTTGGATCCTCAAATAGCAATGATCTCAAGAAAATGGTTTGATTTGAAGCTAGACCAACGACAGCATTTGATCGTAGGAGATGCTATGGATTATATCAAAAATGCTAACTTACAAGGTCTCGTTGGGTTCATGCCGATTTCAAGTCACACGAAAAATTGCCTTTGCTTCTAGGGGAAAAATTCGATGTGATACTCTTAGATGCCTGCAGTACAGAAGGTGAAGCACAATGTCCACTAAAAGAAGCTATCAATAAAGAAAGCGCTGAGATGTTTTCTTCGCTTTTAAATGAAAGAGGTTTGCAAATCGTTTAGATTACGTCAAAAAAAAACTTCGAACGGTTTTTACAGGAGCTCTTATTGCAAACGTTTTCACTATGGCAAGTGACAATCTTAAATTTGGCAACAAAGTAAGCATAAGATTTGTACATTCTGGAACTAAGACGGGGAGTGGGGAGGGAGGGACAGGATGGCACATAACAAGAATGTTTTGATGTTAGATAAAATGCTAGACATATACAAAAAAATCTTAGAATTTTTCTGAGTTTTTGAACACTATCAGGTTCCGGGGTTAAGAACTATACCGGTAGTGCAGCTTCCCTGGTGCCCCCGTCAGCGGTTCTCAAAGAAGCCTCAAAATAAGTTTGTTAAAAAGAACTAACTTCTTTTTTTTCTAAACTTTTCGATTCTCAATTGTGCCGCATTTATTCTTGGGCCCTAATATAATAATTGCAAATGAAAGGTAAAAATCAGGTTCGCCTTCAACATGAAATAATATAAGGACCTATAAATAAAGAAAAGCAAAAGCTACGAGAGCTTTTATGCGTACTGGTTTCGGCTAAGAACGGTGTCCCCAGGTTTGGATCCCTTTCATCAGTTCTTTTCAAGGAAGCTACCAAAAGATGTCAAAAAAAGAAAACACATGGATACAGTGAAACAAGGCACTCAATGTCAAGCAGACAAAGACGTACAATATGAACTTGCTGGTTAATATGTATTGTTATGATGAAATGTGAATATTTTCCTATTATAGTTCCAAATTGGGGTTGTGCCAAACATTCCGCTCTTTTGTACCAGGGTATACACCCTCGTAGCTAACTCACAACGTAAAATAGAAGGCCAAATAAAAGGTCTCTGTATAAAAAGTGATATATGTCCCTTTCGCCTTCACGTAGAAGAAAGCGAAGAGGAAGGTTTAGTGGAATAATTTAGGTTAGATCCTACTATGGAGGCGTCTTCGTATACTGCCCTCTTAGACGAACTCCAACAAAAAACTTCGTGAGTTGTTGACCATTTCCTTCCATCTTTGTTGAATGCTTTCTAAGTATTCCTGTTTGCTTCTAGAGAGCTTCTCACTGATTCAAAAACTTAATCGAGCATATTCTAGGTAATGACATGTACCAACCACCCAAGACCAGAAGGACTAAGAGATGAGCATGCTAAATTTATGAGATATGCAGAGGCAGGAGCAGAAGCAATGCCTGCGATTGAGCTGCTCTAAAGTCGATGTTGATAGTCCTTTCTTGTTCTATACACGATTTTTGGCTGGTTTTTATCAGTAAACAATACAAGCTTTTTTGTAGTTAATATTCAAAATACCAAGTTCAATTAGAGGTGGAGAGGGGTGGAATTACCGACTTCGATTATAGATGAAAGTCTGGCCAGACGCAAAACTTGAAAAGTCACACTGGACTCATTTTTGGATCATTTCCATTTGCGAATTTGATATCGCCCTTGCTTTCTTTGCACGCAATTTCCCACTCAATTTTTTACGGTTTTCTTGGTTAAAACTTCTGTTTTAGACTATGAAGTGGAGGGCTTTAGGCCCTGTTCGTCTGGCCCTGTTCGCCATCACCACACTCTGCACCTTACTGTGCATGCCCGGCACCAATCATAAAACTGATTAATCAGTATCACGTTTGGGTTCTTCTTCACGTCTAAAGCCCTAAGCCATACCGACAAAAAAATCACCGCGATGCGATTTGTGCAATCGGACAAGTGTTATACGCTCTATGCATGCCGGCAAATCATGCATGTCGCTCGTGTTAGCTGTCCGGCGTGACGGATAGCAGACCGTGTTTTCCTAGGCCATACCCTTCTTCCTGTTGTGATGCGCGTCCCTTGTAATTCGTGCCAGTAATCGAAATGGATAGTTTTAATTATGTGAAACTTGTATCTGGACGACATGCGTAGTTTCTGATATCTGAATATCGCGAAAAATTGGCAACGTATAAAACCGCAGCTATAACTTGAGAAAATTGGCTTTGCATCCTGTATCTAATGAAAAAAGTTGAACGATAGATGCAAAAGCGCGAGAAACTAGTATAAATTGTTGAGGTTGAACGCATCGGTGTCAAAAAAAGACAAAGAAACCTGCAAATGTAAATAAATTACGCTAAATACTGCTTTCGGATGCCAAAAGAAAACTTAGAACGCGTGCTGAGGTGTGTATCTTCACCTTATCGCTAAACAGATAGGTCCAGAACCCGCGAATAGCATTTTGATAGTCGCGATCACGTCGCTACAATCATGAAATTTCCCGGCGATGGAATCGCGACGATGAGGTGGCTGCACGTATGGCCAGGGCTTCCCCGATTTATCACCCATGAGGGGGTGGTGGCTTGTGGTAAAGACCTGAATTGATCCTAATCAATTGATTTCAATCGAATAAAGAAAGCAAAAAGCAAAAAGCAAAAACGAAAGCAATTGTTTATGATCATAGACAAAGGAAACAGTTAGATTACAATAACAAAAAGAAAACACTTAGAACATTTCTCTGTGCATGCCTGAGTAGGTTTACATCAGTGGATGCTCTACTCATTTTTTGCTCATTGAGTCCAAGCATCCACATTATACTTCGAACTTGAACAATCCATGAAAGAATTGATTCAGCACTTACTCATCTTCCAAGGATTGAGAAAATGAGGACAATAGATGACTCAATTCCTCGCCTCCTTTCCTAGCAGGGGTTCTTAGCGCCCCCTAGGGGTCGTCCACATTTCACAGGGCCGAAGGTCGGCTCTTACCACTGCTCCGCCTTCTAATCGCACTCTTTCTGAATAGTGTATCTACAGCGAAGTCTATCCTTGTATTTATGGGTAGCAGAAACGAAAATCAGTTGCTTTGGAATGTCTTTTTTTATTCGAACTTCAGAAGCAGAACATGCCTGTAACTGAATTATCTAGATCCTGAGCTTTAGTGTTAATCATGCTTCCTAAAACTCAAAGAAATTATACCTTTTCCGGTCACCTTTGTGCTCACTCAATGTTCATTATGCTGTGCTGAAATTTTAAGTTAAGTGAAGAATGGTTTGCGAATGGTTTGGCAGTTCACATGATGTAAGATAAATATATAAAATTCACAAAGCTTCCGTTTCAGAATTAAATTATTCAAAATATATTGCAAATTGGATAATATCTGAAAGCGTGATCAGATATCTGATCTTACCGGCGGCTGAATCTCATTGAAGCACTCTAAAACGCTCTCGAATCTCCGATTAATTTGAAAATTTCATACAAATCCAAGTATTCGATCATCTTTTCAGTATTCTAAGCTAGGGATGGTTTAAGCGGTAGTTTCAAATAAAGTCGTATACTCGTCCCAAAATAATTTTTCGTGTCAAATTTTGAAAAGACGGATTTCTAGCCAATTTTTGAAGTTATTTGGGAAGTTGAGGGTCAGAGTTTTTGAAACCAGCAGTTGAAATTCAACTACATAATTCTGATTTAGAATTGAATGGTTCTCCTCTAGAAACATCCTCGTATGATTATTTCTTTGACAAAATATGTTACCAGGTTTCCGCAGCGGCCACTCTTCATCTGTTGCTATATATGCAAGAATACGCACCACCAACTCACCGTAAGTTTACATCCAGAATCGGAGTTGTACTGAATGCTCAAAAAATAGGAAAAAATCGTATTTTCTTTCAAAAAATCCTACGAATCTTCAACTTTTCGATTCTCAACTCATTCGATCGCCTGACACGGCAGTGAGCGGTCGCCTTTTATCGACGTTCTGCCGAAGATCTACTGGGCCACTCGTCCCCGGATTCCTCCGTCAAACACCTCGGCCTTCATCCTCGTTCCCCATCCTGCATTCGGATTTCGAGTCCCCTATTCTAGTTCTGCCTCTGCCTAATGCCCGAAACGACCGATACGCCTGTATATCCGCTACAGTCTCACGAAAGGCAGAAAAAGAGGCGCCTGCAGTACGACATCACCCCACCCGACTACTCCCGTGCAGCTGATGATCTCTTGAAGGATGTGGATATTCCACTGTATGCTAGAACTGTGCTAGCTTATCTAATCGAATCCCACAAGCACTTCGAGGCGGTCAACGAACGGAATCGTGAGTTGTTATCGAGGAATAACAATTTGTCGGAGCAATTGATTTCCCTTAAGTCTGAAAATGAAAGACTTAGGTTACTTGTTGATAACTCTAGCATACGTAACCCTGTACCCTTCCCCATGCATCGAGCTGATAAAGAAGGTCTTGAGAGAGAGCGAGCTTTAGTAATTGCTGGAGTCCCTGAACTGCGAAGATCGAGGATCGATAAGGTTAACCATGATTTCTCCTGTCTTGAATCTGTTTTGGACTACCTTATAGACTGCCGGCCTATCGCAGTTTATCGAATGGGGAGGCCAAGCAACACATTCAGTCGACTCTTGAAAGTTATTTTACCCGCTTCATATTTTGTAAGGCTGGCGCTGCGGCGGGCGCCCAAAATGAGAAGTTTCCCGTATCAGAGGGGGGTATACATACGTCCCTCTCTTCCCAAAGAAGAGAGGGATATTCGGGAACTGCGGACGGCTCGCCGTAGCGCTCAAGCATCTGATGGTAGATCACATATGTCTGTTGACTCTAGGAATTTATCAATAATTGATCATGTTGACCGCGTTGCTAGCGATAATATCAAAACGAAGTCGATTCTGAGGTACAACAGCCAAATTCTTTAAACCAATAAGGCCTCCGCGGATTGCGAGTAGCTTTTTGAACTGTCTTTTGGCTAATGTTAGGTCATTGTGTAAGAATATTGATAGCTTGAAATTCCAAATCCTTAATAGTAATATTTTGGTCATAGGTATCACTGAGTCTTGGTTAAACGAGAACATAAGTGATAGCTCGTTGTTTGGGTGCCTATTAGATAATTACTTTGTGTACAGATGCGATCGCTCTGACAAAAAGGAGGAGGTTTGGTTTGTCGTTCACAAGAGGCTCAGCCCGTCCTTGGTGTTTCACGAGTCAGTGCATGAAAGTTATGAGATATTGTCTACTGATATTTTTGCCCATAAATCGATAAGGCTGATCTTGGTGTATAGAGCCCCGAGCTGTCCCTCCAGTAAAACAAGGCAGTCGATCAGCGCTATCACAGACTTACTGGCATGTCCATGTTCAATAGTTCTGATGGAAGATTTCAACCTCCCGGGAGTTGACTGGAGTGATCCCCATATAGGCACAGCGCCTAATGCTGTTTCTAGGGATTTTCTCAGAATGTGCAGGTTGTATGACCTGGCCCGGAAAGTTGGGGCTCGGACGCTGGGTGACAACTTACTCGACCTGATTTTTACAAAAGATCACGAATTGATTAGTGAGGTCAAGTAGAAGCACCACTAGGTACCAGCGACCACGCATCGAATAAATTCGAATGATTCCTGATTACCAGACCCGGCTTGAGAGGTTTCATATGAAATCCTTAACAAACCGTCGTGCTTTCTTGGATCTTGTATTCTGTTTTCAAGTTCTGAGAAGAGAGAACAAGCTAAAAGCCAGTAAATACTGGATTTTTGTTCCTACAAGCGAAAGGTCAGGCTCTTTCAACTTGCAATATCCAAGAATCCGGCGCAAGAGATACTTGCTGATGTTCAACAACGTGTTCTACAGGTCGGCTAGGTGGCTTTGGCACCTCCCGGTTGAGACCACTAGTGCAGAGAGTAGTCATATTTTCAGGAGTAGACTGAGAAGGCTTGACTTGTCAAGTATCGCTAACACTGATTAGTGTTGCATGACAGAGCGAGCCTTCTGCATTAGACCTTTTGGGCTTCCATTGGGTGCTTTGGACGTGCTATGATGGCGGATGGAATCGCTTTGGGCTTTGTTTTCTAACACCTTTCTTCTCCATTTTACCTCTAAAACCTGTCTTTTCAGGTGCTCGGTGATCTTGCATTGACTTGCGGGTTCAGTTGTGGCTGTAAATTATTTCTTTGACGCCTCTCGTGTATCTCCTCACGTTGCGTCAAACTTTTATTTTTGGTGTACTCGTTTTGTTCTAGTTACTAACACATTCTCATCAGCATCTCAGTCCGACTCTTTTTCGTTCAGCTATCTAGTAGTCAATCGTACAGCTTGCTATTTCAACAAATGGATTCAATGAGAATCGTTTCACCTTTGGGGTCATTGGGCCTCCCCAGCATTCCGGCTAGGTTGGGTTATGGTTATTATACCTGAGCCAGTAGACCTGCCTTATAAGCCGCCGGATTGCTTTTAAGAGCAACTAAAGATCGTTCCGCTGGCAACGAGGGGGCATGCGTCCCATCTCCATGGATTCAAAGTTTTGGAGTTATAAATCTCATGCCTACATCTGCATACTTATCTATTAGCCTACCAACATATTCAGTGCAAGCTGTTTTATCTTCTCACATTGGTCTGATTAGGATCAGACTCGGACTGACTTGATGATGTCTGCATTTGTTTACATGTCTTGTTCGTTTCCGCTGTATTACTAACTTCTTGATGTGTCTTTTTTTATGGAACGCCTTGAGCGTACAAATGAAATGAAATGAAATGAATGAACAGCTTTGAGAGTTGATGCATCCTATGTCACACGCAGGCGCAGGGACTTCAAACAGGCTGATCTTCAGGGGTTGCGGCAATATTTATCTGGTGTTGACTGGTATGGTTCACTTGCTACGGTAAACACCGTCAACGAGATGTATGAAATCCTTTTGTTCATACTGCATCATAGCATTGATTTGTATGACCCCTTAATCACAGCCCCAGTGATCAGACATGTAATGCCGAAACACCTTTGCGCTCTTCACGCCAGTAGAAACGAGCATGGACGAAAGTAATCAAGATTGGGGGGAATGTGCAGTGGGACACTTACTCCAAACTTGATGCTAGGTTTCCAAAGTAGCTACGAAAATACAATTCCTCTTTTGAAAAGAAGGTTGTAAGCAGTGGTAATAGATCATTTTACAAGATGATTAGCTCCAGACTCAAAAGAAAAAGTGGTCTTGGGCCTCTTTGTTTTGACGATGGCGCAGCCATCACTCGGGATGTGGCAAAAGCTGAATGTTTAGCTGATGTTTTTGAAAAAGTATTCCAAATTGAAAACGGTCTCAGTCATAATCAGTCCACAGCAACCTTCGAAGCAATGGAGGTGGGTATGGTTTTATCGTGATGAAATTTACAAACTGTTGATGCGTTGGCCAAAATCCACTTTCCTAACACCAAATTTCTTGCCATTGCAACTCATCAAAGCTGTCGCGGATATAATCTGTGGTCCTCTTCAATACATTTTCAACTTGAGTATGATAAGAGTTGAGGTCCCTGAGAGGTGGCGTTTGTCTTTTGTTACACCTATACCTAAAAGGAAGCCCTATACTTGCCCTAGGAATTATAGGCCTATTAGTATAATATCTATCTTTGCCCGACTATTTGAAAAAATTTTGAAGAAAAGTATAACAAAACATCTAGAGAGGTACAGCGTTATAAATCCTGTTCAGCACTCGTTTCAAAAAGGCAGTTCTACCACAACTGCCATGCTCCATTCCTTGAATGAATGGACGCGACAACTTGAGGATGGGTTTAACATTGACGTTATCTATTTGGATTTTGCCAAGGCTTTTGATAAAGTTCCGCATAGGAAACTTCTGCAAAAGCTCGAGTTGTAGGTATACATCCGCGTATCATTGCTTGGATTGAAGCCTTCTTGATGAGAAGATCTTTTGTTGTACGAATCAATGGTTTCTTCTCTAAGCCAAGAGAATCAGTTGTGGAGTGCCGCAGGGAAGTGTTCTTTCATCAATATTATTTAATATTTATACTCACGACTTTTGTCTCATCCCACTTTCTAAAGGAGTCTCTTGCACTGCATTTGCTGATGATCTTAAATTGTACGCTGTAGTCATGAATGACAGCGGACGCAAATTGTTGCAAAATTCCTTGAACGATGTGTATGCTTGGTCGCTGGAATGGTCTAGAGAGAAAACTAAGGTGCTTCATATAGGTTCGAGTAATCATGCGTACCTATACACTTTGGGAGGAGTCTCCCTAGAAACAGTCACATCTGTGCGTGATTTGGGCTTCTTAGTTAGGAATGATCTCACATTTGATGAGCACTGTAAAATTGTTGCGGATACTGCTATGAGGGCCGTTTATAACTTGTTTAGAGCACTCTCGTGCAATAAAGCTGAGGTGTTCCTGAAAGCGTATAAGACATTCATAAGACCTATGCTAGAATACGGTACCTCTATATATAACCCTCATTTGTGCAAAACAATCAACTATCTTGAAAGAGTTCAGAACAGTTTTACGCGTAAATTATTTATAAGAACTACCGGTATCATATGACCAGATACCTGATGGAAAGACTCGTAACTTGAATTTCAAGCTGTCGACATTAGCATACCGAAGGCGCAAATTTGATTTGATTCTGGCTCATAAGATCATTTTTGAGGAATGTAGACTCGACCTTAAGGATTGCTTTTCCGCTAAACCCTCCAACACTCGTGGTGGCCATGTAAAGCTGATAAAACCAAGAGCAAAGTCAAGACTGCGAGAAAACTTCTTTAGTTGTCGCGTATTATCTGACCTCGATGAAATGGTAAGAAATGGAATGTTAACTGTCAAGCTATCAACGTTCAAGACCGATATAAAGAGTTACTTGCAATCAAAAAGTTGTTTGTGATGATCTGGTGTACCTCAGGTTGGATGATCTTGTCATTGTTAATCTTCGTTGTTGTTCTGTTTGTTTTGTGTTGTTTTTCTTTTTTTTCTGGTTTTGTTTGATTCCCACATAGGGGCAACCCTATGTAACAATAAATAAATTAATAACTTGCTCACGCATATTGCACACCACATCAGACACTCATATGCACTGTTAGGCCTCGGGCAGAGTTCACGCGATTTGATCGTCGCGATTGAATGACAAGACAACTGTTACGAGTTCATTATTACATGCCGACCAGCTTGCATTTCGGTTGTGATATTTTCCAGCCCGAAATTTTTGAATGTAAAATGAAAATGAATGGAAATCGCAGCGATTGAATCGCGACGATCAAATCGCGTAAACTCTGTCCGGGGCCTTAGACATCGCTCATGCCTCGAGCGATCCCGCCAAACCGCGATGACCTCGCCATTTTGGGATCTGCCGGATGCATTGAATAATCAATGCCTATATAATATTTGGATAAGCATATTTTTTAATGACCGGCCTGAAATGATACAAAGAATCGTGGAATTTGGATGAAACCACACATGAACTTTCTGATGGGGCGGGTGTCAGTAAGCTTTTCACCGAAAATCACAGTGTGGCGCTATCGATTTATCGATTTTTTGCATTTTTCGCTTAGCAATTTCGTTATAAGGCCTTTCGGGCCTAATGCTGGAAAACTTCATTAAATTTGAACGAAACTTTGCATACATAAACTTTGGCGGGGTGGGTGTCACTAAGCTTTTTTACCGAAAATCATCGATTGGCGCTATAGATTTATTGATTTTTGTGTTTTTGCCTAACAGTTTTGTTATGACCGGCCTAAAATGCTAGAAACGACCACGAAATTCAAGCGAAACTTTGCATACATAAAACTCGGAGGTGGGGCGGGTTTTACTAAGCTCTTTCACCGTAACGGGCCTTATCGATCCATTAAGTTTTTCGTATTTTAAGCTCTATAAAGTTGAAAACTGGCAGGAAGGGGATAGCTAAGCATGGCTAATTCGAATAAAATATCTACAACTTCAATCACTAAGCTTTTTCACCTGTTTACTGATTTTTTATGTCACATTTCGTCACATTCACATTTCTTTTTACGCGCAGTTTATAGATCGAAGTTATTCATGCAAAATGGCTAATTTTCTGCAAAATTTCACATTTCTGCACTGCAAAGTACGCGACGATTTTGCCGCGTAGCGGCAGAGAGCGGCTGATGAATAATTGAATAATATTAATAACTGTCTAGAATGCATAAACTTGAAAAAGACTCTATGTGTTGATATCTTGCCAGCGTATTGCTTTGCAGCTTGGAGAGTCTTCTTAGCAAATTTTCATCTTTTGAACTAGGAAGCCACAGATCAAGAAGTTTCAACCTGAAGCTTTCTTTTCAAAGGCTCAATAAATTGAACAGGTGGAGTCAATGTTTAAGGCAGAAGCATATCGTAGAAAACAGGGAGAGCTTGCACTTACGAATTGGGTTGTTAAGTCTTGTTACACTTGACGTTTTACGGCGATAAGTCGTGTGCTTCAAATTTCCAGTAGTACGCTCCAAGGGGAATCGCAGGGATTGGCACAAGGTGGCCTCTGGAAAATGCAAAAAAGGAAGTCCTTGATATCTTAATTAAATGACACTGCAGTATTCTTTTTTTTGCAAAATGAGCCAAATCTTTTATTACTGCAAATACGTTTAGGTAGCGTTCTGCGCATTATTCATCACCATCATCTCATCATCTAGTTGATGTTAATGCTTCAGCATCTGTTATAGCCAATGTCAGCTACGGAAGTATAGGAGCGTTGGCGATTCTACTTATATACGAATCTTCCTTACATATAAACTGAAAATGCAAGACGAAAAATGCCTCTTCGTCTCGCACCCTGACGCCTCCTTTTAGCGTGCGGGGGAAAATTGTTGACAGTGTGAGCGCGCTAGACATCGCACTCTTTCGCAGAGAATCAGACATTGAGAATCCGAGATAATGATGTGAGAGAGAGACGCAGGTTGTGCGTAGAGAGTAAATTTGAAATCGTGCATAAATCGCCGCGGCATTGCCCAATTTTCGAAATTACTGTAGCCGTGACTCATTTCCATGAAGTGAGCTTGTCGTCATAGTAATACTCGTAGGAAACAGACAGCATTGCATTACCGTTTCTGTTATGTAATTTTCTGTACACAATTACGATCCTCACTTCTAATCCTTGCTACAGCAATATTCTGTTTCTCCCCCTCCAGCCTTAGGTAATCGTTGATTTTGTTGAAGGAATAGTCGAGGTTTTCAGGAGCTCAACATTCTTTCTAGCAAAAATTTCGCTTCGCCACTCAAATTTTGAAAATTTTGATAAGCATAAAATGCATTTTCTCTCGCGAAGAAGACGCTGCGAGTAGGATGCAATGTCGCTGGCAGGTCTGAGGTCAACACTTTGCAGCCCTCTTTTGAGCTTGGTCTTGCCGGTAGAGCTAAGCTAGTATGTTTCTGTGATCAAACAATTTCTACAGCAAAAAGTTTTGCTTTCTCCACATTGTTCGTGAAATCCGGGGAAATCTCAATCTCGAAGGAATCTGCGCAGAAAACGCATTTGCTCCAAGAGTGAAGATCCAGCATGCAAGTTATTATAGTTAGCTTGGTCAAGGATTTGATGTGTTGATTGTGAATAAGCAACGAAAAAAGAATTGTTCTGATTGTAATCTGAATGCGGTGTTCTGAAAGAAAAGTTGGATGGTATAATTTTGTGTTTACAGCGCGACTTGATTTTTCATTTACCAAGCTTTTGTAGAAAAGTGAAGAATGGCCATTGAGAATTAGATGCAGCTAGATGCAGTCCTACTAACCAAATGCCAATATATCTGCCCCGACTCGTAGGATTGCTAGTATTTCATTTTATTTACAGCTTCCCAATACTACTCTGATCTAAGCATCTAATACTGTTGTATACGACATATAATGGATTTTTGGATTTTGGATCTCAGATGAATACTGTTTGCAAATGCAACGCCACTTTTGCTTATGCAGGTGCCTTTTCATTTCTCACTTTTTTCATTTCCTGTGCATAAGACATGCAAAATGTCGCACTTAAATCAAAAGAACAAAATCACAGCATGAGAACCAAGTCTGAAACCTCACCGCTCAGTCGGCATAAGATATGAGTCAGTGATAAAATTCTTCCACGAATTGTTCATTTAGTTCGAAGTGCAATTTGGATACTTGGTCTCCATGAGCGAAAATTTTGAGTAAGCATTCATTGAGATAAACTTACTCCGGCATGCACAGGGAGAATTGTTCTGTTTGCTTTTTTATACATCAAATATTCTACATGTCAGGCTTTGTTATGCTCATCAACTATTTTTTTCTGTCCATATTTATTCGACACTCGATCAGTATTTAATCTCAATGACGCCGTAGACCATCGTCAATTGGCTGGTATGGCGGGACTGGCGACCGTGGACGTGAAGGCAACCGCCGACCTGATCCACCTTGCTGGTATGACTGGAAAGCCGATCCTAGACTTGATTGCAGTGGCTGATGTGGCTGAGGTGCTTGCGGTTGTGGGTACGGTCCGTGCTGTGGTCGTTCTACCTGCGGAGCCATCGGGTTATTTGGCATTTTCTGATGTCTCTGTGGTTTATGTGGCTGCACCGGTTTGAAGGGTGGAATGAATGGTGGTGGACCACGAAGCACATCACGACTCTTCACGGCAGGCCGACTATTCCTGGCATGCACAGTGAGTAAGATGCAGAGCGTGGCGATGGCGACGAGTGTCAGACTACACTTCATAGTCTGAATAGTGGTTTTCATCAAGATTACCGTAAGGGCTTCAGGCATAGTTCACACGATCTCATCGCCTTACGATTCTCCCGATAAGACAACTGCTATGAGTCCATTGCATTCGATCAGCTTGCATTGCGGTTGTGATAGTTAGTCCAATTACTCGTTCTGGAAAACTATCACAACCGAAATGCAGGGAGATCGGCAAGCAATGAACCCATAACAGTTGTCTTGCTGGAAAGTTTGCGAGGCGATGAATTCACATGAATCATGCCCGAGGCCTAAGAAAAATTGGTAGGGGAGTTGCTTGCAAGGAAAGCAATGGCGAATCATCAAAATGGCAAATGGACAATGATGAAAAATTCGTTTTAGGACTTGAATAATGGAGATTTGCAGAATTTTGACGCAAATTGTGTGATTACGGCGGAAAATGATATTTTGAAAAGGGCAAAAATTGCCATAATCAGCAGGTCTTAACGATTTATGCTTTTTTCTATACTAATAGCACAATTGCTGAAGTACACTATACGAAAACTGCGGTTCACGAAATTCTTCTAAAACCTCAATGACGAGCTAGTGAGGAGTTTTTAAAATTTTTACAAGGGAAGGACCCCAAGCTGCAGTAGTGATCTGGGTCAAAATGTATATCATCGGATACGTTGCGAGAACCTGATTTCACAGCTATCTTCCATATCTGGTAACTGACATAACAAAAAGACTTTCGTAATTGCTTTAGAACAGTTTGTGCCATGTTTTGTCGTGAAATGGTACGGATATGACCTATATATAATTTCTATTTCAACCGGTTTTAGTGAAGCACTTATTATCGTCGAATAGCTCGAGTGAGATACTGGAGTGAAACTTAGACGAAATTTGAAACAAAGCTTGCCTACGCCGACGAAACTTATTGCAAGAGCTTTTTGTAAAATAGTCGCTTCAAACATGCTTTTATCGCTTGTCTCAAATATGCTTAATAGCCCGCATCGATTCTAGGACAGTTTAATGCCCTCCTGTAAAATGATAATGGTTCACGTTTGTTTCTAGTTTTATACCTATCTAAATCATATTCAGCATTTGAAAAAGAAAGGAAAATTTCCATTTAAGATTTCACCCTCCGCAGTATGGCACTCATTCCCGAAAAAATAATTATAACCCCATCCAGGTTCTCGTTTCGCAGATATGAAAACAGTATTCGAACCAGCATCAAAAGGCGCATTTTTTGATGTACAAACCATTATGAATGGCCGACGTCACCAAGTATCCCTCCCTGCTTAGGTGAGGAGTTATAAAATTGAAATACAATCAATGCATACTCTAACGTTCTCTTTTTCTTTGTTCTTTACTTGAAGAATATCTCAGTGCTTTGACTTCAAAATTTAATCGAACAGAGAACTTTTTTGGTTCAGGAAAACTTTATGTCCCATCAATTTACATACTATTCGAAAACTTGGAACATATGAAATCGTCGTAGATCTAGCTAATAAGAGAAGACAGAGTCTCGTAAGACTCTTGGAAAGCACAGGAAAGGAGATCATGGAGGAGATGATTTTGAAGTCCAGTGTTGCATTTTGGCCATCGAAGAACATATTGCTGCTCGAAAAGCGTTAGAGGCTTCATTCATACTTGCTCGTAATTCCAAAATGAGCATGGAAGCATGAAAGGTTAGCGATATTATATTTCAGCTATATCTTCCCAATGCCTACTTCATTCTAAGCCTGATACTGGTGTAAGTACTATACAACATACAATAGATTCTCATACGAGCTGTTTACAAATGCGACGCCAATTTTTCGATGCCGTGCCTTTTCATTTCTCGCTTTACTTGTGCAGTAAGACATGCATATTGTCGACTTTAAGTCAAAGGAAGCAAAGCACAGCATTGACAAATTGGAACCTCTTGGCCCTCACGGCTCCATCGATATAATATGCTTCTCACAGGTGCAACAGATGAAGCAATTTCTTTGCCCCTTCACTATAGGGCCTGCATCTGGATGACTCCTTTTGCCTGAGGTAGGGACAGGACTAGAGTCACAACATATCGGTAGAAAAAAACCCCTATGATAAAATGCACATTGTTTGGGAACGCCGGCTGCTGCTTATTCTTAGTCAGTGCATGGCAAGTGCTTTTACGTTTGCGGAGGAAAAGGCAAGGTTGTGGCCTCCTGTCTCTGTCATAGTGGCTTAATTTTGATAACTAAATTAACCTAAAAATTTGAAAGTCTGATTTTTGAATAAGCACCATTGTTCAATGAAAGCAAGTTGTTGCAGGGGGAATTATGCAGGAATGGAAAGTCTGGTCTGGCTAATGACAGTTGCATGTTCGCTGACAAGAATTACTGTTTTTTTATTGTAGATCGTAATAGAAAATAAAGGAGCAATCAGATCCCTTAGTTATACAGCTTTTTCATCACATCCGAAGCTTCAAAAATACCTTTTTTCCACCAAAAATGAAGCACGAATAATTTACAAAGCTAGGTGATGTTGTAGCAGCTCTCACTTCTCGCTTCGCAGAATAGCTAGAAAAAAGAGAAGTGTTCTGTCAATTTCTCGTGCTCTTAGCCATCGAATAAAATGTTTGTGCATAAAGCTTTCCCGCTCCTGATAGATCTGCTCCGGCGACAGAAGAAAGCCGAGAAATTGAGGGGGTGGAGTGGGGCAGGCTAATTGTGAAGTTCTCCATCATATTTTTGAAGAGTTAAGAGTTTTTTCATCATAATCTATGAACAATTAGAATACTCACCAAACGGATTCGAAAAAGGCCACCCTTTTTCCCTAGCGTCCCTTTACTCGGAGGTACATGGCGTGTAAGCTGAAAACATGGCGTGTTTTGCAAAAAAGTTTCTATTTTCAAAGATCAAATGACAATCCCGAATTGCCTTTGTTACAGAGAGAGGCTTTGCCTGCGAACGTAGACGGTCTCGTTCTATATCGTTTAAGCCGTAACAGGTTTTTAAGAGAACACTTTATTTACTGCCCAAGTTTCGAAATGCCGTTTTCAGAGGCCTGAAAGTGAGTCAATCACTCATCATAAGTTCTGAAGTTGAACAGCTTATCAAACGTTCGTGGTGAGAAGCGTAAGGGTGTTAGCTCTCTCTCTCTCTCACGTTTGCCCACAGCAAATGATAACAAAATGAGGGTCCGAGTAAGTAAGTACGACACGCTTAAGTAGTGTAGGCTACTCATAGCTTGCAAAATGGCAAAAACGGCTTCAGATCACTAGTGGTAGACAAATGTTAGTTCTTGCTGTTCATTTTGGAATTACGAGCAAGTATGAATGAAGCCTCTAACGCTTTTCGAGCAGCAATATGTTCTTCGATGGCCAAAATGCAACACTGGACTTCAAAATCATCTCCTCCATGATCTCCTTTCCTGTGCTTTCCAAGAGTCTTACGAGACTCTGTCTTCTCTTATTAGCTAGATGTTCGCTGACACGTAATTGATGTGGTCGACCAGTTTCGCCTATGTAAATTACATGGCAAATCTTACACTTCAACTGGTAAATCACTACACATTTCGAACAGTCTCCTAATCTCTCATCTGTGCAAACAACGCATTTCTGATTACGCATTGTCTGTCATACAATCTATCGCGGTTTGCTTTTTGATGTTGTCTTGGGGTATGTTCACTAGAACAACATCATCCGCCAATTGCGCCTGTATTAAGCATTCCATGAAAGCGTTGCTTATTCTACCGGACAAGAACGGTAAGCTTAGTGATATACGTGATCGAATCTGACTGCTACCGTTTGCGCACTTTCGTGCGAGACTTGGACTGCAGTCGGTAACCCATTAGCAACTATCTCGTACGCCACTTCGTAGATTCCAGTCTTTCAAATTCACCGCTGCAAACACTGCTTGCTGTTCCAAACATATTGCAAATAATCGCTCGTTTTACAGAAGATGGATGCGCAGATCTGGCATGCAGAATTATATTTTTAGAACCCTCCTTCCGATACCATTTGACGTATGCGCCTCCGTTTTCCAACATCACCCGTGTATTAAGATATGGTAGCCAGCCATCGTGTGGTTTTTGTCTTGTCAAGTTGATGTGCTGCGATTGTTCATTGGAAACTCAAAGCACCCATCCAATTCGGATTGAATTGCAGTAGAAATGTAACAGTAAAGTGTAATTGAGTGTTCTTCTGAAACCTGTCACGGCTCGAACAAAATTGAACATTATCTACAAACATGCCAAGGGTTTACAACAAGGAGACGTACAATCTACTTGTAGACACGATCTCTTTTTTTGAACTTTTTTCTTTCAGAAATGGAGCAAATGAGCAAGTGATTGCACTGTATATCTGTTAAGGGATTGTTATATTCAAATTAGAAGACCTGGATAGAAAGAGAGGGCCTACGACGATTTCATATGTTCCAAGTTTTCGAATAGTATGTAAATTGATGGGACATAAAGTTTTCCTGAACCAAAAAAGTTCTCTGTTCGATTAAATTTTGAAGTCAAAGCACTGAGATATTCTTCAAGTAAAGAACAAAGAAAAAGAGAACGTTAGAGTATGCATTGATTGTATTTCAATTTTATAACTCCTCACCTAAGCAGGGAGGGATACTTGGTGACGTCGGCCATTCATAATGGTTTGTACATCAAAAAATGCGCCTTTTGATGCTGGTTCGAATACTGTTTTCATATCTGCGAAACGAGAACCTGGATGGGGTTATAATTATTTTTTCGGGAATGAGTGCCATACTGCGGAGGGTGAAATCTTAAATGGAAATTTTCCTTTCTTTTTCAAATGCTGAATATGATTTAGATAGGTATAAAACTAGAAACAAACGTGAACCATTATCATTTTACAGGAGGGCATTAAACTGTCCTAGAATCGATGCGGGCTATTAAGCATATTCGAGACAAGCGATAAAAGCATGTTTGAAGCGACTATTTTACAAAAAGCTCTTGCAATAAGTTTCGTCGGCGTAGGCAAGCTTTGTTTCAAATTTCGTCTAAGTTTCACTCCAGTATCTCACTCGAGCTATTCGACGATAATAAGTGCTTCACTAAAACCGGTTGAAATAGAAATTATATATAGGTCATATCCGTACCATTTCACGACAAAACATGGCACAAACTGTTCTAAAGCAATTACGAAAGTCTTTTTGTTATGTCAGTTACCAGATATGGAAGATAGCTGTGAAATCAGGTTCTCGCAACGTATCCGATGATATACATTTTGACCCAGATCGCTACTGCAGCTTGGGGTCCTTCCCTTGTAAAAATTTTAAAAACTCCTCACTAGCTCGTCATTGTTTTAGAAGAATTTCGTGAACCGCAGTTTTCGTATAGTGTACTTCAGCAATTGTGCTATTAGTATAGAAAAAGCATAAATCGTTAAGACCTGCTGATTATGGCAATTTTTGCCCTTTTCAAAATATCATTTTCCGCCGTAATCACACAATTTGCGTCAAAATTCTGCAAATCTCCATTATTCAAGTCCTAAAACGAATTTTTCATCATTGTCCATTTGCCATTTTGATGATTCGCCATTGCTTTCCTTGCAAGCAACTCCCCTACCAATTTTTCTTAGGCCTTGGGCATGATTCATGTGAATTCATCGCCTCGCAAACTTTCCAGCAAGACAACTGTTATGGGTTCATTGCTTGCCGATCTCCCTGCATTTCGGTTGTGATAGTTTTCCAGAACGAGTAATTGGACTAACTATCACAACCGCAATGCAAGCTGATCGAATGCAATGGACTCATAGCAGTTGTCTTATCGGGAGAATCGTAAGGCGATGAGATCGTGTGAACTATGCCTGAAGCCCTTACGGTAATCTTGATGAAAACCGCTATTTAGACTATGAAGTGTAGTCTGACACTCGTCGCCATCGCCACGCTCTGCATCTACTCACTGTGCATGCCACGAATAGTGCCAGGAACGATCCCAACTTAAGGTGGCGAATTGGAATGAACCGCATATCATTAGATGCGCCTTGATGAGCTGATTGCAAAACTACCTTCCATATCTGCGACAACGTTATCTGGAAGAAGTTATGAAAAATTAAAAACGTGAAGTACTGGGGCTTTTAGTGCATAATTCGCTTCAAGATCCAACTTGGAAGTGTATGACTAGCATGATATTGAGTGTACTGATTTCAAGGAATGCTCACACTCTAAAGAAACACAAATAAGTGTTTTTGAACAACTAATTTTCGAGGTTTTGCTATGTATATTTGCCAAATTTAGACTTTTCATTGCTCATAGCTTTTACCAAAGAACTGTAGTTACTTTTTAGCTGTTCAAAAACATTTATTTGCGTTTCTTTTGAATGCTAGCATTCTGTGAAATCAGTACACATAGTATGATGCTAGTCGTACACTTCCAAGTTGGATTTTAAAGCAAATTATGCATCAAAACCCCCGTTACTTCACATTTTTAACCTTTCATAAATTCTTCCAGATAATGTTGTCGCAGATATGGAAGGTAGGTTTGGAATCAGCTCATCAAGACGCATCTAAAGGTATGCGGTTTATTCCAATTCGCCACCTTAAGTTGGGATCGTTCCCTTGTAGAAGTTTTATTGAAAAATTATGTGAATGAATGTTGTGGCAAGCTTTTTTTCTGAAAATTTCCCACTATCAAGAAAATGGGTAAATGGCTCGTTTGCAGCGCAGAGAAAACGAAATCGCGCGAGACTTGGTGTGTATACGCGCAGTAGGACTAAGGAACAGTGTATAAAAAATTATGAAAAACTTATGTGAATGAAAAGCGTGCTTAACTTTTTTCAAATTAGATGAGCCATTGCCCACCTAATGCCCACTGAGGTGGGCAAAACTTTCAATTCACATAATTTTTTCAGAATTTTTACATAAATCTGCTGTTCACCTAAAGTTTACTATATGGTGAGATTTTGGTTCCGAAACTCCTCCTCTTGTCTTTGTTAGAGCCCAAAATCACATCAGCAGCCTAGCTTTCTGTGATGGAAAGCCCAGTCAATCGATACGCGCGGGAACGGCGTCTCTCAGTCCTATGACTGCGTTCTTTTGATATCTTTTCATTCCTTCATCATTTTCCTTGCTTATTCTTCTTCCTGTTTTCTATCTTGATACAGGTGAGGAGTAATTAGAGGAATTTGAGCATTTTGGGCGCTTTTGAGCGCTTTTAGGCGAAGTGTGGCCGGTGCTCTCGTTCCACAAGCACAAAGCGTCATTTTTGGGCTTAAGCGGGTATTCGTAAAAACTATTGGGGTCAAAGAGGAATTCGTTTTGGAAAACCCCGTCTGCCCAACTCGTGCCGGGCCCTGAACCCGATGGCTCCGCAGGTAGAACGACCACAGCACGGATCGTACCCACAACCGCAAGCACCTCAGCCACATCAGCCACTGCAATCAAGTCTAGGATCGGCTTTCCAGTCATACCAGCAAGGTGGATCAGGTCGGCGGTTGCCTTCACGTCCACGGTCGCCAGTCCCGCCATACCAGCCAATTGACGATGGTCTACGGCGTCATTGAGATTAGATACTGATCGAGTGTCGAATAAATATGGACAGAAAAAAATAGTTGATGAGCATAACAAAGCCTGACATGTAGAATATTTGATGTATAAAAAAGCAAACAGAACAATTCTCCCTGTGCATGCCGGAGTAAGTTTATCTCAATGAATGCTTACTCAAAATTTTCGCTCATGGAGACCAAGTATCCAAATTGCACTTCGAACTAAATGAACAATTCGTGGAAGAATTTTATCACTGACTCATATCTTATGCCGACTGAGCGGTGAGGTTTCAGACTTGGTTCTCATGCTGTGATTTTGTTCTTTTGATTTAAGTGCGACATTTTGCATGTCTTATGCACAGGAAATGAAAAAAGTGAGAAATGAAAAGGCACCTGCATAAGCAAAAGTGGCGTTGCATTTGCAAACAGTATTCATCTGAGAATCCATTATATGTCGTATACAACAGTATTAGATGCTTAGATCAGAGTAGGATTGGGAGCTGTAAATAAAATCAAATCCTAGCAATCCTACGGGTCGGGGCAGATATATTAGCATTTGCCTAGTAAGACTGCATCTAGCTGCATCTAATTCTCAATAGCCATTCTTCACTTTTCGACAAAAGCTTGGTAAATGAAAAATCAAGTTGCCCGGTAAACACAAAATCATACCATCCATTTCAAAATACCGCAATCAAATTACCATCAGAACAGTTCTATTTTCGTTGCTTGATCACGGTCAACACATCAATTCCTTGACAAAGCTAGCTAGAACAATTTGCATGCTGGATCTTCACTCTGGGAGCAAATGCATTTTCTGCGCAGATTCCTTCGAGATTGAGATTTCCCCGAATTTCACGAACAATGTGGAGAAAGCAAAACTTTTTGCTGCAAAAATTGTTCGAGCGCAGAAATAATACTAGCTTAGCTCTACCGGCGAGACCAAGCTCAAAAGAGAGCTTTGCAAAGTGTTAGCAGACCTGCCAGCGACACAGCATCCTACTCGCAGCGTCTTCTTCGAGAGAGAAAATGCATTTTATGCTTATCAAAATTTCACAAAATTTGAGTGGCAAAGCAAAATTTTTGCTAGAAAGAATGCTGAGCTCCTGAAAACTTGGACTATTCCTTGAAAAAATTAACGATTACCTAAGGCTGAAGGGAAAAAACAGAGTATTGCCGTAGCAAGGATTATGTAAGTGAGGATCGTGACTGTGCAATGAAAATTACATAACAGAAACGGTAATGTGATGCTGTTTCCTACGAGTGTTACTATGATGACACGCTCAGTCATGGAAATGAGCCACGGATACAGTAGTTTCGAACATTTGGATGTCGCGGCGATAATGCACAATTTCGAAATCACTTTCTACGCACAACCTGCGTCTCTCTCTTACCATTATCGCGGATTTTCAAGGTTTAAATCTCTGCGAAAAAGTGTGAAGTCTCGCGCGCCCGCACTGCCAAAAACTTTCCCTGCACGCTGAGAAGGGTGTCAAGGTGGGAGACGAGGAGGCATTTTTTGCCTGTTTTCAGTTTATAGTAAGAAAGATTTGTATATAAGAAAGATATCCAACACTCCTATACTTTCGTAGTTGACACTGATTATAGCAGATGCCGAAGCATTAACTTTATTAGATGATTAGATGATGATGGTGAAAGATGCGCAAAACACTAACCAAACTTATTTGCCGTAAACAAAGATTTGGCTCATTTGTGCAAAAAGGAAAACTGCACAGTCATTCGATGAAGAATTGGGGCACCTTTAGGGTGCAAAAATGGCGAAAATGGCGGAATTTTCCTTGCTAAGAAAATATTTTGCAGGAGGCGTTCTGCAGGCCTGGTTTGCCCCTATGAATCACCACGGTAAGTTGCTACATAGCTCTCAATATGAGCTCTATAGC
Source organism: Cylicocyclus nassatus (assembly GCA_958299035.1). Lineage (NCBI taxonomy): Eukaryota > Metazoa > Nematoda > Chromadorea > Rhabditida > Strongylidae > Cylicocyclus > Cylicocyclus nassatus. The sequence goes on from CATQJL010000223.1 coordinate 83,631,544, forward strand.
TTTCTTTATACTTGAGAAAATAACCCGCGAACATGACGACTTTCATGTCGACCTTACTCCCTTCTACCCCTCTGGTGTGCCAAAATACTCATGTTTTGTAGACAAATCTTTGCAGCAGAATTTGCAGTTCTCAGAATGGACCAATCTGTGTAAAGTTACAGCCGTTACTTTGTAAGTGCCTTTCTTTCTGCCCTGACTTTCTTTACAACTTAATATTTTCAGCTCGAAATTGGGCATAAATATTAAGATATCAAACACTCCAATTGCGTTGAGACAAGATGATATTCTCCATTAGCGTGTAATTGACATTAACATGCAGATTGAGCAAAAATAGTAGCTTAAAACAAATGTGAACGATTATCATGCTACAGGAGAGCATTAAACTGTTGCAGAATTGATGCAGGTTGTTAAACATATTTGATGCAGCCCATAAAAGCATCTTCGAAGAGGGCATTGTGCTAAAAGCCTTTTGCAATTAGTTTCATCCGGTATAGTTAGGCTTTTATTGAACTTTCTTCATAAATTTCACTCCAGTACTTCACGCGATCTATTCGACGACAATGTGTGCTTCACTCGGTTGATATAGAAATCATATTTAGGTCTCATCGAAACCATTTCGCGACCAAATTATGGCCAAAACTATTTTGGAACAATTACGAAAGTTTCTTTTGTTGCTGGGATTGAAAGCACAAACGAACAGCTACTCGTTACGGATCCCAGGCATAAGCTAAACAACTACAGAAATCAAGTTCTTCGTACGGTCTTCAGCAAAAAATATGAGTATCGCGTCTGCGATACTTAGGCCCGTATGCACGTACATCCCCGGGGGGAGGGGATGTGCGTTTAACCATTGAAATGATCCCCGCTGGGGCTCCCCTCCCTTCCCCACGCGAACCCCCGTATGCAGAAAGACAATACCGGGGAGGGGATCCCCTGGGAGCAGGGGAGGGGAGCCTTCTTATGCAAAAAGAGAGATCGAGCGGGGAATTCATTTTGCTTCCGCTTTTTTGCAGTAATTATTCCTTTTTTCTTATAATTTGATAGCTACTCGCCTCCAATGTGTCTCGGCGATATTAAGTCGTTGCGGAATGCCGTATGTCGTGATTGCGGTCTCCGCACTAAAGAAATATTTCCTACATCCATTTCCAGCTGTTTTCATGGATGCTGCTCATTTTCGCCCATGCTGCCCATTTCAGCGTAAAGGTATTCAATAATGGAAGTCAAGGTGTATCTGCAGCGAATCGGTAGAAGACGTTATGCTGCCGAGATAAAAAAAGGGGGTGTGCCGCGGATATTCAAATCAGCATTTCTACACATAATTGAAGCTGCAAATCGTGCCAGCTTTCCATAAACGCTGTAGCTATCAGCTGTATATCGTCCTTTACCCCGGGGGAATGATTCCCAGCGGCCATCCCTGCTATGCACGAGGGGAACGCTGGGGAGGGGATTACCCCCCCCCCCCCTGGGGATCTCTACTTGGCATTAGGCAAATCTGCTACTTTCTAGTTTTTTTCCAAGCAGCTTATGTTAAGATAACAAAATAAAGGCAATATATCACATAATACGATGATTACAATGTGTTTAAATAGCCCATATGCTCAAAACTATTATGTCATATGAAAAATGCGCGAATTTCTCGAATGATCAAGAACTCCAACAAATATTCGAAATCGACAGCTATTAATGCTCGGGTTTCTTCTCGAGAGGCGAATATAGAAGAGAGAGACAAAATTGCAAGCTACAGGTCGCTAAGAGAGCAAATCGGCTTTCAAAGAAAATCTCTCATCAAGTTGAACGAAATGCTTGGTAATAACTGATTAAAACCAAAATATTGCTTCTTTGGCACGATCGACACCATCGAACCCCTACTCCGTTCCAGGGGATGTCGATCCCCTCCCCCGCATTGTTGAGCTCTATTCGTGCATATGGGGAGGGGAAGGGAAGGGATCATGGGATTCCCGTTGGGATTCGGCCGATCGATACCCCTGAAATCAACTACCGAATTTGTGGCAGCGAAATAATACCGCAAAGAAACGGCCCGCAAACACTGAAAGGAAAACGCAGAAACTACAAAACTGCACATCCATGAATTCTTCTATGAGAGAAGTAAGCCATAACATAATCGATGGGAAACTATAACGTGAAGATAGAATCACTACTTTGAAATCAACATTACTACTACGAAAGCACGTAAAGAGTAGAACAAATCCTTAAAACCAGTGACAGGGAAAAGAAGAAGTGACCAACGAAGAGAGATATAATGGGAGGGGTGGAAGGAGAAAAAGGAGAAGACGGAGAAAAGGAACAAAGACGTTGGAAATCACTATTCTTGTACGACTCATTCCAAAAGCCATTATTGCACACAAAAATTGGCTGAAAAAAGCTTTTTTGCCGAGGTCTTCTGGTAGCCGTGAGCCAGATGCGACTACCGCAATGACACCATCCCCGCTGTAGGTGCAGGGGAGGGGATCGCTCCCCTCCCCTCTGGGAAAGCGGAGTTCATGTGAGAGGATCGTTCCCCTGGGGATCCAGTTCCCCTCCTCCCCAGCGGGGATGTACGTGCATACGGGCCTTAAAGGTACTGTCCGGGCAAAAAGTCGATTTTGAGATTTTGCGCTTACCTGGGCCTATTCGCTATGCTTTTTAAATACACTGAAGAGTGCGAAAACGGCGAAAAGGAGCTCTAATGTGCGAAGAGAATTAGCAGATGGGCGGGATCTTCCCACTGCGAGCTCACCCTATCAGATCTGGAGCGAACTGCTCTTATTCCACTAGCCGTTCTGACATCCCACGGCCAAGCGCGAACGCGTGACTTGAAATCGGAACCGAGAAGATCGCTCCGGAAGCTGGTAGCGTGAAGTCGCAGACCCCGCTTACCTGCTGATTTCCCTCCTGCGTTAGAGTCCTTTTTCACAATTTTTGCGCTCTCCAGTGCGGGTTTTCGGATTCAACACAACGAATGGGCCCGGGTAGGCACAAAATCTCAAGACTGCGCATCAATTGCCATTATTCTTTAGCCTTCTGGATGCGCTGAAACTAGGAATGTGCTAAAAATCTTCCAATAGTAATCTTGAAGTTCTCCGACCTTTGGGACAGCTCTGGCCGTATTCATCAACGAAAACTGAGGGTAAACCTTATCCTCATGAGTAGAGTTTACTCTCAGGGTTCATTGGCCGTATCCATCAACGTACCCCTGTCAATAGGATAAGGCTGACACCAGAAAGATTTTAACCCGTACCGATCAACGAACCTTAAGGGTAAATCTTACCCTTCAAGGGAAACCATACACCAAAGAGATTAAACCGTACAAGTTTACCCTGCACTGAGCAAGATTTGGTTTACTCTGACACTTCGCACGAACCTGAAGTGACCTCTAGATGCACTACTTAGTCCTAGCAACACTGTTTTAACAACAAACACATATTTATGGTTACTATTATACTATCTCAAGCTTCCTATGGCTTTTGGTTTCGTTTGATGTTATCATCAGGTATTATATCCGGACGAATGTATGGTCAAAAAAAAGTTTTGAGTGAAGTACATGTCTAACTAAGCACTTTGATATAGTGAACATCAAGCTCATCAACTCGAGAAATTTCTCGTAATATGGTCCTCCTGGGTGCGGTAACTTAGGAACCCGAACCCAGTGGGGGACGGAACTTAGGAACCCGAGCCTAATTAACTCGATTCGGGGAGTGCCTGCAGGTTACAGCCATGCTCGCTGGCTCCGATTACCCACTAGGACGTAGCAACAATCTAAGCCCCGCCCCCTTGAGAGCCTGTTTGGAACCTAGCCAAGGAATGCTGAAAATCTCAATTGAATTTCAGGGCTGGCTCCAAGCCAAAAACCTTCAAAGTCATCGTACGAAGGTGAAATTAGGCTCAAAAGAAAGAGAAAAACCGTGCCATCATCATAAAGCAGCTACTGAATTGAACTGATTGAACACAACATTTTCTTCGTTCAAAACTTTATTCAAGTGTTAAATACTGAGAAATTATTCAAAAAACCGTCAAGTTTCTCAAAAAAAAAATCATTTGAGTGCTAAATCCGAGCAAAAAACTAGAATAACATTAGAGAAATGACAGTTTAAAAACTTTTCAAGATTGATAGTTATTTGCTGAAATGCTGAAATTTAGGCGAAAGACTAGAAAATCAATTGCGAAACGGCAGTTTATAGAATTCCAAAAATAAAAGTTTCTTTGTGTGCGGAAATCTGGGCAAAAGACTAGAATATCAAGAAATGAAAAATCAAGAACTTCACTAATGATACTGCTGTGTCTGTCACAGCAGTATCATTAGTGAAGTTCTTGATTTTTCATTTCTTAATATTCTAGTCTTTTGCCCAGACTTCTGCACACAAACAAACTTTTATTTTTGTGAATTTTATAAACTGTCGTTTCGCAATTGATTTTCTAGTCTTTCGCCTAAATTTCAGCATTTAAATAACTATCAATCTTGAGAGTTTTTGAACTGTCATTTCTCGAATGATATTCTAGTATTTTGCCCGGATTTAGCACTCAAATAAATTTTTTTCTGAAACTTGACGGTTTTTTGAATAATTTCTCAGTAATTTAACACTTGAATAAAGTTTTGAACCAAGAAAATGTTGTGTTCAATTAGTTCAATTCAGTAGCTGCTTTACGATGATGGCACGGTTTTTCTCTTTCGTTTGAGCCTAATTTCACCTTCGTACGATGACTTTGAAGGTTTTTGGCTTAGAGCCAGCCCTGAAATTCAATTGAGATTTTCAGCATTCCTTGGCTAGGTTCCAAACAGGCTCTCACGGGGGCGGGGCTTAGATTGTTGCTACGTCCTAGTGAGTAATCGGAGCCAGCGAGCATGACTGTAACCTGCAGGCACTCCCCGAATCGAGCTAATTAGGCTCGGGTTCCTAAGTTCCGTCCCCCATTAGGTTCGGGTTCCTAAGTTCCGTCCCCCGGTCCTCCTCCCTCCTCCCTCCTTCTCTCCCGTCGCAGTAGCGAATTGCCGATCCACTGCCTTCAATTCTCTGCATTATCTACGCGCGTACTATTTGCTCGTGGCACAAAAAGCTGATCTGTAGTTTGTCACAAAGATCAGAAGGTCATAACTTTTTATGATAAGGTTCTTTTGAAAAAATCATGAAAGCCAGTTCGTTAAACGGTTTCCAATTTGTGGAAATCTCAAGTCATAGTGGAGATCTGGATCGGTGGATCGGAATGCATATCATTAGATGCACCTGTTTGAGTTAATTCCAGATAAACTTCCGCATACCTACTGAGTGGCTTATTAAAAGAACTCACGAGAATCTGAGAGTTCAAATAAGGCAAACTTTCAGTGTCATTCCCTCGATGACCACTCATTCCAAAACACTTGTTTTTGTTTCCAAAATGCGTGCATTTGTAGTCGATCACTCAGCAAGCCAAGTACGCTATTCTAAGGCGGAGTTCGGAGCGCGATACGCATTAAAATCCCAATGACTTCAAACTTTTGACCGTTCACAACTTCTTCTGGAAGTCAATTATCAGATATGGAAGGTAGCTATGAAATCAGGTTGTCGAAACGTATCCAATGATTTATTTTTGACCCAAATCGCTACTGCAGCATGGGATCCTTCTTCTGCAAAAATTTTAAAAACTCGCTAGCTCGTCATACTAGAAGGTCAGTAGAATCGTACATCGTAATCTTCGTCTAGTGTGCTTCAGTGATTGTGCTTATAGTACAGAAAAAATGCATAAAGGTTGTGATACTTTTCCAGCTCGAAATTTTTGAATGTAAAATGAAAATGAATGAAAATCGCGGCGAATTAAATCGCGACGATCAAATCGCATGAACTCTGCCCGAGGCCATACAAATTTTCTCATCATTGTCCATTTGCCGATTTGATGATTACCCTTGCTGTTTTTGTTGCACGCGATACCTCTTCCAAACTTTTCTTACGGTGATTTTGGTATAATGTCCTCCCTCCACTAGACGCTTAGTGGACGTATTCGTGTTCGAACTGAAGCATGCCTGCAGTGGCAGACCACGCGCCTCAAATCCGTTTCAAGCTCATGCAGTATTCCTTTGTTTTTTCTACAGTGGCGTTTGTAATCAGAATTGACGAGTTTGTTGTTGTTTAGCTATACTTCACACTACTATGCTCGTTTTTCTAGCTCCATTTTCATGTGAGGTTGGGAAACGATGCATATGAGGAGTTCTTGGCACAAAGTTCATTGAAGTAACACTTTAGTTTAAATGGCATGAAATGTCGGAAAAACAAAAAATATGCTTGAGAATGAACTTAGGGCCAAAGTGCCCAGCTCTGCCCCAAACGGCATACTTTAGTTTGAATTCGAATTCGTCCACCAGGTGTCTAGTGGGGAACGATTATGGAAACCACTGTTTCAGACTATGAAGTGTAGCCTGATGCTCTACGCCATCGCCACGCTCTGCACCTTACTCACTGTGCACGCCTGGACCTGGGATAGTCGTGATCATTATTATGGTCCACGACCGTGGAGTCCACCGTTCAGACCAATTCAGCCAGATGCTCCACCGTGGTGGCAGAAAGTGCCATGGATGCCGAAGACCCCACGCCCACAATATCCATCGTATGGACCGTATCCACAACCGCAACCGCCACAGGGGTACCGGCCGCTTCAACCAAGTCCAGGATCGGCTTTTCAAAGATACGGGTAGAGGACTATATGTCGCCGAAGTGGGAGAGAGTCCCGCGAGGTCAATGCAGCGATGCTCAGCCTGTGCTTGTATTAATATATGTAAGTACTTGTTGCAGATGTCCGGCGGGACCTCCCAATTCCGGTGACATATATTTCCCTCCCCCACAGATACTGATCGTAGTATCGAATAAAGATGGCTTGATAGAATGATTGACTGGCTAAATGTGACTCTCCAATCCATACAAGTGAGAGAAAAGCAATGTTTACAGTAACTTTTTTATGCCAAATCCACCTGACTTGAGCGAGCCAGTAATGATTACTACATGAAAACTAGATAACTGAAGAACAAACCATTTCAAAGTGGTCACTGTAGAAATGCTCGACTAAATAGTAAGGATATTTTGAGAATATGTTGCAATTGCGATATCTGCTTGAAAGCCGTCCAAGTCCGAAGATGGTGAGATTCTGATGCAGTACTATAGCAAGGCCCTTAACTACCCTAATTTCACGAATACAACACGCACCTGTTTTTTTTTTAAACTCGACCAGCCTGAGTAAATCAAGAAATTTTACAACAAATGGATCCTCAACTCGCTGCTGAAAGAAATTTTGTAAGAGAGCGAACATTTTGCGCGGCACTGTGGTGCACGTGAGCTACTTGCACGAAAAAAAAAATGGAAAGCTGTGTCTTGTGTTTATGAAATTAGAGGGAGTAGATTCTAGAACACGCTGTTAAAAGGCTATTCCAAAGCATGAAAATAGCTTCAGAAAGTGCTGAATAACGGCAGTTGTAGGGAGGAGCCAATGGGCTAGGTTTGAAGAGTTCAAGTTATGTATAGTCTAGCATCTCGTGCCCAGCTTCAAACACCGAGTGTGGGGAGGTTAAAACATTTGGTTCCGAAGCGCTTGTCACAGTCGAATGAAGCAATTTTTCGGAACATATTTTTTAGACTTTTGAAGGCATGCTTAGCTAAAGTATATTCCGCAAACGACAAAAGTTGACAAAGAAATTTTGGAACCAAGTGATCACTTATGATCTCTCGCGACAACCGCTTGCCTGTGCTGGCGTTCAAGTTTTGCTTGGCTTGTATATCTGAATTTATAATAAGAATTTGATTTGCTCCGCATCTACCTACACATCTAAAGAAAAACACAGGGAAAAGGTTGATTAGGTGTAGTTCATCTCTTGCCAAATCGACTGAATAATCGAATGTTGAAAAGCATAAAGCTTACAAGTTTCTCTCCTTTCACATATTCATCTTGGCGCACTAATAAAAGCCAAAATTTCCTGCAATCACCAGTATTCCCGTGCTCGTGTTGTTTTTGACAATGCTCAGTATCTCACCAAGATCATGTGTAGCGCTCTGAAGGACCATAAGTGGACTTCCAGGCTTCGCTTTCCCAGACTATTGATTCTGTTCCATATTATTACACATGCCGCGTAAAGACCACTTGCCCATGGAGGCTGCCCGAAGGAATTTCGTTGTTTGCAGTTTGCGTTGTCTCAAAGTTCCAATTATTTACTGACAAGAATGGTCGGAATTCGATGGCCATTCCAAGTTAGCTGCAAATCATTGAATGTAGCATTGCTGGTTATCTGTTTTCTGTATAGGATAAACGCCTTTGTGGACGAAGTTTTGAAGTTCTATTGCAAGAAAATCGTATCAAACCGCAGAATTAGGCAATTATTGAGCTGAGCATAGCCCTTATAAAGTAACTTAGCTGCATACTACGACCCACATGAAGCGGGTAGTATGTTAGTAGTCGATGCAAGGTTGCTCTATTTAGTAGCGGCGGTCTAAAGTTTCCACTACATCGTTTTCTTCAGAGGCGTACGTGGTACGAGGTTTAGAATTTTAAGCCTAATTTTGCGAGTTTCTTCCTCCGTCCTCAGCTGCCTCGGTATTACTTCAGAACAGCAAAAACAAAAATCAAATAGCGTGAGAGATGTGGCGACTTGAGGATTATGGTATAGCCTAATGTACAAGGCGTATGGCAGGCTCTTTTCAGTACAATGTAAAAAGAGTGGTTCAGTGGTAATGTTTACCAGGGTATGCCACAAGGTGCTCGGAAGAACACGAAACGAACAGTGCGGGGCTACGCGCCCCGCCCCCCCCCCCCATGCAAGAAAGGGAGCCGCCATCGGCAGGGGTGCTGGCGTGGCCAGAACGAGAGATGAACTCAACTCGTCCACCGTTGGCGCGCAGGACTTGTGTGGCCGCACTCCAGTGCCACTAATACTAATGAAGATTGTCACACATTCCATTATTCGATCTGATTTAGTGTTCATTCACTCGCATAGCGGTACAAAAGGCGTAAAATCTATCACTTGGGAACAACTTTGTTTATAGTTTCGGCTCCATGTGGTTTTTGCCCACATTTTACTTCAACACTTGGACAAAGCGCAGAAATTTTATCATCAAGATGTCAACAGTTTACATATATTTGTAGGTCACTTCACAGTCAATACCACAATTTGTATGTGCCATATCTAAAAAAAAGACTCATGGAAAGTTGCAAGACCTAACCGCCAACCCATAACAACCATCTAAAGATTTTGCGAGCTTCATCGTAAGGATGCGACAGCATCTCAAAGAACCTTTTTGGCCTTACGCGCTTTGAAGCTCGCGCCCCCCTCACCCGCCCTCGAGGATGGGCCGCGAAACTTTTGAAAGTCACTTATATGGGTTATAAAAATGTGCAAGTGACTTATTTATACTTGTAAACAACTAAAATGATTTTTAAAATTCTTTAAAAATCCAATTTAGCCTTACAAACTTTTTCCAGATGTTAGGGGTTGGGAACTTACAAAAATTTTGAGAAGCACCCCCTACTCCTTCCCCCCCCCCCCGAATGGAAATCCTGGGTATGCCACTGCCATGAGCTACATCTTTGTGCAGGAATTTCCTCGAAGGCTCAGGTAAAGCTTGATAAACTTACATTTACGTAACCAACCCTTTCCTGGGCCGTATTCGCAAACTAAGAGATTTTTGAGCATTTTCTTGGGCTGAAGTACTTAACTCGGCATAGTGGTGATACGGAATTTTGCGTAACAGAAGCTAAGAGAGTCCGCCTAACGCGCAATTTTGAGTTCCACTCAAAGAATTTGCTCCATTCTTGTATGGTGGACTTCCATGCAGGTAGCATGCGCTGTGCAAAATTAGGGCTCAGGACATTTTGTGTAACATGCTCTACCTATTTCGTAAGAGACACACACAGAGTCACGTAAACAACCTGAGCCCTATAACTTATGATCCTCTCCGCGCTATCGCCTATTTTTGTGAATCACGGAATCAGGCAAGATAATGATAAGTATCGAACTCTAATCAGAGATACCGGTAAACAGTTTCACTTCTAGTGCTGCTAAAGTACGCGCCTATGCTATTCAACTGGTTATTTATAATTCACTCAGTCAGTGAATCGTTGCAAGATCGTTTGTATATGGAATATGGAACAACAAGGCATTCATTCCATATACCAATATGCCTTACAACTTTACGCGACCTTCCTCTTCATCTGCTCTCTCCTGCCTTGCTTTCTTATCATGAGATGACGATAACCAAAGAATTCAAAAACGATGTTTTGCACGGCTGAGAAAGCTTTTCCTAGCTCAGTTCAATCATTTGGCATAGGCCAACAAAAATCTTAGCGAAAAAACGAGAATATCGGAAAAGAAGTTTATTTGAGCGTTTCGGATAATTTGCAACGCGCTCTTCCAAAAATCAAATTCTAAGTCCCATTTCTCCGCCTAGACATCAGTAACAAAAACAGCTGTCTTGAAAAATTCCAATATTAACTGTAAAATCTATGCATTTCTGTTCAGATTTTACGAGTTTCGACCGAAGCATATCCTTATCTCTCGAGAAATGAAAATAATGGAACAATGGATCAAGACCTATTGATCAAACTGTTCAAGGAAAAGTATGGCTCGAAGAGGGTGCTGTAAGTACGACACTATGAAAACAATTTGACTCATAGAGCAGGGACATGAGCAGAAACAAAGCGAGCTGTACCCACATTGTCGTCGATCTCAAGAAAAATGAGTACCCTTCCTTGGCTCATACAATTTCCTAGTGGCCAACAATTGCAGACAACTTTCGTCTAGTATCGTACTCTTTCCAAGGGAAATAGTCACCGTTGAGTACGCTACTGAATGTGAGGGAGAGCACAGGGGATGGTAAGAATAATTCATTCAAAGGCAGCGTCCAGGCAGAAATTCGACTTCCATTTTTTTGCCTTATCCAGGCCTTTTCATGGCGCTAATTCCAAATATAGTGCCGAAATGCGTAATATTTCAAAAAACCGCATTTTTGAGACAATTTTGGGGAAGCGTGAACGAATGGAAAGACACTACGTGTTCGACTGTGTTTGTCACTTAAAAACACGTCAAGGGCTAAGGAGAATGCGTTCAAGGGGGCGGGCTGTGCGAGGCAGTGGGCGTGGGTCCTCGAGGCTTGGCGTTTTCTGCGCTTTCTCCTTTTACAGGGGTGTTCAAGAGTCGGATTTGCGCGATAGTTCTAGATCAAGGTCCTAGTACTAGGATATGATAGTAACCAAATGTGTTTAGATCTGTCTAGGCGCTGCCTTTAAGCTAGCGCTTACACGATGCTTATTCAGCCCCGCAAGCACTAGAGGCGTAGAAAGTAAAAGTACTAGAGTTTTCAGCTCAAGCATTTTTTTCGCGAAAAACAGCCGTACATTCGGAAGTCCGTTATGATAAAGAGAAGGCACTCGAGTTTCCATAATCAAGCAAACTGAAGCCAATTATAGGGAGCATTCTATACGCATTATGGATGGAAGATACGTTTACATATCTGACGAAGTAGGAAAAAACGCTAACCAGTAAGTGTTGTTGAGGATAAAAGTTTCAGTAAAAGCGTAGTGTTAAGGAGTGTGATTTTTCGCAAAATTGGCGTCGGATATAGGCGACTGACTACTGCTATTCTAAAGCCGCCCAAAAGTGAGTAACGATAAGCTCATCTAGAAAGTTTTTTTGACACGGAAAATATTTTTTCCAGAGCTTAGCGAAGATAATATCGATACGAGTAAATGGCAAGTCGATAAAGAAGCTTTGACATTTGATAGCTATGCTACAACAATGATAGGTTACTTGCTTGAAATTAGTGTGATCCATTGCACAATATGCAGTATGTTACCGACCGCGCGCTCCCACCAATCAGAGGACGAGTCGTATTTGCGTGAGCGAATACGGTAGCATACTGTAGCACTGCAGAAAGACACCTGCATCAGACTTTTGTAGAGGGGAGGTGGGGGGGGGGAGGCATGTCTCAAAAAAGTTCTGTTTCTTTTACAAGGCTAAATTATATTTTCATAGAATTTAGTAAATCATTGACTATATAAAGTGTAGCGAGTAACTTGCACATTTTCACAGCTCATGTAAGCAACTTTCATATTCCTCTCCCCCCCCCCTGATCCCTCTTCTCGGTCCGCCACTGTCCTGCATGTATACATATCTAATACAGTGATGGCCATAGCTATAAAGCCACCCTAAAAATCACTGTAACTTGCTCTTTCTTGTTCGAAATTGTCTGAAAAACCGCTATTCTGTGGTGAGACCAACATCATATCATTGGCCAGGACGGCTCCCGTTTCATTGATTTTGGCCGGAGAAAAATTGAAAAATTTGAAAAAAAAGGGTTCCCAAGGCTGGTCACAGCTATAAAGCCACCTCTCATTTACAATCAGTACCACGTTCTTGAGGCTGAAAAAAATATAAAACATTTACCACACTTGGAAGGAGTCGCCTTTTCAAAAAGAAGATTCAATTCATCCTGCATTTTCTGCTTCATGTATAAAAAGTTATAATGTTTGGAAAAACTGCCTTTTCACCGTATTCTCAGGCATTTGTTTGATTCGAATAAAGTAGGCTTCGCCGGGCTTTCACAATGAGTATGGTGAAAAGCGCAGGAGTCAACATGGCGTAGCCGCTGGTATTGATATACGAAGCTCAATCTTACTTAGGTGTAAACGAACTTCTGAAACGTAAATCTCGATTTCTGACGCGCGAAAATTTTTTTGTTGGAAGTTGACACCTTGTTTGCATGGTGACGTACTCATGCAGAAGCTGTCAGGCTTTTTACAAAGACATTAGCGGCATTGAAGTTAGAACGCTTTGTCTGCAGTTCGGTTCTGCGCAGTGTATCTCACATGACTTCAAATTTTACTGCTTTGAACTCCTCTTCAAGTCAAATCTTACAGAACTGTCAGAAATACTAGAGCTTCGAAGTTTTGAGGGTTTCCCGCTCGATCGAGAGGTCGGGGTGTGTCACGATCAGGCAGAGGGCACCACTCATTTTTGAAAAAAAGGCGTTCAAGGCGGAATCAAAATCCTGAGGGTTGCGATGACGTTCAAGCTATGCGCACGAGTCTATTGTTGTACAGGCGACGTGCTGAGCACGCGACAAAGCTTTTCGGGCATTAGAACTCAATTTCTGCGGCTCGAAAATTCGTCTACCTGGAGGTGAGGTTGGGGCTCGTTTATCAATATCAGCGACTGCGTCATGTTGACTCCTGCGCTTTTCACCATACCCATTGCGAAAGCTCGGCGAAGCCTAGGACCTTCATTCGAATCAAACAAATGCTTAAGAATTCGGTGAAAAGGCAGTTCTTCCAAATATCAAAAGTTTTTATACATTTTAAGGCAGAAAATGCAGGATGAATCTTCTTTTTGAAAAAGTGTGGTGATGTTTACATGTAGATATTCTATATGTACAAAAAATTTCAGCCTCAAAAAACGTAGTACTTGAATATGGGAGTTGGGAGATTGAAAATGGGAGGTGGCTTTATAGCTGTGACCAGCCTTGGTAACCCTTTTTTTTCAAATTTTTCAATTTTTCTCCAGCCAAAATCAATGAAATCGGTAGCCGTTCTGGTCAATGATATTTGCGCACAGAGTAGCGGTATTTTAGACAATTTTGAGCAAGAGAGGACAAATTACAGTGATTTTTGGAGTGGCTTTATAGCTATGGCCAGCACTGTATATAATTAATCGTTGGCTCAATTCAAAAATCTGCAATTAACGGGAAACCGAGGGCGGGTCCTGAAGCGAACGCTATTCCAGATAGCACCTTTAGATTACTGGTTCGCTAGTTTTCGGATCCAAATCAAGCATCATATTCTATCACCTATTTCAGAGGAGATGTTCATTAGTGGTGCAGTCGAAATAAGCAAACAAGCTTCTGCAAAACTGCTACTCATAGGTCTTGGAGGAGGATACATAAGCACATACCTTCACCATAATTTTCCTCAGGTGAAAAGTAAATTTTCCCGCACGGGCGCATGAAAATATATTTTAGATGGACATTACTTCAATTGAGCTGGACCCTCAGATGGTAGAAATTGCAAAAAGATGGTTCAATCTAGAGCAGGGTGAGAAACATCACGTCTTCATAACTGATGGTGTAAAGTTTGCGAAACGTGCCGCTACGAACGGTAAGTAGATTATTCTAGAAGTTAGCAAAACACTAGAAAAAATATATAAATATACTTTTTATCGAAAGATACATGACCTCCCCCCTCCCCTTTTTTTGAAATTTCCTAACCAACAAGAGACTTAGCTTACAGGAACGACATATGATGTGATTCTTTTGGATGCAAGTGCAGATGTTCCCAAGTCGTTGTTCATTGCTCCTGTTGAAGTTTTTGTCACTACTGATGTAGCCAAAAATTTCGGCAAACTTCTAAACGAAAAAGGTCAGGTTTACTTTGTAGTAAGAAATGGAAATAAGGGCTTATGTGTACATGTACGAAATGCTAACATAAGGGAGCCTAATTACATGGGCTATAAAAATAAAACAATAGCAAAATAAAAAAATAAATAAAAATGTGCACGTGATTTGGTTGTACTTGTAAATAACTAAATTCGATCTATCAAATTTCTGAAAGATAAAGCTTAGCCTCGTAAATAATTTTTTTTCAAAGAAATCTTAAGATTATGGGGCGGAATTCCTGAGAACGCCACTGCTGTATCTTTCTTTGCTATCTGTCTTGTGAAAGTTTTCACATTCTCAAACCTGAGCATGATAGATTGCAGGACATCGTCGTACAAACTAAAAATTCACTTTTGTGTGATTCCCTGGGGAGAGTTTGTTTTTAAGGTCGTTTACCTTTTCATAGACTCGATGAAAACATCGTGAAGTTGTATGCAGGATCTGCATAGCATAGCTAGGCATAACAAAACAAATAGAATGCAAAGATCGTGAGTTTCTCGATAAACTTCAGCTTGCAAACAATGGCTCGATAACTTATATTACACCTATTTCATTATGAACATGTCTAGCAGTGTCATAATAGATCCTCGGAATAACTTTATTTATCGAATCAATGAGAAGAGACACGGCTTTGAAAACAAGTGCTGTTGCTCTGGGAATCTCTTCAGGGTTTATACAAAACGACGGTGAAATTCTCACGTCGTATATTATATGAGAACCTTCACAAGTTAATCCAAAAAAGATACAGATACTTGGATCAGCAAGACAAGGCGCTCCCATCTCAGCTTTCTCTCCCCCCCCCCACCATCGAGGATGTACGTGGTTTCCTTATTTGTACCCATATACGTATAAAATTTAATACTTCAGTTCAGCAGACATTGACTCCAAGAGCTGATGCCCAGCCTACACAGGCTTACACTGAAGTCAACCTTTTTTTTCAATATATTGAAAAGCTTAAGCAATTCAGGTGCACTCATCATCAACATTCTTTGCGCCCACAATTCCTATGATAGATGCGTCAAAGAGGTTAGCCTTTGTCTGGAGATTCCAATGAGTAAATCAACAGAGCTTCCAGCTACACCGCATTTACGGAACGGCTTTCAAATTCTGCACCTTTAAAAAATTACACAACTCATCCAATCTGGTAAAATCTATTGATTATGTAGTAACTCACTGCAAGTAACTGGTTCAGGTAATGACATGCACACAGAAACCTGCACCTAGTGGCTTAGCTACATTATATGAGAATTTTGCCAATTACGCGAAATATAATGCAAGAGTTAGCGAGAAATGGTCAGAGTGAACTCAGGAGAAAAAACTATTTTTCTTCTGCGAAATCATTTATTTAACGTGGTCGTGAAAATTTCATATGTATGTAGACTATACTCCTATTCTGCTTTGAGTCGTGACTCAAATTCCTCCTCATTTCTGCAATAACTCGTAGTATTTGTCATTTGGCACACACGTAAAATAGCTTGTGATGTATGAAAAGACGTATAAATAATACGGAAGTACCTTGGTCAGACATGGGTGGAAAAAATCCAGATTATGTGTTACAGAACTGCACTTGCAAGTTAACTTATGGTTAGAAGAAAATCTATCAGGTTTTTCGAAAGTTCCACCCTTATTTGTACCCCTTTTGAACTGCCGATTCTGAAGGAAAAACCATTATTCATGAGCATTGCTTGTATTCTTCGAAAACACTTTTCTATTTTTTCATGCATATATCCGTTTTCGTAGGCCTCGTTTATTCTGTGGTTCGTACCTTATAAGGGCGGCAACACAAATGCCTTTGCTCTATTGCCGTGAAATTCACAGGAAAAAAACTTCTTTCAAAGGATATGTAAAGTTTTCCGGAGACTTGCAATAGAAATACTCAACATTATGATTTTAGAATTTTGAACTGAAAATTTTTGGCATAAACAACCCTTGTTGTTGTTCGCACTGCATCACTGTGCGGCTTTCTTCGGTGGTTCGCATCACCTCTCCTTTCATTATGTCTTTATTCACAATAGAATACAGATTTGTTTATTTGTTTATTTGATAAAGTCGACAACAAAACAATCATATCTTTTGAGGCAAAGAAAGTACATCCACGGTCGACTAAGGAGTCTTGCTGCCTCTCAGAAATTGTGTCCCCATTTTTTTGAAGGCCAGCGAGCCTACGGGCGGAGGCTAGCTGGCTATAACCCCATCAAAAAGTATTTCCAAAAGGACAGCAAGACATGCAGACAGAACAAGAAAAAAAACGAACAGAAAATCAATGAAACTTTCATGAGGTGGATAGTTCATCCGAGAAAGGGAAATGAGGTAGAAAAGAAACGATGTATGGCTTATGGCTTATTGCAGTGGTTTTTTTCAATGTTTTTCCTAGGGAATAGAATAGGAGGAATAGCATATAGTGCGATTTCCTCTTCTGGATAGAGGAACCAAAACCGGCTAGAGTGCTGCTGTTGAGAGGACAAAGGGGAACGACCTCTTCCGCTTCTGCAATTAAAAATCAGAATGACCCTTGCGATTTCAAATATTTTTGAACTTCTCTGTTGAAAATGAAGGCGTTTCTCGCAGTAACAGCTTCCACAGGGAGATCATTCCAAGTTTTGACTACGCGCACTAAGAAGGAGTTGAAGAACTGCTTAGTTCTAACTTTTCCTACTACAACCCTGAAGTTGTGTCCTCTAGTGAGATTGTTAAAAGTTGACAGTCTGAAAAAATCTTGCATTCTCAGCTCAACTCTTCCAGTCATAATTTTGAAGACTAGATCTTGGTCGTACATCACTCTTCTAAACCGAAGGGAGGTCGCGGCGAGTATGAGAGCCTAGCTTTGTATGACAGTCGAAACATTCCAGCCCGGGCAAAGATCCTAGATGTGAAAGATCGTTGGACTCGTTCCAAGGCATCAATTTGGGCTTTCTTATAAGGGGACCATAGAGGAGTACAATATTCCAACAGAGGCCGCACATAGGTGACGAAGAGGCGGAAGAGCGTTTTGACATTCGTGGTTTTAAATGCGCGTAGTATGTAATTACATCTGGTGTGAGCAGCATCAATTATATCTCTTATGTACTTCTCGAACTCCAACTGGGAAGAGTAAGTCACACCAAGGTCTTTAGCATTATTCAATATTCGAAGATGTTGTTCTCCAATACTGAATTGCCACTGGGGGTGCATAGCCCCGACTGGCATAATGAAGGTTTTTTCAATGGAAATGTCGAGCTCCCATCTTTTGGACCACCCCTCTATGGCATTTAAGGCGTTCTGCATCAGACTAGGGGAATTATAGCAAGAAAGCTTGGTATCGTCAGCATAAATTGAGCAGAGTATATTCTGGGGAAGGCATGTCGGTAGATCATTGATATATAGCAGAAACATCACAGGACCTAGGCAAGTTCCCTGCGGCACACCGCTCGTTGTTTGGTACGTAGAAGAGAAGGATTCATTGACTTGCACCTTTTGCGTACGGTTAAGCAGAAAAGATTCCAAAAATTTGAGCAGTCTTCCCTGAATGCCATACGCTCTTAGTTTCTTAAAAAGTAGATCCAAAGGCACAGAATCAAATGCTTTTTTGTAATCTAGGTAGCAAACTGTAACAAAACTTTTATCATCAATAGCTTTTTGCCACATAGGCACTGTGGACATGAGAGCTGACAGTGTAGATCTTTTGGGAAGAAAGCCGTGCTGCGCATTGTGGATTAGCTGGTTCCTTTCAAGATAGGAGCAAATCTGTTTGTTGATTATTCTTTCAAAGACTTTGCTAACCGAAGATGTCAAACAAATCGGTCTATAATTCATGACGTCAGCTTTGCAGCCTTTTTTAAATATTGGCTTCACAATTGCGGTGCGCCAGAGTAAAGGAGTTTCTCCCCGGAGAAGGAATCTTTGGAATAGTAACGCCAATACTGGAGCTATACCGAGAGATGCCTTACGAAGGAAAATGTGTGGTAGTTGGTCAGGGGACGTGGATCTCCTAAGTGGGAGGCGCCTCAAAATATGATAGACTGTATCCGTGGTGATGTCAAGATAATCGAGTCTGGCGTTTGTAAAAGATGAGCATTTTGCTTCAGAGGTAGTAGGCTCTTTATAAACGCTTTTAAAGAATTCGGCAAACCTTTCTGCTTTGTCCTTATCACTCTTACAAGCGTGCCCAGCAGAGTCATATATAGTACCGATACCGTTAGACATCTTCAGGTTTTGATTGCAGAGGCGATAGAATGCTTTGATGTTGCGGCTACGTGCGATTCTATCCTCTTCTGCAAGTCTACAACGGTACAACTCTCGCTTGAGTTTTCTTGAGAACCTCATATACTTCTGAGGGCCAATTCTATTCCTCGCATGATAAAGCCTAGAAACCTTCTCTTCAAGCCTGAGTATCCTTTGCGGATACATGAGGGTGTGACCACGGGCAACTTTACGAAGGCACAAAGTTGTTTATAGCGTTATAACAAACATGAAGGAATAAATCGTAACAATGATCTGCCGAAACTGCGCTTAGAATGATGTTTCTCCAGTCAATTTCCAACAATTTTGCATTTATGGCAAAATAGTCTGCATGAGCAAAGTCTAGAAAGTATTTCTCCGGCAAAACAACCCTACGACGCTTACGCAGCTCAAAAGCTATAGAGCGATGGTCCGATGTAGAGAAGGGTGCGCAAACTTGAAGATTTTTTATAAGTCTACAGTTATTGGAGAACACAAGGTCGAGCAATTGCAGATCTCGAGTAGGGTATTTCACTAATTGGTGTAAGCCATAAACTTCTATAAGCCGCAGAAGTTCCGCGGAGCTGGAGACACAGCAATGACTTCCCAAACTACCACTATACCAACGAGTATTAGGCAGGTTGAAGTCTCCCAAAATAATACAGTCTTGGTTTCTATCGAGCATCTCTGCAAAGTATCTCACTGCACCTCCAAAGGATGTGCTATCACATTGAGGACTTCGGTATACTAAAATAAAGTAGGTGCAACCAGCTTTTTCAGTTAAACAAAAACATAGACACTGGCAGTAGGGAGAAAAGTTTTGGCTGGCAACTAAGTGGTGCTCTATCCTCCTGCTAATAAGGGAAAGGACCCCTCCTCCCACGGTGTTGCCTTCTCTATCGCATCTATATATATCAGATTACACGACTATATACAAACATTACCATACTTACACTTTCCTTTTCCTTTCTGTTATCTGGGTTTGCCTTTTGGAGAAGAGTTACATTCGAAGAGATGGTGGCAGAATCATGGAAGCCAACCTTGGGCTCTTTGCCTCTTCCCTTAAGTTTGCTTCTTCTATGTCAAAACCTAAGAAGATATAGCTTAACAGTGAGATGTTGCACCTGTGTCATTCGTCCTGATCTATCTCACTGCTCAACCGCTAAAATGCAAAAATACGGAGGGACGTTCACATCCCTCATTATTGACGCTCCAACTGTTTAAGCACAATCGAGGGCTCCAGTTGCGTCATCCAAAACACTTTCGATGACCAGAAATTGGCTTGTCATGGAGATCTAATTCAAAGGGTAGCTCTGTCACCGGGTCGTATCTCACGCAAGTAACGTTTCCTCTTACAGCGTGTAAGAATCGCGGCATCCAGCAAGGCCCGGGGCTTGCCAGAGTCGTTCTGTCGGGTCGAGGCTAGAGGGCCGGGGCTTGCCCGAAAACTACATATGCAGGGAGTCCTGTAAGGGCCGAGGCTCGCCCGTGTGGTTTGTCTCGGGCCGCGGGTGTTCCGATGAAATATTGAAATACCAAGTGCGCATATATGAATACCAGTGCTTCGCCTCTGCTTCGCAGAGGCTCGCACTGGCCATCAAGAAACGATAGTAAACTTACGATGTGAAGGCTTTCTTTTAGATTATTGTCAGGTTGACTGCGGTGAGAGAGTCCTAATTAAAAATGAACCATACTCGCTATCAGAACCTCACATGCTCCAAAGTGTAAATCATTCCTCACCGTATTTTCGTAACAGACAGACTTACAGACCGACAAATAGGCGGCTTATTATGAACCATGATATATGAAATACCAAGTGCGCATATATGCCGCACTTGGTGCAAGTACGGCACGGCGGGAGCCCAGCACCTCTTCCGGAATTTCAAAATTGTGTGCGGTGACACACATCGCACCGAGGTGACTAGACGGATGACGCCTACTATATATCGTTCGCGTTGCCGCACTTTGTTTTGTTGTTCAATTGGTCTTCCTCATATCTCCTAAACAGATATCGGCGGCACAGCCCCACAGAGCTGTTTGAAAAGTAGGCTTATGCCCTGATAACCTTGGATCAAAAAAATCTCTTGTAAACGTTAGAAAGATCCTTTAAAGCAGTGCTGCACCATGTGCAGCACCGGAATGTGTTAAATTTCTTATGGCTTGATAGTCGCCATAAAGACAACAGTCACGGTGAGCTACATCTTTGTGCAAAAGTTTTCTCAAGTACTTAGGTAAAATCTTGGCAAACCGGCGCCGTATTCGTAAAATAATAGATTTTCAATCACTTTCTTGGGCTAAAGTTCCTAGCTTGCACATTTACTTGTCAGACTAACAAATTTACAAACGGGTGATACGTACCAAATCTTGCATGACAAAAGCCAAGTGGATCCGTCTGACGCGCGTTTTTGAGCGTTCCACTCAACGAATTTGCACCTATTTTGAACGCTACTGCATGACGAAGGCGCAGAAGTAGTATTAGTTGAGCGGGCGCGAACGCGGCGCGCGCGTATGTTCACCGTTTTGGATCCTGTGTCTCATGCGCTCTGCGGCTAATAGACCGCGTTCGCATCCAAAGATATTGCGCCTTCGTCATGCAGCAGCCTATACATAGTGGACTTTCATGCAGGTAGCATGCGCTGT
>CATQJL010000223.1:83657752-83813150 GCA_958299035.1 Cylicocyclus nassatus
TTCAGCTTTCACAGGTATTTGTTTCAGAGAACTTTTTCTTCTTATTGGCACGGCACAACTTCAATGTTTGTATCCTAATCTTATTCTAATGAACGAAGGCTATTGATTGATTTTGCACTATAAATGTAGAGTGAACCTAGCCCTATAATATGCAGGTTAAGGTTCCACAAGAGCTTCAAAGGCAAAAGAGCTGTAAATATTTAAATAAGGGGTACGTTTGCTTCGGCTTGTCTTTACTATTGTAGTATTGTTTGCTTCAAGAAGTATATCTCGAGGAAGTACAATGCAAACGATATGATTTTTTTGAGGAATACTGGAAACTAGACGAAGAACTCAAATGCAAAATTTGACTGAAAAGCGAGGAATACTAACAAAGTTACTACGTTGAAAAGTTAGGCTTAAGGACTTTTGGGACACCCTGTATAACTTGCGTGAATTGATAAAATGCCCCATCTTCCGTACATTTAAAATTTGCTTGCAATGAGTTATGGATAGTTGGAATACTGCCAAATCGCGTGAAGTATGCCCGGCCCTTTACTTGTTTGAAATTAATGCGTGTCTCTATTGCACGATATGCAGTACATTACCGTAACCCCGCGCTCCTACCAATCAGAGGAGAGGTCGTATTTACGTGAGCGCATACGGTAGCATACTGTAGCATGCAAAAACACCTGCATTAGACTTTTGTATGGGGGAGAGGGGTGTGTTCCCAAAACAGTATTTGTTTATTTACAAGGCTAAATTATGTTTTCATAGAATTTCAAAATTCATTCTGATTATATACAAGTATGGTTAGTAAGTTGCACATTTTCATAGCTCACGTAAATAACCTTCACACACAACAAGTCCGATGGCAACGATGATGGACAGAGCACGTAATATGGTGGTAAAAAGTGCCCGCAATAAGACAGACGGCTTGATCGGGGAAAAAACAGTATTACCAGCGAGGATCCTGAACCGAAGAATGATAGTGCTAATAGATACTGGGTCGATGATTAGTATCATGCCCATCAAGGTACTAGTAGATGCGAGCGAGAGAGGATATGATGTGGACTCTTTGAAGTTCCTAGAAGTGGAAGAGGGAAGTACTTACGACGCTTCAAACAACATCATGAAGTTCCTGGGAGGGGTGAAAGTTGAGGCAGAAATTGAAGAAGGATTTAGAAGCACAGTGGCATTTCATGTGACAAAGGAGGGAGACGAAGCGCTCCTAGGAACGAATGCATTGAAGAGCTTAGGCATCTCCTCCAGCAGTCAAAATCGGAAACCACAGCAAAAGTAATGGAGCGAGTCGTGATACCTCCGGGCAAAACGAAATTAGTGAGAATCAAATGTGAAGAAAGGGAGCAAGAGAGGCAGAGCACCGAGAATGCTTTATGGCCATCAAGAAGAGAGGTATCAGATGGAATTTTCATGGTAAAAGAACAGGAGGCAAAGGTGCCAGTGTTGAACACGACTACTGAGCCGATAGTGCTGCATCAGGAAGAAGAAGTAGGCACATGGGAAACGAACAAATGGTATGAGTCGGTGGAGGACTCAGGTGCTATGATGTTGGACAGCGATGATTGGAGCTCGCAAGGAAGCGACAAACAGGCAATACTACAAGACCAGATAAGAGAAAATAGGGGCTCAAAAACGCTGGAAGCAGACATCGAGGACGTTCTGAAAGAGTTTGAGGACGCTTTCGCAGTCAATGAAAAGGAGCTGACGCAGACAGACCTGGTTAAGATGAGCATCAACACAGGTGACCACGAACCACTCAAGATAAAAGCGAGGCCGGTACCTTTAGGCATCAGGGCGAAGCTCAGAACAGATGTTACAGGACCTCGAAAAAAGATCTATCATTGAGAAGAGCGCATCAGAATGGGCATTTCCTATAGTGTTAGTGGAAAAGAAAGACGGGTCGTTAAGACTGTGTGTCGATTACAGGGAGCTGAACAAACGTATCAAATTGGACTCTTATCCCCTACCAACAATGGATGCTATACTACAAAACATGGCAGGAAAGAAATATTTTTCGACCATGGACATGTGCAGTGGCTACTGGCAAATACCAATAGCTGAGGATTCCAAGGAAAAGTCGGCGTTCACAACACCGGAAGAGCTATATCATTTCAAAGTGGTGCCTTTCGGGCTGAGCACAAGTCCAGCAGTATTTCAGAGGCTTATGGATGCTGTGTTGGGAGACCTGTTGGGAAAAGATGTGTTTTGTTACATCGACGATATTATGATTTGTACGCACACCAGAGACGAGCATATTACACTCCTGCGCGAAGTGTGCAAAAGGATGAAAGCTGCAGGTCTGAAGCTCAAGGCGAAGAAGTGTTTCTTGTTACAGCCAGCTGTGTCATTCTTGGGACACAGGATAGATAGCAAAGGTGTTCACATGGATCCTGAGAAGGTGGAAACAATCCAGAAGTATCCAACACCCATGAATGAAAAGCAGTTGAAACGATTTCTAGGAATGGCATCGTTCTACCGCAAATTTTGTTTAGGATTTTCGAAGCAAGCAGGTCCCTTGTTCCGCTTGACATCAAGCGCGAAGACGTGGAGGTGGGGATCCACAGAAGAAGAAGTTTTCAAGAAACTCAAAGAAATGATCTCAACAGCACCCGTACTCGCACAGCCAAACATCGCGAAGGCAAGAACGGGAGGCAATCCCTTTATCATATGCACAGACGCTTCCACAACAGGAATTGGGGCAGTGCTGACGCAGAAGGGAGAAGATAATGAGATGCACCCTATCTACTTCGCGTCAAAATCGCTAAGTAAAGCAGAGCGGAACTACTACGTGACGGATCTGGAAGCACTAGCAGTTGTTTTTGCAGTGCGAAAGTTTCATATGTTCATATACGGTCTACCTACAATAGTTTATACCGACCACCTGCCGCTAACAGCGCTCTTTAAGCGATCGAATGTATCAGCTCGAGTTCTCAGATGGTCATTGGAGCTGCAGAGATACAACCTGAGTATCCAGTATGTCAAGGGAAAAGCCAATGTAGTGGCGGACGCTCTGAGCAGAGAAGGAGCGTGGAAGGAGGAAGCCGCAGTAGGAGAATGCGGAGAAGCTGTGGTGAACACGGTGTCGGTAAACGTTGAGTCCAAATGGATGGAAGAATTGAAGAACGATGAAGAGTGGAGATCGGTAATCGACATGCTCTCGGAGGGGAAATTAGAAGAGTACGTGAAAATAGCGGGCATGACACAACCCATACGCATAGCAGACTTTGCTATAGAAAACGGAGAGCTCACAATGTTTACAAGAGAAGGACTACAGGTACATGTCGTACCGAAAAGCCAAAGGAAAGAAGTTTTTCTGGAGGCGCACAAAGAGGTTCTAGCAGGGCATTTTAGTGCAAAAAAGATTTTCAATCAACTGAAAAGAAGGGTGTTCTGGCCAAGGATGGCCCAAGACATTCACAAATGGACGCGAGAATGTCAAAAATGTTTCGTTGAAAACGCCCGCAGCAAACTGGTACCACCGTTGAAACCGATCGCAACCACAAAACCGTATGAGGTCATTGGGGTAGACATACTGGAGTTAGGTCAGACCACGAGTGGCAATAGATACGCAGTCACTGTAATCGACCATTTCTCCAAGTATGCAGCAGCCTATCCAGTTCCAGACAAGAAAGCCGGAACAGTGGCGAAGGTGATATTTGGAAGATGGATAGCAGACGGTTGTCGGTGGCCGAAGGCAATTTTGTCCGACAGAGGAGGTGAATTTGAAAACAAAGTTATGAATGAGATCGTAAGGATAACAGGAATGGAACAACTCTTTACCAAGGGTTACAATCCACGAGAAAATGGTATCACGGAAAGGCTGAACAGCACCATCGTTACTATGCTACGGAAATGTACAGAGGTCCCCACGGAATGGGACACACGATTGCCATTCTGCATGATGGCATACAACATGATTCCGCACAATGCTACAGGAGAAAGCCCATACTTCATATTGCATGGAACAGATCCAATCTTTCCATCGAACTTGATTCCGTCCACGGGGGCGAGCATCTATCAAGGAAGCGGTGGAGAATCCGAGTACAAGACAGAGTTGCTGCAAGCCATTGCAGACGTACAACAGCGCGTTAGAGCATATAATGAACGCACAAGAGCAAGGATGAAACTGGAGTATGATAAGAGGAACCATGTAGAGAAAATCAAGTATCCAGAAGTCGGAAATAGAGTATACATGAAATGCCCAGCAGAGAAAGGGAAAACATCACATCCAAAGCTCACAGGTGATTGGGCAGGACCATTTAGGGTCTTAGACATCAGTGAAAACTCAGCACTCATAATCAGAATTGGGGAAAACACAGAGCCCATTAGAGTACAATTTGACATGTTGAGAGTTGTGCCCGCAGAGATCCCGAATGACCGTATTGATACTGTGACTAGTAGAGGGAGAAGAGGGAGAAAGAAACAAGTAAAAACAAAGTGTGCTAAAGTAGCCATGTATTTCAGGGACGCATATATCGAGGATGAAGCACAACCAGGTCATCTCCTACACCAATGCTTAGACGAACGCCTCGCAAAGTCGCAGTTGAATGAAACTGAAGGAGTGAATTTCCCAGTTGCCTTCGGGCGAGAGACAGTCGGAAGTGTTTGGAAAGCCTGGGTAGCCTGCAGCATATTTGGACGAAGCGACCTCGACTTGGAAGAAAAGATCAGGCTGTATCGCGGAGGATCAGTGTGCTTAGACGCGAAAGCCTTGCAGAAGGTGTTGCACTTGGCATCCGAGAAGTGTACAGAGTGGACGGAATTTATCTGCAGCAAGAGTGGAATAAAGAAACACACTCCAATCAGAGGATATGACGTTGTCGGGATGTATGACGAGGCACTAAGAGGATTCAAAGTCGAGATGGCGTTTGCAGAAAAAAGTCAGCGACCGAAGAAGGCAGGACCGATTGCGTACCTAGCACCAAGGTGCGCTGCAGCCTTGGAAAGAGATGGTCTGAAGGCAGGCGTCATTACCAAAGTCGCCATCCAATTCAGTCAGCTCAAGGAAGCCCTAGAAGGTCTAAAACACTGCAGGATCTGGGTCATTGTATGGCCAATGGATGCAAGAAGAGAAGAAAATGCAATCACGGATACGATATTAGCATGCAAGAAGCATCTGGAAGAAGGCGGTGAGCTCGTTTTGGTATGGCCACCCATAGTGTGCGATGAAGTAAGCATTTGGAAGATTATGTCAGAGCTATGGGCAATGATTGATGCCACTTTAAAAGAGTTTGCAAGTCCGGATCAGTTATTTCTATTGGCATCATCGCGAATCGAGAATGGCAAGGTGTGGATTGAGGCCGGAGCGCCCGAAAGCACATTTCAGTTTTATGGTAATTACTGCGGAGTGATGAACGCGAGGCTCCTGTATGAAGCTATCAGAAGACGAGCGACCGGCGCACAATTGGACGAGTTACAGCTACCGCCGCGAACGACGGCTCCCAGGAGGGGAGGGATGTCGTAGGAATCACCCATACATCACGGATACGGGGTTGGCGGGAAACGCCGCCGATTTGACCCTCTCGGAAGGGTATAAAAGAAGCGGATAAGGGGGAGCCGCGAGCAGAAGACGCTCGCGGGGAGTAGAAACGAGCTGGCCAGAAGAGAACCAGACCTCCCCCCAAGTAACGATCCAGCCAAGTAATCGAGCCCCCCAGCTCCAAGTTTTGCATTAGTTGTTGTTATTTTTTTGTTGGCCCTCGGGCCCTTGTTGTTGTTTCTGCGGTTTTCTGTACATAAAGCGTTCTTCATCCGCGCCTGTCCTGCCAGTCAAAGGTTCAAACCTTTTTTCCATACCGCTAGACCGTTTGACTCCATTACATATCTTCAAAAAAATTTATATCCGAAATTGGAAAGTTGCCAGAAAATTCCTTTGTCATTACCGCTCCATTCCTATATGAAAGCAGTCGATTTCTATGGTCGTAATCAAATTTCATATCGACCGATGGTCCTCGGGCTCCATCAATCTACCGTATCCATCCATCTCAAACGATATATCCCCTAAACACCAACGTTGGTTGAAGCAGTTCCATTAAGGACCAGCGTAATGCAAATCCAGAAAACTAACCTCTTTTGCTAGTCCATCCATTACCATCAACAGCATATTCCAGTCTTCCAATCTTTTTTGGCACACCGCCAGAATTCCAGTCAAAGGTCATATCGTTCACTAACAATGGTCTGCTATCATCGTTGTATGAAAAAGTCCACCTGTAGAAATAGCAATGACGTCACCTGCCACTTTTCCAAGAAAAAATTCGTCTCACCTCTCTTTGGAATTCATTTCACAAGTAGCCAGTCTGCCTTGCACATCAAAAGTCCTCGTTTCCTTAAACTCGTCATTCACCGTCTGCCAGGTGTTCATGGTCGCTCGCCCCCGCACTGTCGCGCACTGTCGCTAGCGATAAGCGAACGTCGCCGATGACGATTTTCAAAGCAGCTGGACGTCGATAAGCATCGAGCGTGGTTTCGTGCATCATCTGGACATTAGGTTTGGTTGTAATGAACGACAAAGCACCAAATGAGAGAACAAACTTTGAACCCTTGTATTCTAACCATAGTTGACTCTCGGAGTATTTGATAACCAGCTAGCGATGACATAAAAGCGGTCTTCTCATCATAAGTGAGCTAATCGCATAGATTAAATAATGGTAATGATTTAATGTATAGGCGCTCTGCGCTTTGGACTTTCTGTGGACTACGGTATGGGCGAAGGGGGAGGGATACAAGAGTGTGCTAGTGTCCTAAAGTCTTAGAGTTGTAAATCCGCCAAAAATTTGGGGAGCATCCCAGGCAATCTATCGAAACTTGGCTCATGCCACGCTCCTACAATTAGAAAACATTCTGTCCCACGCACCCCTCCCCTTCCTCCCCCACTCCAAAAAAAATTCTGAAGCCCCCACTGCAAAAAGACATGGAAGCCGGGCAACTTTTTATCCCCATGCCCACCCTGCATGGTTGGCTTGATTCCCGCAGGGTTATTCTACCTTAACCTACAGTAAGACGGTGCTACACAGTCCAAATAGTCTTACCTGTAAAGGTTCCACTGCAGTACCAGCTATCTGAAGAAGCAACTTACTTCAAAATCTTGCAAGTCGCTTATCTCCTCCCTTACCTGAAAGCAGAAGTGGTAAATTTTGAGATATCTGATCTAAAACGGCAAGCACGAATATAAAGGTAACAAATCATTGAAAACTAGACCGTGCGTGCACCTAAAAACAAAAAAAAAACACATCAAAATAAGAAAATCGGGCAGTTTGGCGTCGAATTTTAGCCTTACTCAGACAATTATGGCGAGCACCCGCCGACGACCCACGGGCGAAGCCACGCGCATCCCGAGGGCGCGCCGGTAAGTGCCCGATAAGCGCCCGACAGTGCCCGCGGGTGACCCGATAAGCGTCCGAAAAATACCATCGGGTGGCCCGACAAGCGCCCGATAAATGCGCGATTTGCACCAGCGGGTGGCTCGATACGCATTCGAATTACGAAGAATTTTGAGAAGCCGTTTCCACTTCCGGTCTAGCATAAAGGCGACAATCTGCACAAAAATACGGAGGGACGTTCACATCCCTCCTTATTGACGCTCCAACTGTTTAAGCACAATCGGGGGCTCCAGTTGCGTCATCCAAAACACTTTCGACGACCAGAAACTGGCTTGTCATGGAGATCTAATTTAAAGGGTAGCTCTGTCACCGGGTCGTATCTCTCGCAAGTAACGTTTCCTCTTACAGCGTGTAAGAATCGCGGCATCCAGCAAGGCCCGGGGCTCGCCAGAGTCGTTCTGTCGGGTCGAGGCTAGAGGGCCGGGGCTTGCCCGAAAACTACATATGCAGGGAGTCCTGTAAGGGCCGAGGCTCGCCCGTGAGGTTTGTCTCGGGCCGCGGGTGTTCCGATGAAATATTGAAATACCAAGTGCGCATATATGAATACCAGTGCTTCACCTCTGCTTCGCAGAGGCTCGCACTGGCCATCAAGAAACGATAGTAAACTTACGATGTGAAGGCTTTCTTTTAGATTATTGTCAGGTTGACTGCGGTGAGAGAGTCCTAATTAAAAATGAATTATACTCGCTATCAGAACCTCACATGCTCCAAAGTGTAAATCATTCCTCACTGTATTTTCGTAATAGACAGACTTACAGACCGACAAATAGGCGGCTTATTATAAGTCATGATATATGAAATACCAAGTGCGCATATATGCGCACTTGGTGCAAGTACCGCACGGCGGGAGCCC
This sequence comes from Cylicocyclus nassatus, assembly GCA_958299035.1. Taxonomy (NCBI): domain Eukaryota; kingdom Metazoa; phylum Nematoda; class Chromadorea; order Rhabditida; family Strongylidae; genus Cylicocyclus; species Cylicocyclus nassatus. The sequence continues at coordinate 83,665,988 of CATQJL010000223.1, forward strand.
AGCACCTCTTCCGGAATTTCAAAATTGTGTGCGGTGACACACTCGCACCGAGGTGACTAGACGGATGACGCCTACTATATGTCGTTCGCGTTGCCGCACTTTGTTTTGTTGTTCAATTGGTCCTCCTCATATCTTCTAAACAGGTATCGGCGGCACAGCCCCACAGAGCTGTTTGAAAAGTAGGCTTATGCCCTGATAACCTTGGATCAAAAAATTCTCTCGTAAACGTTAGAAAGATCCTGTAAAGCAAGCTGCACCATGTGCAGCACCGGAATGTGTTAAATTTCTTATGGCTTGATAGTCGCCATAAAGACAACAGTCACGGTGAGCTACATCTTTGTGCAAAAGTTTTCTCAAGTACTTAGGTAAAACCTTGGCAAACCGGCGCCGTATTCGTAAAATAATAGATTTTCAATCACTTTCTTGGGCTAAAGTTCCTAGCTTGCACATTTACTTGTCAGACATAACAAATTTACAAACGGGTGATACGTACCAAATCTTGCATGACAAAAGCCAAGTGGATCCGTCTGACGCGCGTTTTTGAGCGTTCCACTCAACGAATTTGCACCTATTTTGAACGCTACTGCATGACGAAGGCGCAGAAGTAGTATTAGTTGAGCGGGCGCGAACGCGGCGCGCGCGTATGTTCACCATTGTGGATCCTGCGTCTCATGCGCTCTGCGGCTAATAGACCGCGTCCGCGTCCAAAGATATTGCGCCTTGGTCATGCAGCAGCCTATACATAGTGGACTTTCATGCAGGTAGCATGCGCTGTGCAAAATTTCGGTTCAGGACATTTCCTGAAACACGCTCTACCTATTTCGTAACAGACACACATTCACGCAAAGTCACTTGAACAACCTTAGCCCTTACTACAACTTATGATCCTCTCCGCGTATCGCTAAATAAGATTTGCGAATCAGGGAATCAGGCATGATGAAGATAAGTATCGCACTCTAGTTAGAGATACAGGTAAATCATTTCATTTTTAGTGCTGCTAAAGTACGCTGCTTATGCTATTCAACTGGTTGTTTATAATTCACTCGGTCAGTGAATGTAAGATCGTTTGTGCCAATATGGAATCAGGGCCTTACAACTTTACGTAATTTCTTCACTTTTCTCCTGCTCTCCCACCCCTTTTTTCATCATCAAATGACAATCACCAAAAATATTCAAAGCTAAATATTGTTCAATGTCAGCTTCAATTTCAAAGTCTAAAAAATCATGCACCCCAATGAACAACGTTTGTTTCTTGGTTCAATAATGGTGTTGTATTTTGGCATCAAAACATTGAAAAAAATCTGTTTGAAATTAAGATTAGTCTCTGAGTTACTTGTGGTTTACGCCCTCGGATCTGTAAATTTCCAATCAAATCGCTTTTGAGTTCATATAAATACCAGTGCGTCACCTCTGATTCGCAGAGGTTCGCACTGGCTCTAATATCTATGTGCCTTACTCATTCTCGTAAAATCGTGGCACTGCAACTCACCGCGCTATGCCGACTACCACGAATAAAATGTAAACAATCACTCATTTGGAAAGTCTTTTCACGTGAGATCGGTGATTTCGCGTGGATGAAACTTTTCGCAGGAGGACAAACGCAAATTTGAATGGGTTTTTGGATTTGTCATGGCTTGGTAGACGACCACTTTTCTGGCTAAACTCCATCGCCTGCACATTTGCTTACCAAACTCATCCACGACTCTGCAAAAGTGGTGATACGGACCGAATTTTGCAGTACAGAAGCCGGGTGGACCCGTTTGGCGCGCAATTTCTGAGGGATTCACTCAACGAATCTACTCTGCTTTTGCATGATTTGGGCTTAGAACGCTGGCTGGGCACGCTCCACGAATTTCGTAACAGACACACACACACACACACAAAAGTCACGTAAACATCCTTAGCCCGTTATTATAAGTCAGATGATAAGCTCTTTCTTTTCTACTGTTTTCAAAAACGCACAAATGTCTCCTCGCTATCAAGATTATTACGCCGGTTTACGTCATCCATGTTCAGATTTTGCGAGTTACGACCGAAGCATATCCTTACCTTTCGAAGGATGAAAATAATGGAACAATGGATCAGGAGCTGATAGTCAAACTGTTCAAGGAGAAGTACGGTTCGGAGAGGGTGCTGTAAGTACGACCTTATGAAAACAGTTCGAGTCGTAGAGCAGGAACATGAGCAGAAACAAAGCGACGTGTACCCAAATTGCTGTCGGTTTTAAGGAAAATGAGTACCTGTTCTTTTTGGTGGATACTGATTGGGAGGCCATAATTAAGATATTGCCGAAGCGACAACTCATATAATTTGCTAGTGGCCAACAACTGCAAATCTCAACTTTCGTCCAGTACCGTACTTTTTCCGAAGAAATCACTCAGTGTTGAGTACGCTACTGACCGTGAGTAGAGCATAGAGAATGCTATAAATAATTATTTTTAAGCTAGCGCAGCAATAACTTTTAAGCCTCGCAATCAGTAAAGGCATAAAAAGTGAAAGTAATCAGATTTTTAGCTCAAACATTTTTTCGTAAAAAGCACCCAGTGTAATTCAAAACTTCGTTATGATAAAGAGAAGGAGCTTGAGAACTCCTAATCAAGCAATCTAGAGCCAATTATAGGGAGCGTTCTATACGCATTATGGATGGACGATACGTTGACATATCTGACGAAGTAGGAAAAAACGCTAACCAGTAAGTGTTGTTGAGGGTAGAAATTTCAGTAAAAGCATAGCGTTAAGAAGCGTGATTTTTCGCAAAATTGGCGTCGGAGATAGGCTACTGACTACTGCTATTCTAAAGCCGCCCAAAAGTGAGCAACGATATTCTCATCTAGAAAAGTTTTTGACGTGAAAAGTAATTTTCCAGACCTTAGCGAAGACATCGATACGAGTAAATGGCAAATCGATAAAGAAGCTTTGGAATTTGATAGCTATGCTACAACAATGATAGGTTAAAGGCCGGGCATACTTCAAGCGATTTCAGTCGCAACGCGATTTGGCACTTCGCCAGAAGTGTTCAAATCCAACATTAGCAAACTGCGCATGCACAGTGTGTATAACTTGCGTGAATTGATAAAATGCCCCATCTTCCGTACATTTGTAATTTGCTTGCAATGAGTTATGGACAGTTGGAAACTGCCAAATCGCGTGAAGTATGCCCGGCCCTTTACTTGTTTGAAATTAATGCGTGTCTCTATTGCACGATATGCAGTACGTTACCGTAACCCCCGCTCCTACCAATCAGAGGAGAGGTCGTATTTACGTGAGCGCATACGGTAGCATACTGTAGCATGCAAAAACACCTGCATTAGACTTTTGTATGGGGGAGAGGGGTGTGTTCCCAAAACAGTATTTGTTTATTTACAAGGCTAAATTATCATGACTTATAATAACGGGCTAAGGATGTTTACGTGACTTTGTGTGTGTGTGTGTCTGTCTGTTACGAAATTCGTGGAGCGTGTTCCAGCCAACGTTCTAAGCCCAAATTTTGTATAGCGCATGCTACCTTCGTGAAAGTCCAACATGCAAAAGCACGAGTAGATTCGTTGAGTGGATCCCTCAGAATTTGCGCGCCAAACGGGTCCACCTGGCTTCTGTACCGCAAAAGTCGGTCCGTATCACCACTTTTTGCGGAGTCGTGGATGAGTTTGGTAAGCAAATGTGCAAGCAATGGAGTTTAGCCAGAAAAGTGGTCGAAAGTTTACTACATAACGAAAACGGCGCCAAAATGAATTGGTTGTGTAAATGGTCAACTTGACAAGGTTCTAGCTAAGCGTTTGAGAAGATTTTCGCACAGAGATGTAGCTCACGGTTACTATGACCTTTATGGCGACTACCAAGCCATGACAAATCCAAAAACCTAGCAAATTTGCGTTTGTCTTCCTGCGAAAAGTTTCATCCACTCGAAATCACCGATCTCACGTGAAAAGATTTTCTAAATGAGTGGTTGTTTACATTTTATTCGTGGTAGTCGGCATAGTGCGGTGAGTTCCACTGCCACGATTTTACGAGAATGAATAAGGCACATAGATAGTAGAGCCAGTGCGAACCTCTGCGAAGCAGAGGTGACGCACTGGTATTTTCATAGAATTTCAAAATTCATTCTGATTATATACAAGTATGGTTAGTAAGTTGCACATTTTCATAGCTCACGTTAACCTTCACATCCCCCTCTCGCCTCAATCCCTCTTATCGCTCCTCCACTGTCCTGTGTGTATACATATTTTTGCTCAAGAATTCAAATCAAGCGTCATATTTTATCACCTATTTCAGAGGAGATGTTCATAAGTGGTGCAGTCGAAATAAGCAAGCAAACTTCTGCAAAACTGCTACTCATAGGTCTTGGAGGAGGATACATAAGCACATACCTTCACCATAATTTTCCTCAGGTTAAAAGTAAAATTTCCCGCTTGTTCGAAATGAAGAAATATTCTAGATGGACATTACTTCGATTGAGGTGGACCCTCAGATGTTGGAAATTGCAAAAAAATGGTTCAATCTAGAGCAGGATGAGAAACATCACGTCTTCATAACTGACGGTGTAGAGTATGCGAAACGTGCCGCCACGAACGGTAAGTTGATTATTCTAGAAGTTAGCAAAACACTAGAAAAAATATATAAATAAACTTTTTATCGAAAGATACATGAACTCTCCCCCCCCCTTTTTTTCTTTTGGAATTTCCTACTTGCCAACAAGAGACTTAGCTTACAGGAATGACATATGATGTGATTCTTTTGGATGCAAGTGCAGATGTTCCCAAGTCGTTGTTCATCGCTCCTGTTGAAGTTTTTGTCACTGCTGATGTAGCCGAAAATTTCGGCAAACTTCTAAAAGAAAAAGGTCAGGTTTAATCTAATATATAAAGAATCGTAAGCGCAATTCAAAAACGTGCACATAGCGGGAAACCACGTGGCGGTCCCGTAGCGCGCGCATGCTACTAGCACCTTCAATTGCTGGTTCACTAGTTTGTAGTAAGAAATGGAGATAAGGGCTTATGTATACACGTACAAAATGCTAACATGTGGGAGCCTAATTACATGGGTTATAAAAATGTGCACGTGATTTGGTTGTACTTGTACAGTCGCTTCATTTCATATGATGATGTGTGTCATTGGTTCACCTTTGGCGTCCCCATCCTGGATTCCTGGGAGGAACAATCCTTCAGGTAAGTGTTTTCAAGGTGTTCTTAGCATTTTCTTTTCTTTTTAGTTACTAGTCACCTCAAATTGATGTAATCGATAACAATCGGTAAGTCTCTTGCGTTTTTGCGATTGCAAATCCAGGATGAGGACGCCAAAGTGGACTGTGTGTACAATGGCACACATGATCATATGAAATGAAGCGACTGTAATTGACTAAAATAATTTTGAAATTTTCAAACAAAATTTAGCATCGTAAAAAAATTTTGTAAATATGGGAAAAATTTGGGGAAAATCCCAAAAAATTCTTTGGAGTGCGTGGCAAACACCATACACCCCCCCGTCCAAAAAAAATTTGTCCCCTCCCCCCGCGAGGACGCCACTGCTCTACCCTTCTTTGCTGTGCTATGAAAGTTTTCATACTCTAAGCCTGAGCATGATAAATCGTAGGATATTGCAGTCCAACGTGAGAACTCAACTTTTTGTGATTCCTGGAGATCCTCAGAGAATCAGCCCTTATTCTATACTTACACATATATAAAACTCAAAGTTTGTCTGTAAGTTAGATGTGTGTGTGTGTTTTATAGAGATCTTCCTGAGTGGACCGATTGAGCTGAAATTTGTTTTCATAAAAATAAGCCACGGCGTAGAACATAGGCTACTTTTTGCGATTCGCTGAGTCCTTATATCGATTTTTTGATTTGTTTTCGTACGTCTGAAAAGAGCAAAGCTTATCAAACCATTTTTCCGGGCTGAGGTGGAGAGCAGCGGTGCGTCTCGCCGTATTCAAAGATGTCAAGTACGCTTCACTATGAATGTTGCATCAGATCCACTGTTCTGGTAGTGTTTCCATGAGCAAATAATAGCAAAAAACAAGCAGAGTCTTTTTGTGACACATGCATGGAGGACAACAGTATGTGAGTATGTGTTTGAAAAAAGCAATGTTCTCAGTTGTGAACTGAGAAAATGCGAAAGAATCTTTGGAAACGTAGCTACTTTAGGAAGAAAATACACTCACTTTTGTCATGATTCACTTCCTGGTGCAAAATCTCCCAGGGGTAGATATTGCCTAGTTTCCATAACGTGATGGAAGTATTGCGATATGAACAGAAAAACAACCGAACAGAGGACCGCACGGTTGAAAAGTAGTGCTTAATTTTTTAATGAGTGATATGCTAGATGCTCGCATTCATCCTTGCCTACGAGTGCAGTTGTGGAAGCGAGCAACGAAACTTAATGATTTAACTCTTCGAATTCTAAGAAAGATTATGAAGTAGCAAGAATATATGAAAGTGTTATATTATTTCCGCCATATAAGCTGTACCTTATAATCCAACTACGAAAGCTTTACAATGTAGTATTACTTAGAACACTTGACACTTTCTCCAGAATTACTGTCAAATCAACTGCGAATTCTGATTAATTGTAAGTTTGCATATAAAATACTAGTTGGCTTTCCCGGTGCAGCCCGGGCCATTGGTCACCTGCACTGCGAGCCCCCCCCCTCTTATATGCTATGGGATGACTTATTCCAGGCCATTCGTTTTGAATCCGCAACCTCGTGATTCTGAGGTGAAAATGAGCTTCACCGCCGTCTTTTACATGCCTATGGGAAAATGCTTGATTATACATGATAAGCCTTCATTCTCTTAGAAAAACGTAAACAAATCAATAAATCGATAGAAGGGCCCAGCGAATTTTAGTAAAAAGTATCCTAAAACCGTCCCCGGGGACAATAACATCTGTGTGCAAAGTTTTAGTTCAATCGGTTGAGCGGCGGACGTCTCTATAGCTACCACACCCTCCAAACAGACGATTTTTGAGTTTTATATATATAGAGATTCACGGGTCACAGACAGCGATAAGCCGAATCGCAAGAAGATCCCGGGCATGACCGGTATATCAACTAGTATATAGATAAATATAATCATATGATAGAGACAAAGAAAGATACCCCTCTTCCCCCCCCCCCTGTCCCCTATCAGCGAGGTCGTGGATTCCCTATCTGTACCCGTATAAAAAGTTCAAAACTTCAGTTCAGCAGATTGGCTTTAAGAGCTGATGCCCAGCAAACATATTTACACTAAAATCAAAATCTTTTTTCATGATAATCAAAAAGCTTGAGCAATTCAGGTGCACTCATCATCAACATTCTTTGCGCCCACAAATCTTATGATAGATGCGTCAAAGAGGTTAGCTTTTGTCTGGAGAATTTCAATGAGTAAATCAACACAGCTTACAGCTGCACCGCATTTACGGAACGGCTTTCAAATACTGCACCTTCAAAAAAATACACAACTCATCCAATCTGGTAAAATCTTATTGATTATGTAGTAACTCATTGCGAGTAACTGGTTCAGGTAATGCACACGACACACGACATGCACACAGAAACCTGCACCTTATGGCTTAGCTACACTATATGAGAATTTTGCCAATTACGCAAAATATAATGTAAGAGTTAGCGAGAAATGGTGAGAGTGAGCTCAGGAGAAAAGATTATTTTTCTCCTGCGAAATCATTCATTTCACGTAGTCGTGAAAATTTCATATGTACGTAAACTATACTCCTATTCTGCTTTGAACCGTGACTCAAATTCCTCCTCACTTCTACGATAACTCTCAGTATTTGTCATTTGGCACACAACTTAATATAGCATGTGATGAATGAAAAGAAGGATAAATCTATACAGAAGTGCCTTGGTCAGACATGGGTGGAAAAAATCCAGATTATTTGTCACAGATCTGCATTTACAGGTTAAATTATGGTTAAAAAAAATCTATTGGGTTGTTTCAAAAGTGTAACCCTTATTTGTACCTCTTTTGAACTGCCGATTCTGGAGGAAAAACCGTTATTCATGAGCATTGCTTCTATTATTCAAAAGCTCTTTTCTACTTTTTCATGCATATTTCCGTTTTCGTAGGGCTTCGTTCATTCTATGGTTCGTAGGAAAGGAGACAGCAACACAAATACCTTTGTTCTGTTGCCGTGAAATTCACAGGTAAAAAAACTTCTTTTGAAGCATATGTAATGTTTTCCGGAGACTTGCGATAGAAATTCAACGAAATATGATTTTAGAATTTTGAACTGAAAAATTTTTGGCATAATCAACCATTGTTGTTGCTCGCACTGCATCACTGTGCGATGGCTTTCTTTGGTGGTTCGCATCACATCTCCTTTTATTATAATATATCTTTATTCACAATAGAATACAGATTACACGACTATACACAAACATCACCATATTTACACTTTTCTTTTCCTCTTGGAGATTACATTAGAAGAGATGGTGGTAGAATCATAGAAGTCAACCTTGGACTCTTCGCCTCTTCCCTTAAGTATGCTTCTTCTATGTCATAACATAAGAAGATATAGCCTAACAGTGAGATGTTGCACCTCTGTCATTCGTACTGATCAATCTTACTGCTCAACCATTAAAATGAGAACTTTCCTTTCGCAAATTGCCTCGGCAATGTCAAGCAGTCTAATGGGTTCGATAATTGGTACTGAGAAGATGACAAAACGAACTTTGACCATATACATAAGCGAGTCACAGAGTTACTGTGGCCGTACATAACAATTCAAGCCTCTCAACCACTGTACATTTTCACAAGGACCAATCGTGTCGTCGAATTCGATATTCGGCGAGATTCAGAGCTGAATAAGGCTGTATTGAGGATAGCCAAGACAAGGCGGTTGTAACCTTTGATTCAACTCACTTGGCGGCTGGAAGGCGGGGCCTTATGAGCTAATTAAGGCCGCTCGCGCCGGCGATGTCTCTCTCGCGCGCATGCTCTCTGAACATTACAGTTGTGACAGTGGAATGTGAAAAATTTCGGCCAATTCGCCGAATTCGCCGACGCCAAATTCGCCGATGTCGCCGACTTTGCGTCTTTTCGTCATAACTCCCTTCGTTCTCAATGGATTTCAAATTTGAAGGCAGATTTGGATTTAGCTCGCCGAGACGAATTCATATATTGAACTGCTGGAATCGGCTCGGTCACGGTAAGTGCATGGTAGGAATCCGTTGCACCCTGTGGTGATGTTTTCTAGAGTGTGTATTTTGGCGCATAATGTAGGCAAAAGTTTAAGAAAAAGAGCGTTTGATGGAAGAGTTTCTACTGAGTGTTTCCAGCAGAAAACCATATCCTTTTTTTAGTGGAAAAAAGAGAAAGGAGTACGTGAACTTAGTAAATATACATGAACCACTTACCGTCAAACATACGTGAACTTAGTAAATATACATGAACCACTTACCGTCAAACAAACATAACTATACAGTAACACTATGATTAGCAAAACGTTTATAATTTCTGTAATCAGCATGTCTTGTTGCTTATGTGAGCAAAGTGACACGCCGCATGACCATGATATTCTGCTTCCAGCAAAACTTCACTTTTTCTGCAGACGCCTCTTTGCAACGCTGTGGGCCAGCCCCTTTCACACTTAAAAGATTCCGGTAAGGCGAATCGGAAAGAGCTGTTTCCATGGATAATCCAGCGGTGAAAAGCAGACGGAGACATGCTTTATAAAGCGCGAAAACACATGGTGAATTCTGCAAAAATCACGCGCCTCTAAATTCTACTCGCCATAACTTCCTCCGGAATAAGTATATAATCCGAAAATAGTGCGTGCTCAGCTCATCAAGGCGAATCTTCTGGTATACAGCATGTCCTTGATATCTCGATTTCAGTATTCTTGAACTTTTCTGCGGACGTCTCTTCGCGAAGGTGTAAAGCAGCGAGCATTGTCCCGAGTAGATTCCAGCAGGGACCTTATGATAGTACTTTTTCTGCAGATTATGATGCGCTAAACAGTATCCGCAATTTTCTTTTCAGAGGAAATAGATGAACTGGTGAATTGTGGAAAAATCTTGTCGTCCCAAATTCTACTCGCCATAGCCATAGAATATGATGCTCTCTTGCTAAGCAGATGTGATTATGTAATCAGCAGGTCGGATAACCTCTATGAGCAAGTTTTCCGAGGTGTTCCAAATGTATCGGTGGTTCCTTGGTCGTACTGTGGCCTGAGGCTAATTAGCGCCTGATTGGGAGTAATTCTCCTGTGCTATACAGAACACATGTGATTTAGGTTTATGAACAGACGACGTGCACGCATCAGTGCAATAGTAGAATGCTGGTGATTATAGGCGTGGCGAAGTAAGTTAACAATTTGGGCAGTAACGGTGCTCATATCACAGCAGGTCATGCTTATGCATGACCTTCGTGGTAATCATCAGAGGAAGTGAAAGAGGTGCCGGTTCTATCGGCACATTTGGGTTATTTCATTTTTTCTCGTTTTACGCTCTGGAAGTTCGCCGATGGATTTTGGTCAAAATGTTGATGCCCTTGGATTGTAAGGAAACTTCGCTTATAGAGGTTTTCGAACACGCTCTTTACGAAAATCGTGGTCTTTGAGGATTACAGGGTCTTTTTGGAGAGATACGTGAGGTGAAGGTAACTTCATCACGAAAGTGCATGACTTTGCCCGCACTCCTCGCGTATCTCTCAGAAACCTTGCTTGCTTGCTTTCCTAAGTCAAAGTGACTAGGAACTGAGCCGTCGAATGGTGCATGAACGGGCTCCAGTCTATAAAATTCGCCGAGTTACAAGCCTACGAAAACACATCCTCATGAAATTTGCACAAAATGTAAAGATCGCGTACTTTGTTGTTCCATCGTGAGTGGTTGCATGACTAATTGCATATGTTGTGTTCACCCCGCCCGCGTTATATGCAACCACTCACGGTGGAATTTCAACAAAGTACGCGATCTTTACATTTCGTGCAAATTTCATGAGGATGTGTTTTCGTAGGCTTGTAACTCGGCGAATTTTATAGACTGGAGCCCGTTCATGCACCATTCGACGGCTCAGATCCTAGTCACTTTGACTTAGGAAAGCAAGCAAGCGAGGTTTCTGAGAGATACGCGAGGAGTGCGGGCAAAGTCATGTACTTTCGTGATAAAGTTACAGTCACCTCACGTATCTCTCCAAAAAGACCCTGTAATCCTCAAAGACCACGATTTTCGTAAAGAGCGTATTCGAAAACCTCTATAAGCGAAGTTTCCTTACAATCCAAGGGCATCAACATTTTGACCAAAATCCATCGGCGAACTTCCAGAGCGCAAAACGAGAAAAAATGAAATAACCCGAACACCTCGGAAAACTTGCTCATAGAGGTTATCCGACCTGCTGATTACATAATCACATTTGCTTAGCAAGAGAGCATCATATTCTATGGCTATGGCGAGTAGAATTTGGGACGACAAGATTTTTCCACAATTCACCAGTTCATCTATTTCCTCTGAAAAGAAAATTGCGGATACTGCTTAGCGCATCATAATCTGCAGAAAAAGTACTATCAAATGGTCCCTGCTGGAATCTACTCGGGACAATGCTCGCTGCTTTACACCTTCGCGAAGAGACGTCCGCAGAAAAATTCAAGAATACTGAAATCGAGATATCAAGGACATGCTGTATACCAGAAGATTCGCCTTGATGAGCTGAGCACAGCACTATTTTCTGATTATATACTTATTCCGGAGGAAGTTATGGCGAGTAGAATTTAAAGGCGCGTGATTTTTGCAGAATTCACCATGTCTTTTCGCGCTTTATAAAGCATGTCTCCGTCTGCTTTTCACCGCTGGATTATCCACGGAAACAGCTCTTTCCGATTCGCCTTACCGGAATCTTTTAAGTGTGAAAGGGGCTGGCCCACAGCGTTGCAAAGAGGCGTCTGCAGAAAAAGTGAAGTTTTGCTGGAAGCAGAATAACATAGTCATGCGGCGTGTCACTTTGCTCACATAAGCAACAAGACATGCTGATTACAGAAATTATAAACGTTTTGCTAATCATAGTGTTACTGTATAGTTATGTTTGTTTGACGGTAAGTGGTTCATGTATATTTACTAAGTTCACGTACTCCTTCCTCTTTTTTTCCACTAAAAAAAGGATATGGTTTTCTGCTGGAAACACTCACTAGAAACTCTTCCATCAAACGCTCTTTTTCTTAAACCTTTGCCTACATTATGCGCCAAAATACACACTCTAGAAAACATCACCACAGGGTGCAACGGATTCCTACCATGCACTTACCGTGACCGAGCCGATTCGAGCAGTTCAATATATATATTCGTCTCGGCGAGCTAAATCCAAATCTGCCTTCAAAATTGAAATCCATTGAGAACGAAGGGAGTTATGACGAAAAGACGCAAAGTCGGCGACATCGGCGACATCGGCGAATTTGGCGATTTCGGCGAATTCGGAGAATTCGCCGAAATTTTTCACATTCCACTGTCACAGCTGTATCTAGCCCAAGTTATATCACAAAGCCCCGCCTTCCAGCCGCCAAATCAGTTGAATCAGAGGGCACTTATATTTCGACAAAGAAACAAACTAAAAACTGCTCCAGTAATTTTCTTCTCGAGTATATGCTCGTATCCGATGTACTTGACAAAAATTAGATTTTTATAACATCTATAACATTACAAAATGCCATTGCCAAAACAGATTGCAATGCTCAAACAACACGTTTCATAACACAGAATTGATTGTATTAGTAATAATTATTACATATAGTATTAACAGCTTAAAGCCGGCTTCTGAAAGAAAACTTTCCTATAAATGCTTCTAATAAAGCAGAACAGCACCGAATGAGTAGATCATCAGAAAAATAAAACATCGAAGGTGTAAAGATACGTCGAACTGTGCAGAACTAGTCTGCAACTTAGTTGAGCTTCTCACAGAAATTACGTAAATCCACAGATATCGCTTGATACATTGGACCCGGAGCAATGAATGATGATGAAAGATAAAATAAAGACAATGCGGCGGTAGATGTGTATACAAGTATAAACATATGGCAACTGGTAACAAAAAATCGATCAATAAAGGCGATAATATATCTCTACATGGCTATGTATTTTTGACGAAACGCCAGATGTGCACAGATGAGAATCGTGCTCGTGACAACTCGTCCATTTCTACAGTATAACCCGCAACGGCACCCTTTGACAGAAGTTCTCTGCAAACAGAAAAGAAGTGATATTTGAAAATGTTCGCGCTAAAAATCAATATATCGATCACATGCGATGCACACGCAGCGAGAATCTTACCGTTTCTCTCTCTCCGTCCATGACTGCCTACTTTCACCGCGCTCTATTCGTCTGCGCTCTGCTCGCCATACGACGGGACCCTCTTTTCGCCGAAAATCTTCCATCAACGCTCTATTGACGGTTTCCTGCAGGCGAAAATTTTTATCTGAGAATTTCTCTGCAGTATTCTACTTACCGCATCGCTACCAAAATGCACAAAGATTTTAGTCTTTCCATTACGCAGTTCTGCAGAATTACGAGAGACAACCAGAGTGAAGTGAGGCAGAGATGCAGAGGTAAGAGATTGTGGCACGGCGTCGGAGCGAACAAAGTGACGTTCCCAAGAGGTGCCAAATGCTCGCCATCCAGTCTAAACTCGCTTGGCTTCGACAATAATTCACTAGATGTTTTAAAAATTTTTCTCACCTCTTTTGCTGGCCCGATGATCATTTTGATGATATCAGATTCTTTAGAACTCAAACCAGGTAGCGCTTCGACTATGGTCTGAAAGTACAACATTGGACTAAGCAGAAAGCTGTCTCGGAGCATTTTCCAGGCAAAATTAAGTACTTGAGTATCTAATGCGAAAACCAATTGAGTATACTACTAAGCTATTATCCCTGCAACAACTCATAAGACTGATTTCGCAAAAATCTCAACGATCAACTCTCGCCCAGTACTGTAGTCTTTAACAATCAGGTCTAGTACGGTAGTGGGTAAGAAGTTAGACATCGATTTCTCAGCCGCGAATGAATCGAATGACCTGCCGCTTGGAAACTAACTCAGTTTAGGCCTCTCAATAATATTCGCATGAAAAGTCCAGGTGAAAATTTCAATAGTGCCTCTAAGCCAATCAATAACTATCTTCTGAATACTCACCTTATTACCGTTTGGCGCCAAAACCAATAGTTCATGAAATCCAGCATCTTCTACAGCAAAAGTCACATCATCCAGTGGATACATTGAGGTAAATGTTTCGTCTAGTAGCTCAGAAGTGGATAGACTAGGCAAGTGGGAGAATACCCGTAGTCGTGAAGGGAACGAAGCTAGAGAGCGGGTGCAAACACTATGTTGACAAGAAAGATGCAGATCTGATGATGGGAGCAGCGCTGGTGATAAGCCAGCCAACCGGAACCAAGCGTTGAGTTCTGAAAACAGATTAATAATGCAGAATCAATTCCATCTTTCCGTATAACTTCAAAAATAAGCTCTACCGTACCTGTTGGAATCAAAGGATCAGTTGAAGGTTCCTCTAGTGAAAATGGATCCACAGATCGCATGATATCCTTGAAACTGATTCTTTGGATTTGCGAAGGGCCAAAGGACATGTATCGGCCGATCATAGTATCGTATGGTCGGGAGTTTGGCATGATGGTCACTGACAGTTCGGGAATGTCGATTCCTAAAACGATTTGAATTGGAAAAAGTGACAAAAAAATTCATTATCATAATTCAAACTGTTTGAACTATAGTCTGAGGGCAGCTAAAATTCCCGGATACAGATTGAGAAATTCCCCATTCCGTATCCGGAGTCCCTGAGGAGGACAGCTTACCACCCGATAGTGGCGTACCGAGAGGGGTTGGGGTGGGGGGGGGGGCCTTCGAGAACGGGTCGCGAAATTTTTGAAAGCTACTTACAAGAGTTATGAAAACGTGCAAGTGACTTGTTTATTTTTGTAAACAGTTAAAATAATTTTTAAAATTTTTTTAAAATCCAAATTAGCCTTATAAAAAAAATTTTTTTCGGGGGCGTGGCTCACGCCACGCACCTTCATTTAAGAAAAAATTTTGCCGCCCCCCCCCGAGCCGAAATCCTAGGTACGCCACTGCCACCCGAGCATATGATTCATTCGTAGCTGACAGATTCAACGGACATCTGCCCACTACCGTACTCGAAGACGTTGGTTGGTCGGCTCGAAAAGCGTACGGTATCGGGCGTGAGTTTAGAACTGATTCCTCGACCGCGATTGAATCATACGAGCTGCAGCTAGGGCGATGAATTGCTTAGTCCCCCCCCCCCTCACTCTCCAAGAATCTGTTCTCAAATAAAACGTCCAAGGTCAGATTTGAGGCTACCCCTAAGATGAAAAAGGCATCTCGTCTTTCTTACCTCCACGAAAGCCAAGCGGAATCCATTGCGATGACTGCGTATCCGCGATAACTCGTCCAAATGGATCACGATGAATCTCCTTATCAACACCGGATTCGCTTAGAACATATCTGAAAGCATGACCCATGAAAGCAATACCACGAAAACTCGCCCACTGCGACAAACCTCAAACTGCCTTCATCATCTACGGCTAGCGCATAACGATAACCATCTCGGCTCATTGCAAATGGTACGCCTTCCTCAGTATACAATATGGCTGTGGCAGAGGAATCAGACGACGATTGGAAATGGGAAACTCGTCCGGGAAGGTGTGATAGAGCGTAGTAGAGTGAATAGGAGATCTGAAGCAATTTTATTTCGGCTAAATTTGGCAAAGTGATAGGTAGTTTTCTCTATCCTTACCGCTCCATTCCTATATGAAATCAGCCGATTTTGATAATCATAGTCAAATTTCATATCAATCGATGGTCCTCGAGCTCCAACCAATCTACCGTATCCATCCATCTCAAACGATATATCTCCTGAACATATGATGTTGGGATAAAATTTTCTTATCAGGACCAGCGCAACACAAAACCAAAACTACCTCTTTTGCTAGTCCATCCATTACCATCAACAGCATATTCCAGTCTCCCTATCTTTTTTGGCACACCGCCAGAACTCCAGTCAAAGGTCATATCGTTCACCAGCAATGGTCTGCTATCATCGTTGTATGAGAAAGTCCACCTGTAGAAATTGTAATGACGTCATCTGCCACTTTTCCGAAAAAAAAAACTTCGTCTCACCTCTCCTTCGAGTTCATTTCACAAGTTGCCAGCCTGCCTTGCACATCAAAAGTCCTTGTTTCCTTGAACTCGCCATTCACTGTCTGCCATGTGTTCATAGTCGCTCGCCCCGCATAATCGCGCACTGTCGCTAGCGACAAGCGAACGTCGCCGATGACGATTTTCAAAGCAGTTGGACGTCGATAAGCATCAAGCGTGGTTTCGTGCATCATCTAAGCATTAGGTATAGTTGTAATGGACGAGAAAGTTAGAAAATAAGAGAACAAACCTTGAATCCTTGTATTCTAACCATAGTTGACTCTCGGAGTATTTGATAACCAGCTAGCGATGACATAAAAGCGGTCTTCTCATCGTAAGTGAGCTAAATGCATAGATTAAGAAAAAACATCGTGCGAATGAGTTCAGTGTAAAGGCGCTCTGCATTTTCGCCTTCCCGTGGACTACGGTAAGGGCGAGGGGGGGGGGGGGTATGAAAGTGTGCCAGTCTCCTGAAAATTTGGAGTGTAAACCCGCCAAAAGGTGAGCATCCAAGATAACCTGTCGGACATGGCTTATGCCACGCTCCTACAATCAGAAAATATTCTGTCCCACACCCTCCTCCCTCCCCCTCCCAAAAGTATTCTGAAGCCGCCACTCACAAACACGCTAGGCAGAGCGATTTTTTATCCCCACGCTCTCATGCGTCCGTTTGGGTCCCGCAGAGCTACTCTACCGTAATCCACATTGAGGCGGTGCTACAAAGTTCAAATAGAGTCTGCCCTAATCGGGATAAGGCCGAACCGCCGACTGAATTTGCGCGCTCGCAACGCTGGGGGTCTGCGTTGCATATGCGCCTGTCGCGGAGAGCGAGATTCAGGAGAGAGCAGACTGGCTAGCCGTGGACGTGACGCAATACTCTCGCAACACGGGTTCCCGCCATGCCAATTTCGGCCTGGTTAGGATTGGAGCAGGCTGTAGTCTTACCTGTATAGGTTCAACTGCAGTACCAGCTATCACCGCTTGTATCGACGTTGGCCTAAGCAATTCGTCATGTTCTATGGCAAACGATGAATCACGCCATCTGTAATCAATAAATCAATTTCAGAAGTGAATTCTCCACTCCTGCTTCGGAAACAGATTAACTCACCCCTTTTTCGACATTCTACGCTCGCTTCTTGATACGAGAAGTGGTCCCTGCCATGTGAGATTTACAGTATGCTCAGGTGACGTGACTGCTACAGCATGGTCAGCTTGATAGACATATTTAGTCGTGCTTCCATCACACATTTCCTAAAATCAATATCTTTGCGGGGTTGTGCTTAGCCGATTTTTTACTTACCCTGACAACTCGTCCGTATTGATCGTATTCTCGAAGAACATGATGTTGTTCGTCTGCAGTGACCCATTCCAACAGCTTTCCATCACTATCCTCAGCTGCTACGAAGGCTTTCTTGGTAAATGGTATTCTAAATTTCATACTAGTGGTACCACGATGCCGATCGATATATCGATTTTTAAGGAAACTGCCGAAACTCGCCTTCTTTTAATCACTAATCCACTTCCAAAGGGGGTTGCAGAAAAATGGTGAGTTTCCGCTGCTGGTGTAGTAATTTCACGAAGTCGTCCGCGAGAATCATACTGAAATTGTAGATGGTGTAAACAGACTGATAACTGTAATGCGAAAATTATTGATTTTCCCATAAAAACCTCCTTGGAAGACGCAATCACGGCCGTTGGAAAAATCAATAAAATCAATAATTGAAATATTCGTTGCAAAAAAACTTAGCAAAAAGATTAGACTTCTTCCCAACGTCAGTGATTTTCATGGATGAATTTGAGAATGTTAGAATAGATTGCTGGATTGCATTTTCATGATACTAACCTTCAGCGAATATTTCAACCCTCCTGGCAACTCTACAGTACTCGGGTGACGTAACTCTTTTGTGTAAACAAATTTCGTGGTGACTCCTCCTTTCACCGCACGTTCAACGATGCGATTCTGCCGATCGTAAGTGACTTGAGTTGTACGATTACCCCAAATCAGCTCATTTCTGCAATTATGTACATTGCAAAAAATCTGAAATTCAATAAACTTCTTACTCACCTTCTACCCAACGAATCGTAGTGGATGCTCAAGTTTGCTAAGCGATAGGCTGGTTCCAAATCCATCACCCCTTCTTGAGCTATGCTCTCCAATTCTCCACTGTCAGTATAGCTCAAACGCAATGTCTCATCTTCGGATTTAGCACTGATGACGTCACTTCGTGTCACCCGGTCGAAGGTTACCGTAAACGCGTTTACACCATTCACCTAATACGAGGACATTAGATATATGTTGTTAGGAAGGAAGAGAGAATAAATCAATACAAAACAAACCAAAGGTTAGTCGAGCAAGACAAATGGACCTGGTTGATTAGCAATGCTAGGAATCAAGAAATATTGTTAGGCATTCAATCAAACATATGTCGATGAGAAAGGAAAAATTTCAAGATAGATAAAGCGAGGGAAAATAGAACGTTAGGGAGGGGAGTGCCGTCCCAGTCAAGCTAGGGGCGGAGCAATCCCAATGATAAAAAGCAAGCGCTTTCTACTTCAGACAATTCCATATTTAAAATCTCAAATTTTGCGAAATGCTGATCACACTGGTATACTGTTACGTATGGTACTGCTTCTCTAATAAAAGGAAAAAGAAAACTAGGTGGTATCTAATTTCCGTTTCATTCCTTCCACTAGACGGAAACTAGATAGGAGTACGACCTTCTAATAAAATACGGACATGGTTTTGAACTTCCTAGATTTTTCTACCGTTGTCAACAGATCGTTCCTGTACCAAAGAAATGAAAGTCAATGTTAGGCGTTCACTTATAAGTGGTCACACGGAAGGGAAGAAACCGGGATAGGTAAGGGTAGGAACATCAGAAAAACTGGGGGCGCCTCAAGTAGAACCAAAAAAACATTGGGAAATTTGATTTCTCAATGCGTTTAGCAGTGGGATGCAAAGCACAGAGATGTAACCTTTGATTCAACTGACTTAGCTCCTGGAAGGCGGGGCTCTGTGACCTAATTAAGGCCGCTTGCGCGCGCAACGAGTCTGCGTCTCTCTCGCGCGCGTGCTCTCTGATCATTACCTAGCCTCAGCTAGGTCACGAAGCCCCGCCTTTCAGAAGCCAAGCTAGTTGAATCAATAGGTAAAACCCAATTATTTGATGTGATTAGAATTTTCAAGTAATTTGCTTGATGGATTTGCACATGCAGATAATAAAAAACAATTTCTTTCCAGATACTCGCGGATGCCCAAGGCAGTGGAGAAAAGGAACAGGTTTTATAAAAAGTTTTTCGCATGCGATTAGTCCACTCTAACAGGACCAAAAGCCAAGAAGCCAATGCACAGCATCCTCAGTCCGCTCGACTAACCCTTGGTCGAGCCCCAACCTCAGCGATACGACGTTCGGCACCGCCACGTTTCACAAACGGTCGCCAGTCAAATCGCGAAGTCAATGCACGACGAGTGGGATTCTGGAAAATAGGAGTGTGCAACTACGAACTCCATGAAACTTCTTTTTATCGAAAATCACCTGGATTGCATCAATAGTGGTCTTCATCTTGAGAATGCTCGTTTCTCCATGAGCCGGATGAGTTTGGCTGTCGAGGAGTGATGTCATACCAGCGTGGGTAACCGAGAATCCATCATCCATGTAGATGATACGAGAAGGCGTGTTAGCTGGAATACTGTATCTTGGAAAAAGTAATTTAGGGGAGGAGTTACAGGCGAAAGCTGGTCCCCATCCTTAGAACACTTCTTTCTACGTAGACTTAGAAGTAAAATAAAGCATTACAAGGGCATACAGATGAGAACAGGTCCCCGTTACCATGAAACAAGGATTTTTATAATCAGAAGCAAGCGTGGTGATTGTGAAGTTACAAGCGAGAACTGGTCCCCAGCCCTAGACAGATTTTCTACAATAAGTAAAACATCAAGAGATGCAAGAGTAGGGAATGAAACAATAATTGGTTCCCACTACAACTTTCACCAAGAAAAGAACAGCAAGATAGCAATATAAGGGAAGAGACACAGGCGAAAACTGGTCCCACGATAATTTTGCTTCAAAACTCATTGAACAAACCTTCATAGGCAACTTCTGGACCTCGAGAAGTGAAAGTGGCAAAATGGACTCCATTTCTCAAAACATTAGTTGAGACACGGCCGGACGAAACCTGAATCATGACAATGAAAATTACGAGGAAGATTTGAATTCAGAAGAAAAAGATAAGAGTCAACGGTAAGAAGTTTCACCTGCTCATCTTCAATTCGAAACTCCTCTCCATCCCTACGCATAGCTGTCGCTTGGCCTCTCTGATTATATTCGAACACTGTGGCAGCTCCACCTTGCGAACGTGATACCAAAAGACCACCAGACAGATAATTTAGCTTTATCGGTTCTAAAAATGAAAAAAATTGATCGCATAGTTTCCAGACAATGGATAAGTTTGCTTACCACGAGTTCCCGTTTGCACACTTTCAATCACTCCATCGTAAATGCTAGCCACCAGTACAGTTCGTTGCCCTGATGGGGTCTCAATGGTACAATGAGTTTCGTTAGCCCGAATGAATCGTAACTGGTAACCACCAGCGCCATGAACTGACGTAAGACGACCAAGGCTGAAAAACGGGGGTCATAATACAGAAAAATTGTTTCACAACAGTTTATTACCCACTAATACGTTTTTGATAGCGGGATTGGATGTTACTCTTTAGCGCCTCCGCCAAGCTCCGCCCAGGTCACGCCCCCTTTTGGAACAACTTTTTTCGCTTTTGATTTAGGTTTACTAGTCACTCAAGACACAATGCAAGTCAACTGAGGTGATATCCTCTGGTAGTTTTCAAAAGTGTGATGTTGGATATTTTACTAGGCCGCTATTTCTGTGCTCCGCCCAGGCCACGCCCCTTTTTGGAAAAATTTCCCTAGCTTTCGCAAAGATTGGCTATAATTACAAAAAGTCTAATATATATAATATAGTAGCTGCATCTACGCTCGAACAAACAAAATAAAAGAGGTAACAGTACTGGGATAGAAAACAATCAATAAGCATCTTTTATATTGTTTTGCTCATCCAAGTAGAGTAAGCATAATTTGAATGACGTCACTCACCTAGTATCCACATTGTAAGTGAAGTTATACAATACAGCACCCGTAACCAGTGACTGAGTTGATGTGTGAAGCCCGTATCGATTGAACAAGTACAGCTAAATCAATTATCGATTGATTGTAAATTCTCGCGAAAACGAATCATGTCTACCTCATTTCTGTCCGCATCGACAACAGTGTACTGTCGCAGTACCGAGTCATACTGCGCGACTCGCGGCACAATTCGCTTTACTTTCGCATTCGCCGCGTCCGCAACGTAGACGCGACCCGCGGCATCGACGCTGACGGAAGCAGGCGAGCTGAACAGCGCAACCTTCGACGACACGACTGCCGATGGCGATGCATTGTCATCGCATCCGCAAGCTGCGACATCACACGAACAAGCTGTTTTTTGTCCAGCAAAGACTGGAAAACTCGTCCGATCGGCGGATAGGCGGCGAATCTGAAGGTTACACATTCAATTTTCAAATGAAAAAATATCTAGTTTACCTGGTTCAACTTCTTCCCATCTGACTCAATCACAAACAGCGATCCATCCGTGGCAGCCGCGATATCGCGCGCACTCCGTAGCGTATGTCGCGATGACACATTCTGACAAGTTGACAAAGTACCTATAAAGCGTACTGTAGCTCAGCCAGATTACGGTATCAATCAAACTGACCAATCACGATCTCCGCCGTGTCTTGTTCTCTGTCCACTTGGTACACTACATTCGAGTCAAGCACAAAAATCTGTCCCGTGGGTAAATGAATCGTCAGAGACGTGGGCCACTCGAGCTGAATCGATTATTGATTCATTATTGATGGATCAGTATTGATTGACTATCGCCTTCTACCTGAAGCTTTGCCAAGGAAAATAGCGCTCTGTCACAAGAAGGTGCTCTATCGAAGGATGTGTCGCCGATGGAGCGGATAGTTCCAGAGGTGTCAATAACACGCAACCGACGTCCATCGGTCACTAAATATACCGATAATAAGCCAAGAAATCAATAAACTGATATCAGCTTACCGAAGAGATTTCCCTCTCCATCATAGGCAATTCCTTTCGGGAAGAACAACTGGGCATCTACTGCAGGACCACCGTCACCACATGAATCGGCAGCAGCAGAACATGCCGTACCATCACCAGCCAGGACCTACAAAGATTTTTGAACCGACATTCCAGTGAAGTTATGAGTCAGCTTACCTCGTGGTTAGCAGCTGGATCAGTCGGTGAATGGCTCGAAACCTTCCAAATCTGCTTGTGCAACGGCAAGGATATAGCCAAAGATCCGTCGACTGGACTTACAGCCAAATAGTACGGATAAGATGTGTCAGGTAGGCTAAAATGGCAATTACATGAGTCTATTTATGAAAATTCGGTAAAGGTACCTTAGTGAGAGTACGGTAGTAATCTGTCCATCTGGGCTCACTCGTCTCACTAGGTTGTGGTCACCTATGAACACGCTGCCATCTAAGCCATGAGCCATAGTTGATGGCCGAAATAACGAGGCCTACAAAGATTTATATGCGTAAGAAAGAACCACGTTTTCTCACAATTTCTTAGAAAGGGGGCGGAGCAAGGCTTGGTGATTGGTCGGTGGAACTTGGACCAATCACAGCTTTTAGTCCCGCCCACTTCTGGATTTTACATGCCACAAACTTGTTCACGACTTACATCCGCAGCTATTCCATTACAATTTTGGCATTCAAGCTGGCGACGTTTGTTCGATCCAACAAACAATTCTAGCATTGGCACACTATTCGAGATAAATCTTCGCCCACCATTCCCCATTTCAAGCACGCCTAAACTCACAATATCTCAATTTTTCGCAAATACTTCTTTCTTTCAGACTAACCGTTCACAGCATCCAAATGATGATGAATATCAATACTCCAAGCTCCGCCCTCTAAACGTCGTGCTCTAGCGCCTTCCATGAAAACTCGACGTTTCACCCAAGCTATCTCAGCTGGTCGACCACATCCACGGTATTCATATCCGACATGGACTAAATCAATTATTGAGTGATGAGAAAATCAAAAATCAATAAGCACAAACAATCTCACCGTTCGCGGGCACCATTCCATGATCACTTTGCCGATAAACATTAAGCTTGTCCCAGGACCAAATATAGGTGAGATTTTCACGAGGAGCAAGTCTGCAAGAAAAGCACTAGAAGAAAAAACGAAAAATCTACGGAATCAGAAAAAAAAGTCTTGTATGAATAATTCGAAAAAAAACAGGTTATCCCCACTTCTTCTCGAACTTTCTTCCAGCTATATCTATGACTACGTGGACAATCCTGAGATCTGGATCAAATTTCTCCGGAAGTAAACCCATCACAAGCACGGAGTCCGACGCGGACACTCTGGATGAATCGTACATAAGCCGGACAGATGATCCAGGCAATGCCAAGCTAAAATGAATATTTTTAGAAAAAAAATTTAGCCGTTTTTACCCACCTCTGTCGTACACTTCTTGTATCCACCAAAAGGGCAGCTATATCAGAAGGAATGCCTTCAGTGGATACGGTCCAGTCTGGTCGAAGTACCGGTGAAGGTAAGGCTCGGTTTGCTACAGCACATTCTGGTCGAGCATGGAGTGCGCGGACCTAAATTAACATAGTATCACTACAATAATCAAGAAGAATCAAGTAAGGTTTTGTTAAATTTGTGCCACAGAATTTGCTCATATCAAAAACAGCTACAGTACCTTTCTTGAACACAGTACCAGAAATTATACCATAGCTAAATTTAATCCCTGATTCAAGAACATATAGACCCATTACAGTAATCCCGAAACAAAAAAAAAACACTTCTTGACACACAACGCAAGTTCAATCCATAGACCGGGAAAACATACAGTACCATTACAGTATCCCAAGGAAGGAAATGAGATTCTCAAATTATCTTTAAGATTTGCTTATATCAAAACAGTTGTGGTAAACTGTGTTAAACACAATAACAAAAATTACATCAAAACTGAACTCATTGCTCAACTGGGTAAGCATACAGTATCACTACAGTATTCCCAGGGAGGAACTCCATGCAAAATTATAATAGCGCAAATTCGACTACCGCACTCGAGGGGCATGGATATCACTACAGTAACCTTGGAAGCAAATCAGCTAATTTTGAGAAAAAAAATTAGAATGATAGCTTTGGCTACATCAGAAAATTACCGTATTCTCTATGCGCAGAAGCGATATTTTACATCAATAAATTTACTTCCTTCCCCCCCCCCTCCTCCTCTCCCCTCCCTTTAAAAATCCATAGCCGACCCCACGCGTTCACCTAGGCCTCGTATAATTCCCTAATCAACCTCAACTAATCTCATCATTCGACCTTAATCCTCTGTATCGGATCCCTTTCCGCCACCAAATCGTAAGGCAAACCGTGTTTCCGGTCACGACACAGTATCCTAACCAGTAATTTTCTAGATACATTCGCTGGCCGAATAGCCAGCTGCACAAGGCGCTCGCCTTTGATGTTGGCGGTCATTAGTTGAAAAAGGACACCTACACAACAAGCGACTGGTCTATCTGCACAGGTGCTCACTATTTACTTCAAAAACTCCTTTAAATGATACGAAGTTGTTAACTACTCATCTAGACGTTCATTTTGTCGGAAAAAAACTTCCAACAAAGAAGAACAAATTTTTGGTTACAAGTTTTTTTAATTTCCGAGGAAAAAGAACCCAAATTTTCGCTACAATAATAAAGGAAAATTTTTTCAAAGGAAATTTTCAGTTACCTCATCTCTGGCCATCCTAATCGGATCCCCAATCACGATCTCATTCGGTGGTACATACACACTTCGCTTTATGCGCTAAATGAAAAAATTGATCAAATGAGTGAAGAAAACTTGAACTGAAATTTTTACGTAACAAAAAATTTTTATTAAAGACAACACAATTTTTGAGGTGTAAATAATAAGAGATAAATCTATAGTTAATGCTCGATAAATTTTGTATCTTTAAAATTAATAATCTTGCCTTCTATCAAGAAATGAAAGGAAAGTCACGAAAATATTCAACCAATTAACCCTTCAGTGAATAAAAGGTATACTTTTCGCATAAAAAATGGTAATTTTTATACAAGAATCCATCAGAAAGCTTCATGATTTACGGAAACAGAATTTCAAAATAAGAAAATGACGGGAGCTTTTGAAGAAAGAAAATAAGGATATTTTCAATATTTGGACCAAGCATAACTTAATCGATCTGCTTACCTGGAATGGACTTCGCAAAAATTGCAAATTCACGGTACGGCCACCATTCACGAGTAAATCAAATTCTCCGTCAAGACGAGTCAAAGTAAAACCATATAGAGGATTGGAAGCATCTGATACCTAAAACCATGACTGGTCACTTTTCGAAACCTCTAAATCAAAAGTCACTTACTCTAACACCAGGCAGCGGTACAGTGCTACTACTATCGCTTACAGCTCCACCATTCCATACAACTCGTCCACGAATCACTGACACCATACTAAAATTATTTTCAATATTATTTTTGCTTCTTTTGCAATGCAAGATCTTCCAGGACTATTCTTTATTGAGTCATCCCTACTTCACCTTAATTCTGACCAAACCCCTGCGAATAGAAATTCACGACAACATTCTAATCCGATCGTCGACCTCAGAACAGCCGCATAACGACCTTACACACCACAATGAGGCAGAAGAACGGCGTCAATGCCCTTTCTTGGTTTGGAACATACTTATTAGGGCATCTCCAAATTCTTTCAATTTGAAGTTGAAAGACGGATGAAGAAGAGCCTGTCATCTCTATCACAGTCCTATTTTTCAGATTTGACGGCTTTTTTGCTAATCGAAGCCACTTCTTGGTAATTTTTGGTGCTCCTCAAACCAAAAAAACCTCTGAATTCGCAACAAAAATCAGACAGTTTAGCAAGTGAAACTTTGTTGGAAAGGCTTTTTTATGTCCAGTTTCTCTGTGATTCCCAAAATAAAAAGCATTACACTCAATACAGCTACTATTGCAGGTACATCTAGTGTTTTACATTACGTATATTAGCTTACCTTTCGTTGAATTGAGAATGATCCGAGTAACTTTGCACGGAGTCGTTCTTGATGATGAAGGAAACGCGCTAAACAGAAAATTGAAATTAGGAGAAAAGAAAAGAGCTTTTGTTTGGACACCCAAAATTTCAACAGCTTCAAATTTGGAAAACTTTTTAAAGAATAATAAAAATGGTGACGATATATACTATAAGATAAGAACTGACAAACATGAAAATTTCACGACTGAAAAATGCCAAAATTTTGCACAACGTTTTTACAAAAGATCGAGAACCTACAATTTTTAACACGGTCAGTAATCTCTAGGAAGTACCTGATAAAAATTCGCATTCTGTACAGCAGGCAACCTTAACAACACATCCACTGGCGCCGGTACAGCTGCACAGACGGCTTCTCTCGAACATTCCGGCGATGAACAGCATTCAGGATCGTCACAGTCAATGAGTCCATCTATCACAATAATATCTTCGCTTACAGTATACTTACAGTACCCTACCAATTACCCTTACCATTGTCATTATCCAATCCATCCCGGCAATCACTCTCTATCGGTACAGCACAATCACTACCCGTATAGGATGGTTGGCATACACATCGCCATCCTTCCGCAATTCCTTGACTGTAACGGCATTCACCATGGCCAGAGCAGGAAAGAGGACAGCCTTCTGAAAAAGTTAATCATAACGTTCATACTTGCCCTGTTAATGTAGGCCTTCACACTTTTCCGTGCTAAAAATCGCAAGAACCATGAGAAGGACAGGTTGTTGGGTTTTACGGCGTAAGCGCAATGAGCCGTCAAGAAAAGTTGGCGGTTCATGGGAAAGATTCAATATAAAAGGTACGTTCACAAATTTTTGAAAGAAAGTTCAAAAACAGGGTCTAGATAGATCTGGGTATGTCTTTTATGTAGACGCTCGCCCAGTACCGTACTCTGAGTGGACCAATCAGCCTGGGTCACGATGTTAAAGAAATCGCATTTTGTTTTTTTTTGTGGTGAAATGATTAGAAAACATCGCTGGAAAATCCAATGTCAGATTGTACACGGTACCGTACTCTAAGTGGACCAATCAACGTTGATTATGGTGGCAAACGTCAGTCACGGTAATAGGAGCGAGAGTCTAAAGCTGAATTTTTCAAAACTTCAAAGCGGTTCTGATGTTTCTCAAGTCTTAAAAATTCAGTCACAAGCTCTCGTCCAGTACCGTACTTGACGCCGACCGGCCCACTCAGCGTACGGTATGGGCGAGAGTTCAAAGCTGGATTTCTGGGCTAATAATGAATCGCAAAAGCTGTCACTTGCACAGCGACATAGATTTTCCAAACGCTTTCCATAAATGAGTCCACGTTTTGTTGGAAATGTCCTCTCAAGATCAGGGCAATAAGCAGGGGGAGAGTGAGAAGTATGATTTTACTGTATGAGATCCATCCGTAAACCATTGCACAAACCGCTAACTTACCCATATAACAATTCTCCCCGTTCCATCCCTTGTCACAGACGCATGTCCCATTCTTCATACATTTTCCATGTTCAAGGCAACCTAAAAGCAGCTCCGATGAGTCACAACCCTCTTTCAAAACCCTTCTTGCTCCTCACCAATGGCACATTCCGCTTGATCGCAAAGATCACCACTCCAACCTGTTTCGCATACACATAGTCCATTCATGCATGCACCATGTTGGCATGGCGGGCATATCACTAGAATAAGTCATGTAGTGTGAACGAGAAGGTCGACTTTAATTCATCGGTAGAAAATCTAACATTATCATTTTACAAGAAACGAAATTAGAGAAAGTGTAGGATGAAAGAAATACGCTAACAAAATTATGACAGAATATAAGAAGAAGGAAGAAATAACAAATGTTTCAAATTTTTCCTGTGACAAGAGAACCGCGCCGCAATCGCGGCTGAACCTCGCCCCTTTTGCCGCGGCACGCTTGTTGATCGAAGAGAGAAGATAACGGAGATAGGCTCCAAAAAATGCAAAGTAATGCAGAATGGTAGGAGGTACTAGAAGAAAAAATAAACGTCGTTAAATTTTTTTTTCTATAGATAGAAAACAACCGTGCCGCAATCGTGGTTAAGTTTCCGCCCCTTCCGCTGCGGCATGGTCATCGAATAAGAGCTTTTCATACCCGCATGAAAATATCAATAAGTGCCAAGGCACTTAAAGCCTACCCTTCTCACAATTTTCTCCTTCCCATCCTTGACTACATCGACACACTCCGGCGACAAATTTCCCATGATTACTACAATCTGGTGGTGGGCGGACAAACTGAAAAAAAATCAATTATCGATCGAGCACACTTTCTTGCTTGTTATAACCTTGCTAGGCTCAGGTAACTTTTGTCGATCAAGATCTCGATTAACCTGACGAGGCTTTTCGGTTGCGGTCGTAACAGGAACCATTTCAATGGCAGGTGATAGGGCTGCCACTATGGTAGGAGTCTTTTCGACAACAACTTGAGTAGGTGGAGGTTCAGCTATTGGCTGAAACCAACCCTTCAGAAAAAAATTGCAAATTTGGATTTTACAGTAACCTACCATAGCACAATCCACTCCTCGCCAACCATCTTTACAGAAGCATCGACCGTCCACACAAACACCTCGGTCAGAACATGTGGGGTGCGGGCAAGCAGGCTAAAACTATATCTTCACCCATAAATAGAGCAAATGGGCAATCTCACCAATTCACATCCGTCTCCAGTCCATCCTCGTTCACAGTGGCACACACCTTCGTCTCCACATCGTCCGTGTCCACTGCAGTCCGCAATCTCACACCAATGTGCATGGACATCACATTCCTAGGAAACGTATAGATTTCGGCAATATTCCAGAGTAGGGAGTGGAGGAAAGGGAGAAGAATGTTAAGAAGGGAGGAGTGAAAATGGGAGAAACAAAACCAACCTTTCCCTTGAAGCCAGGTTTACATACACACATGCCACCGGAGAAGACACCATTGCCGCTACAGACAACTGGACAGATGGCTGAAGAAAAAACAAAAATTATGAGAAAGCTATCGTGCGTCAAATAGACTAATTTCGTGTTTCTGGACTATTTAGTCATTGTCAATAAGAGGAAAATTCGACAGAAAAGTCGACACGCATTTTTAAATTTTTTTTTTTGACTGAACAAATAGTTGAAGAAAAGAGCTATAATTCATTAATAATTTATTGAATCTTATTTTTCGTGATTTTTTTTTGCAATCAAACCATTTCGTCCATTTAACAACAAGGATAAAGAGCGAAAAACCGATGATTGATTTTTGCTGGCATTTTTGACAAACAACAAATTGAGGAAAGAACAGAGAAATTGTTGATTTCTGTATAATCTCACACGGATACGGCGGATATATATTCAGATACTCGATTATCGATTTCCTAGAAATGATGTCCCTCAAACATTTGGAACATAAACCTACGTTCTTCACATGCGTCCCCCGTATATCCAGGTGCACATCGACATCGTCCCCCGGATAAGCATTCTCCGTGACCATTACAATCGGCATCGCAACGAACTGTGAGTGGATTTGTACCATCAGCTGATGTTTCTGTCGGTGACGCTACTGCATATGCCACAAGGCTTATTGGCTCCACCTAAAGTAATCAATAAAATCAATAATAAATTCTTCAAGAATTCCTTACCCTATTTCTCTCATTAATCACACTCAGATACCACTTCCCATCTATCAAAAAATGCTCGAAGATGGCATATCTTGGCGCCTGAAATATAAATGTGCAATTCTGCCACGCCCACAAATGCATTTATACTCACAATCATTTCCTGAGTCTGTCGCTTGTGTCGAGCAGGTTCAACACTATGACTAGGGGCTGGTGGAGCTAGTCGGTCGGCTCGAAGAGGATGATAAAAATCATGCAGTGATAGCGATGGCACGACAGAGTGTCGCCCAAGCAGTACCATTTGCGCTCCAGCGCCAACAGTAATGTTGAATGCGACGCGGCCGGCGCGAGCGATGAATAGTTCTCTGGAATCAATCAATAATACGTAAAGGGAGATGCGCACTTTTTGCAAGATTCAAATTCAATTGCTATAATACTTTTATGTCTCTCGTGAGTAATCGATCGATAATCGATTCATTATGTACAATCCCTCCCTTCCCCCGTGGAATTGAAAAAATCTCAAACTTCCTAACTGAACTACTCTCTTTTTCTATGAGAAACGAACCTTTTTTTCTTCCGAAAAAAAATTTCATCTCCCTGCCCCCCCCCCCCCCGGCCTGACCATCCTTTTTCTCTCCCCCATCTGTTCATAGCTTCCAACAATGTTCAAAAACGCGTCATTCAGCTGATTGGCTTGTGTCCAAATTGCACAAAACGTCCGCGAAGTGAGGATGCACGGCGGTCTTTGTTCGAACTCGTCGCACTTCCTGCGAATTCTCGGCCACAATCAAGTTTTGGCCATAAATCAGAGATTTTTGCAAAAGGAAAACAAGAGGTTGGCGTCTGCTTGCAAAATTTGCAAAGTTATTGATTACAGACCAAAAATCAATTTTCAAGGTTTTTCCCCTACAGCCGATAGTCCCGATAGCTAAAAAAATTAACATGCCTTGACGTTCGTTTTCAATGGGATCTCATTTAGAATTCCATGCGCAAACGACAAACAAACATGACTTCCCATCAACTATCCCAGATGTGCTACTCGTACACAATCAACAAATATTCCCAAACCATAATAACATTGGACAGGAAAAGAATTGCAATTTATTATTTGCTCAAAAAAAGTTCGTAAACACGTTGTTTACTCAGTACTAGCGAAAGTCCAAAATGTTCCCGGCGGTAAACAGATCTCGCCGTGATGATGCTACTTTTGTAAATTAGATCATGTCGCGGCGCTTTGTGCAAAACTAACGCAAAGGAGAACTGGCGCAGAGCTCGTGTTCTATTCTAATAAAAAATTGATACTTTTGATATCAGAAAAATTTCTGGCTACTCAATTTCTTGGAACATTGGGGTAGATCACAAAATCCCACAAGAGCGTAGATAACCAATACAAGACTAGCTCCGCCCACGTGCTGACCAATCACAAAATGGGCAAACTCCGCCCACACAACCCAAACGACCAATCACAAAGCGCATAAACCTCAACAAATTCATTCAATAAAATGGACCACTCACGTATTTGTCATATGTTGTGGCAAGATATCAGCTTCTACACGTTGTCCTAGACTAATCACTGATGGCAGTGGCCGTAATGATGTTTCATCAATCGATATTCGATTATCCGTCATGGTAGATACTGGCGTTGATTGTGAATACACATATGAAGGACTTCGTACTGGAAAAATCGATATATCAATCATCAAAAAATTTCGAAAATTAGATTTGTAGGAAACGATCAAAACTTACATAACAGTAAAATAATAATAATTAATGCTATAAGTAAAGCTGCTGCTAAAAATAATGAACAAGCGGACGGCCGTCTTGAGGAATAAGACGAGGGTTTCATTTCGGGTATCGTCTTTTTCGGACTTCGCCTAAAATATTAGAAGTATTGTATGAAGCATATATAGCATATAAGCCCTTTTATGATGTTTCGGCAGACTCTTGATTTTTTTACTAAATGGGCGTGGCAAAACAGCCAATCAAACCTACATTCAACCAATCACAGTGGTCGAAAAGGTACATACGCAAACGGACAGTAATAAACTCATGAATTTGAACATGCTTGTAAACAAGCGCTCAAAAATTGAGCAGATAGAATTTTTGTTGGGAAATTCGACCAATACCTTTTAGTAGGTTGTTGTACTATTGAAGCAGTAGTTGGATATTTGATCAAAGCTGTCGTTGGGTCCGTTGATCTAGCGGTACGGCATCTGGAAAAAAGACAAAACTATTTTTTTGGAAAACAACAATACACATTATAGAAGCATGATTATCGGAAAGTGATCAATAAATCAATACCGCTAGAATGATACCAGCAAACAAATTCATAACTTTGGAGAAGCGAAGCAAGAAGCAAGCAAGAGCAAGAGCTTTTTTCTATGATGAAAAATAACCTCTGATCAAAAGCCACTCCTCTCTTCACTTAACCCGCAGTAAATTCCCGCAAATTTATGGAGATTCCGCTTGAGCAGCAGCTAAACGTCAAATCACCATCAACCAGCTCTAACTGGGGGCCATTCTGACTGATTTAGTGTCTACTATGTGCCTTTCACTCTCTGCTCCTCGCTCGTAGTCAAAAGAAACCCGCAATTAGCGCGTTTGGCGGGTGGACAGTGGCTAAGTGGATCCGTGATTAGGCGTGAGGCTTAGCGTGAGGGACGTGAATGTGCGCGAGAGTGATGTGATTATAACCAGGTGAATATTGCACGCTCCCCGGCGAATAGGATCAAATCATAGCGGAAATAATGTGAGCGGCTTTAACTCTATTATCCACTACCATTCGTGAGGTCACGCTCTCGCGATTGTGGCAATTACGAGATTTACTGCAATTTTAGTGGTTTTTCTGAGCAAAATTTGGACTCTGGACAATTTCCGCAATGCTCGGCCGTACCACGACTATAACAAAAGAAAAACACATGGAGATAACCTTGACCTCAAATGGATATTTCAAAATTTCAAAATTAGAAATTACTCATATTTAGCCTTGAAAAGAGCATTTTACTAATGATAGCATCAGAGCTGTTGGGCTATTGTAGGTGTACGGTAGCAGACCAATAGTCATCCAATACCCAACAGAACAACTGCTGCTAGAATACCCGCTAGTAGCTCTCAAAAGCAATTACATAAAGTATAGCCCTGTCAAAATGTTTTTGATAAGAAAAACAGCTTGAAATTTGGAGGAAGAGTATACGCTGTAAAAGACAAGCTTTTTCCTTGCAATCATGCAAAAAATATTCAGAAAAAGAGGAACGTTTCTGAAAAAAGTCTGGGGAAGGAAAGTCTTTGGCCAAAATAAAGCAAAGAAAGCCATCAATCTAAAAACATCACTTTGTTCAAGCAAGAAATACTCTTAACCTCAGTGACTTGTACTTGGCATAAAACGAAGAATTCAGTAAGTAATGGAATACCAGTTTTAAGTTCATGGATACTACTAATAAGGATAGAAATATTAATGTGTAGGACTCACAGCAAAACTCGATTTGGAAACTAAAAATAGCAGATCCGGTTAGAATATGGCTAAAGACTCTAAAGCAAGTAATGAGACTAACTTATTTCAGTCTTAGAATTTTCAGATAACCATCCTTTCGAGAGAACGACTTGCTATCCAAATGAAAATTTCTCCCTTTTCCAGAAAAAGAAGTGTGACCAAACTTTGGAGGTTTGTAGCTCTCCGTGAACTAACACCATAGGAATCAAATGAACCCGCACGCATGACTTCTAGTGTTTCACTATGCCAGAATTTTTAAGCAGGATACGTTGATTCATGTTGATCTCTTCACGAAGAAGTATAAGGAAAGAGATCGGGACAAAATTAGCAAAAGAAAAACAGGCTGAAGTGCTCAACTGCTCCGCTGATACTAAACAAGCTTGTCACTAGCCACAGCTACTCAATTTGCGAAATTGCGCAGGAAAAAAGCGACAGAGTTCCTGCGCGCAACGCTTTTTTTTCGGCTGAAGGGCAAAAAAGGACAAACATATAAATGTGCAAAAATGTTCGAAAAACATTTCGGAAAGGAAGTAGTAAGAACCTGCACTATGTAAATAGACCTTACGGAAAAAGGAGAAAGAGATCCGATTTTGATTAGACGGAGCGACACTAAGTAAGATTTTAATGTAGGTGCTTCGGTATACACAGGAAGGATAT
This sequence comes from Cylicocyclus nassatus, assembly GCA_958299035.1. NCBI lineage: Eukaryota > Metazoa > Nematoda > Chromadorea > Rhabditida > Strongylidae > Cylicocyclus > Cylicocyclus nassatus. The sequence goes on from CATQJL010000223.1 coordinate 83,700,027, forward strand.
CATAGAATTTGCGAAAAAAAGTTGGAGATGTGCCAAATCTTCGACTCATCTCTGCTCTATTCGAGCTCGACCAGTGCACACATCCACACATACACCCACTGGCTCTCACTTATGAGGCCGTTAAGAGCCAACTGGCAACAAACGAAGCTAATCGTCATAGGCTTAAGGCCAACGAAGCGCACTATTGCTGCTCTTCGTCTACCCCCAGTGGAGACTTTATAGGGGCCGGTATTGCGGAATTCGATTAAGACTTTACGATTAGTGCTTTGATGAAAATGTCGAGCGTTTGCAATGGTGCAACATATGTGCTTGGAACATAAAAGGTCCGCGACGTATTTTGGGATGAGGGAGAAGGGGCTGGCGAGAGGTCCAATTTACGCATATTGAGTCGCATCTTCCAGTTGAGAAGATGGGGGAAGAAAAACGCATTTGCAGAGCATCATCGGATGTGGGTGGGATAGGCGACTCTAGGACGAGTTTTGCTCGTTTGCAAGATGCACATTCTATCAAATAAGGACATATAAGTGCAAAATGGGTGCTTCACAAGATAAGAAAAAGCAAAGAAATTTGAGCACAGCGAAAAGTGAAGAGCTATAATAAGTCCGCGCTCCGCCTACTTCATCTTATGCTGAAGCTCTTAGCGGCTGCATGCGTGGGAATTGCATCAATGTTTGATGCACACCCTTCAAGACAGCTGTTTCGGTTAGTTATGACGAGGAAAAAAACTCGGACACTAACGGAAAAAAATTTGCAGCCACAAACCATAAAAATAAAGCCAAGTAAATCTAGTATGGGTTTCCTCGGGAAACAAATTGAGAGGAGAGATCAACTCGACGGCCAAGCGACAGCTCAGGTAACTCATTCGTGGCCGAAAAGTTGGACTTCAAAGCCCCGCCCACACCGTATCCTTCCATAGCGATGACCAATCAGCGTCTTTGACTAGTGTACGAAGAACGGTCCGGGCGAGAGATCAAACTTGGTTTCTCAGCCTTTAGCGATATATTACTTAGGAGCTGCCGTTTGGGCAATGACTTACTGTGGCTCCCAACAGCTTCCGCATAAAAAATCCAAGTAATTAGAGCCTTTGTAACTCAATACGTGGATGCACACCATGCGCGCTACTCCACGACTTCTTTACTTGAAAAATCAACTTTCAGGAAACTCTTATCAATATTCTACTCTTTTTATGTTGAAGAGTACGTAGTAGTTCACATTTCAATAATTCTTCAGCTAAACCGGATTTTACTAGCGCATTAAAAAAAGTGTCGTCGCTTACCAGGCGCAGGGTGCAGCCTCACATCATAAGTTACGGTTGCCTATCCCAAAATCATAGACAAAAATTCTTATACTTGCTTGTAAGACACTCATTTTGAGCCATAAATGCCCAAAACACTTTCTTAAATTTCTCCAACCCTCCTAAGCCGGTTCCCATATTAACCCTCCTAAGACAAGTGCAGTGCATTCGAGCTAATCCAAAAATTACAATCAATTATGCAAATTCTATAATCTCGACCAGCACATCGCTAGCGATAATCGCGCGACTAGGATTGTTTAGAGCTGACACACCCTCGCACACCCATGCACTGACGACAAACCACCTCCTTAAGCCCATATGGAACAATTTCCTCACGGGAAATAAGAGCACATGTGTGTATTCGGTCGGGGCATAAACCGTTTCGCGCTCTTCAGGAAAAAACATCATCAAATCACTGCTTCGATCTACCAAATATTTTCGGAAAAAAATCTGATATTGTTCGCTCCCAAATTTCTAGCTGACCCTAACCAAGATCACCCCGGCTATAGCTATAGGATACTTTGTTATTCTCACCGCCCATTAATTAGGGCATAACACCGCAGGATAGCGCGAGACTCTCAAGGGTACTTGATTGGCGTGAGACATAAGCACAAATTATTCAGCACCATGTCACAGATGACCAAAAGAAGTTTCTCAGCTAAAAGCACTCAATTGTAAATTAACGTGAATTTTTTTCAAAGAATTTCCACTTTTTACCTAGGAAATTACTAGGCTGTCCCGGAAGTTCTGTCGTTTCATTTCCGAAAATTTATAACTTTGCGTTATCTCAATGGATCCGCTTCACTGTAATTTTATTGGAAAGAATAAGTCTTTCGAATTCGGATACTATCTTGCCGAGCTTCTATCAAAAACTGTCTGCAGAGATAGAAATAGGAAAAATACCGTATAAGCTTTTGCCATTATACTCCAGGTCGCCAAAAATAGGGAACGCTGCAAAAAAACCTAAAATCGTCAATACATAAATTTTTTGTTCCATTCTTTGCAAATGTACAAAGTTTCTGCCGTCTGGACGTCTCTGTAAAGAGTTATGATTTTCGAGAAAGGTGATGCTTTGATTCACTTTTGCGTTTTCTATAATAAAATTGAAATTCATAATTTCTCCAGAGCGTCCAAACTAGACAAACTTTTCACATTTGCAAATGATAGGTCAAAAAACTTATGTACGATTTCAGACTTTTCTGCAGCTTTCCAGATTTTTGGTGACCTAAGCTGAAATGACAATGTTTCTATGGTCTTCTTTTTCTACATTTACCTCGACAGTCAGTATGTGGTAGGCTCGGCAAAAATATTCGAAAGAGAAAAGCTTATTCTTTTTAATAAAATTACAATGAAGCCCGTTGAGATAGCGAAGGTTACAAATTTTCAAAAATGAAACGACTTAAATTTCAAGACAACCTAATCAACGGATTAGTCAAGGTCGATCAAAAATGCTATTATGTTTTTTTTTCGTTTCTTTCCCAACAAATTTATAGATGTAAGAAAGATTATAGTAAAGTGGGTAGAAGAATAAAACTCGACATATTTCAAAAATACATTTATCATACGATTTGATGTTTACAAACTATACAAAATCTTTTGTACTTTTCGCTCTTAGTTGTTCCCCTCTTTTATTTGCTTTTTTTATGTGGATGCCCATGTTGATGGCAGTTTTTGTTTTCTTTTAAATTTTTGTCTGTCAAAAATCATTTTGATTACCCCAATCCAAATTTATACTCTGCACACAACAATGTCGATGCAAAGTTTTTATGTTGCCACCACCCTGCTGACAAAAAAAAAGAACTCATCGAGTTGAGAAACTCATTCTGAAGGATTCAATCGAGTCTTTTCAGTTTCAAGATGAGGCTGCTTTGAAAGAATTTTTCGTTACGAATGATTGAATTACATTGTATAGCGCCCGCAGGCTCCGGTTTTATAAATGAAGAATTATGTCAAAGATAGAAAACCAAAGTATTAGTATAGCATTCGACAGTTCTGAGCACCTCAAACGGGGCCAAAAATGTACCCTATTTTCAGGTGTATAAGCCGCGGGGTGGTCCTAGCTTACATCGATCAGCCCAAACACATCAATGGGACTCGCATCCAAAGAACTCTATTCCGTGCTGCGTATTGCCTGAAAGAATCGTGCGGCATAAGGATCGCTTCTCGAAACACAGTGAAGCAGCTGAGCAGCCCGGGCGAAACTTTAAAAAAGTGCGGCTTATACACCTGAAAATAGGGTATATAAAACTCAAAAAATCTGGAAAGCGTTTTGTAGAGTAGAAGAATGAAGAGAAAGAACTACAACAATATGAAAGCTCCAAAAGTCGGTCAAACATTTTCGAGATTGGCCATTTCAAACATGGACAAAAATGCCTCTAAACTTCTGGAAAATATACAAAAGACTACTTTCGAAAGAATGGAACACCAACAGCTTGAAAATTTTCACAATTTCTCCAAAAGTCCATTCGCATACCGTAATCTTTGCCCTCCCCCGTTCAACGATCTCTGCGTGAAGATGATCGTTTGTTCCGCAACTTTAGCAAAACACCCTCAGAGGAAGAATCGTACAAATCGTTGGTGCGAAGGTCATCGAGGACGTATAGAACGACAATCACCCATCCGTAACATAGGACTAAGCGATTTCACAGCATAATAGCTTCATCGACCATGAAAAATTTGCGAACGAAAAAAACAACGTCGGGTCGACTGTGCGGCGGGTGGCCTGATCGCCAGGTGTAGCGCAAACCACAAAACAAGTTTGCCTTTTTTGCCGAAAAAAATTCTGGCCCTTCAATTTGCACAGGTAGAAGTACCCCTACCTCCAAGCCGGACCCTAGAGCGTAACGGATCCCTGCTGACTCAGCGTATTTCGCCTATTAGTAACGTCCCCCCGATCGCGGGTTCAAAAACTCATTTGCGCTCCTCGGTTTCCTTCGACTTCAATGTGACGGCAATTAGGGGCGCCGGAAGATGCCGAGTTCTTAGCACTAAGCTTAATTAAACTTCAACAACGTTGTTTTCCGGGAGCTTGGTCTCAAGAATCTTTGACTCTTGCAAATACGCTAATGAAACGGAGTTTCTAAGCTCTTGCGACTCTAATAAGCACCAAAATGCTAAACAGTTAACTCTTCAAAATACGTAAAGGGGCAAGGAATGAAAGTGACTCATTCAGAAGATTTCAAAGACATCAAAATCTCTCTGCAAAGGGAAAGAATGACAAGGAGTCGGGCCTGGAGTCGAAATTGCAAAAAATGTACTGTATTTGACGCAACAAAAAAATTAGACATCAAATTTTGAATGGGAAACTGCTCAAAATCAATCTACTTGTACAAATCCGTTAAACGACAATCACAAAAAACAATTGAGTGAAGACACCGTGCTTATGAGAACCGTCTTTTGAGATAAGAATGGAGATTAATGGTTGAAAAAACAAAGTCTCGATATGGGAGAAATCAGCAAAACTGTAAGATTCCATGAATAATTTTGGTAGAATGAAAGTGAGATACTGTGTAAAAAAATAATAGTTATTAGCAGTTTTACTTTCTATCCACACTCAAAAATTTGTAAGCAACCTACTGATTTTACGTAGTAGTGACTGCAGATCTAATTTCTACGCCTGACTATAATTATGTAAGGAAAAAACTCCACATCCCCCTTGCATTCCATTCACAACTCGTCTTGATGCATTTTTCGTAAAGTTTATGTAAATTTTCATCGAACTAATGGCATCGCAATGCAAAATTCATCAAGATATATAGATTCGTGGAAGAAAAATGCCCTTTCACGGTTCATTTCTTGAAAAAGAGATGAGGCGAAATTCGATAAATAAGGTTTTTCGAAGATGTATCACATGAGCGGATAGAAATGGCTAGAAGATGAGAGAATGGAATAGATAAAAAATGAATAAAGACAATAGTTACGGAAAAATTTGGAGACGCTCAAAAATAGAAATACGATAGCTTCAAGATTTTTTTCTGAATTGATTTGAACAGCTTTGATAACAAGCTTTACTGAACCGACAACAGAATTGTTTTGAGTAGTTTTCAAAAACTATAGAGATTTTCTTCCTAAATTCAATCATTTCACGATGAATCGAACCGCATAAACACTAGCATTAGGGCTAAACCAGATAAAATTGTTACAAATATTATAAAATTAAACAGCGTTCACTCACTCAAAATATAAAATAGGCGCGGAGAATAGAGGACTGAAATTAGCGAGAACAAAAATGGTCCACTCGACTACCTATCTATGTTCTGCACCTAATATTTCTAGTAAACAAGTAACCAATTCAGATAGAACTAGAAAATGAAATTGGAAAAATTTGTGTAAATTCTACTACTGATTTGTAACAGATTTGGCGATAGTAGAAGAAAAATGTTACAACCTTGCAAAAGGTGTGGGCAAGAAAAAGTGTTACAAATTCTGCAAAAAAGTGGGTGTTAATCATTCGTTGAGTTGAGAAATAGAGTTGGTAAAAAATTGGAAAGAAGGTCGAGAAGAATACTAATTCTATCCTTATGTTCGCACCTTATCAAGTTTCTAGCCAATAAGTGAACAAGAAAAACAAATAAAAATCGTTGAGGATAAGATGAAATGACAGCTCAAACAATGCAAGGGCGGATAGTCAACTTCAAAAATCAGATTTTTTTAGCTCAAAAGCAAATAACAAAGAAAAAACCGCTCATAACTCACCCAGCTCACCTCATCCATAACAGCTGCACAGATCGAGATTAATACACGGACCAATGCTTAGGTTAGTATGTTACCTACTCAGGTCCAATACTGGCAAGCCGATTGCGTAACAATGCGTGCACCGGGACGGTGGCTCAGCTCACCTCAATCTCATCTCAACACCTCCATGTTCCCCCCCCCCCCCCCTCTCAACCTCATCGTTGCACAATAACGAGAACATTATTGCTTGAGGATATTGCGAACAAATGACAATCATGTGGCGCATATTGGAATTTCCACAAAAGACAAGCACGAAAAAAGGCTGCATTAAGCATTTGGAGCATTTTGCGGTAAGCTTGAGTGCTCTATAAAAGAATGGGGAATTACCAGGATAGAGAAAACGAAATGCATTTGCACTGAAGGTATTAACTAGACTGTAATTCTGCATGCAAGCGACTGCATCGACTTTTTTTTCGTTAAAATTGCACAAAAATAAAATTTAGAAAATCGTAATTATAAACAGTGAATAAATTTTTGGATGTGAGATTGACATGCAAAAATTTGCAAGTTACTGACAGACAGCTATAACTGGAAGAGTACAAAAAAGTCTCGAAGGGCTGCGAAAAAAAAACCTGCAAAATTTATGCGAAGACATCTTATGACATTGCACTTCAACAACTTGCAATGGTTGAAAAGATAAAAATTTCTCCAAAAAAACCTTGATTGGTCCACGAATAATTTACTTGCCCAAAACATGAAAGCTCATAAAATCTACCCGAAAAACAAATTTGCTCACAACCAGCTTATCAAGAGTTGACAGATAAAGTCCATAATAATGTATTCCTTTCGATCACAAAACTAGTAAATCTAGCTAAAAAAAAACTTTGTGTCTTGCATGAACATAACATAACATAGGACTAAGCGATTTCACAGCATAATAGCTTCATCGACCATGAAAAATTTGCGAACGAAAAAAACAACGTCGGGTCGACTGTGCGGCGGGTGGCCTGATCGCCAGGTGTAGCGCAAACCACAAAACAAGTTTGCCTTTTTTGCCGAAAAAAATTCTGGCCCTTCAATTTGCACAGGTAGAAGTACCCCTACCTCCAAGCCGGACCCTAGAGCGTAACGGATCCCTGCTGACTCAGCGTATTTCGCCTATTAGTAACGTCCCCCCGATCGCGGGTTCAAAAACTCATTTGCGCTCCTCGGTTTCCTTCGACTTCAATGTGACGGCAATTAGGGGCGCCGGAAGATGCCGAGTTCTTAGCACTAAGCTTAATTAAACTTCAACAACGTTGTTTTCCGGGAGCTTGGTCTCAAGAATCTTTGACTCTTGCAAATACGCTAATGAAACGGAGTTTCTAAGCTCTTGCGACTCTAATAAGCACCAAAATGCTAAACAGTTAACTCTTCAAAATACGTAAAGGGGCAAGGAATGAAAGTGACTCATTCAGAAGATTTCAAAGACATCAAAATCTCTCTGCAAAGGGAAAGAATGACAAGGAGTCGGGCCTGGAGTCGAAATTGCAAAAAATGTACTGTATTTGACGCAACAAAAAAATTAGACATCAAATTTTGAATGGGAAACTGCTCAAAATCAATCTACTTGTACAAATCCGTTAAACGACAATCACAAAAAACAATTGAGTGAAGACACCGTGCTTATGAGAACCGTCTTTTGAGATAAGAATGGAGATTAATGGTTGAAAAAACAAAGTCTCGATATGGGAGAAATCAGCAAAACTGTAAGATTCCATGAATAATTTTGGTAGAATGAAAGTGAGATACTGTGTAAAAAAATAATAGTTATTAGCAGTTTTACTTTCTATCCACACTCAAAAATTTGTAAGCAACCTACTGATTTTACGTAGTAGTGACTGCAGATCTAATTTCTACGCCTGACTATAATTATGTAAGGAAAAAACTCCACATCCCCCTTGCATTCCATTCACAACTCGTCTTGATGCATTTTTCGTAAAGTTTATGTAAATTTTCATCGAACTAATGGCATCGCAATGCAAAATTCATCAAGATATATAGATTCGTGGAAGAAAAATGCCCTTTCACGGTTCATTTCTTGAAAAAGAGATGAGGCGAAATTCGATAAATAAGGTTTTTCGAAGATGTATCACATGAGCGGATAGAAATGGCTAGAAGATGAGAGAATGGAATAGATAAAAAATGAATAAAGACAATAGTTACGGAAAAATTTGGAGACGCTCAAAAATAGAAATACGATAGCTTCAAGATTTTTTTCTGAATTGATTTGAACAGCTTTGATAACAAGCTTTACTGAACCGACAACAGAATTGTTTTGAGTAGTTTTCAAAAACTATAGAGATTTTCTTCCTAAATTCAATCATTTCACGATGAATCGAACCGCATAAACACTAGCATTAGGGCTAAACCAGATAAAATTGTTACAAATATTATAAAATTAAACAGCGTTCACTCACTCAAAATATAAAATAGGCGCGGAGAATAGAGGACTGAAATTAGCGAGAACAAAAATGGTCCACTCGACTACCTATCTATGTTCTGCACCTAATATTTCTAGTAAACAAGTAACCAATTCAGATAGAACTAGAAAATGAAATTGGAAAAATTTGTGTAAATTCTACTACTGATTTGTAACAGATTTGGCGATAGTAGAAGAAAAATGTTACAACCTTGCAAAAGGTGTGGGCAAGAAAAAGTGTTACAAATTCTGCAAAAAAGTGGGTGTTAATCATTCGTTGAGTTGAGAAATAGAGTTGGTAAAAAATTGGAAAGAAGGTCGAGAAGAATACTAATTCTATCCTTATGTTCGCACCTTATCAAGTTTCTAGCCAATAAGTGAACAAGAAAAACAAATAAAAATCGTTGAGGATAAGATGAAATGACAGCTCAAACAATGCAAGGGCGGATAGTCAACTTCAAAAATCAGATTTTTTTAGCTCAAAAGCAAATAACAAAGAAAAAACCGCTCATAACTCACCCAGCTCACCTCATCCATAACAGCTGCACAGATCGAGATTAATACACGGACCAATGCTTAGGTTAGTATGTTACCTACTCAGGTCCAATACTGGCAAGCCGATTGCGTAACAATGCGTGCACCGGGACGGTGGCTCAGCTCACCTCAATCTCATCTCAACACCTCCATGTTCCCCCCCCCCCCCTCTCAACCTCATCGTTGCACAATAACGAGAACATTATTGCTTGAGGATATTGCGAACAAATGACAATCATGTGGCGCATATTGGAATTTCCACAAAAGACAAGCACGAAAAAAGGCTGCATTAAGCATTTGGAGCATTTTGCGGTAAGCTTGAGTGCTCTATAAAAGAATGGGGAATTACCAGGATAGAGAAAACGAAATGCATTTGCACTGAAGGTATTAACTAGACTGTAATTCTGCATGCAAGCGACTGCATCGACTTTTTTTTCGTTAAAATTGCACAAAAATAAAATTTAGAAAATCGTAATTATAAACAGTGAATAAATTTTTGGATGTGAGATTGACATGCAAAAATTTGCAAGTTACTGACAGACAGCTATAACTGGAAGAGTACAAAAAAGTCTCGAAGGGCTGCGAAAAAAAAACCTGCAAAATTTATGCGAAGACATCTTATGACATTGCACTTCAACAACTTGCAATGGTTGAAAAGATAAAAATTTCTCCAAAAAAACCTTGATTGGTCCACGAATAATTTACTTGCCCAAAACATGAAAGCTCATAAAATCTACCCGAAAAACAAATTTGCTCACAACCAGCTTATCAAGAGTTGACAGATAAAGTCCATAATAATGTATTCCTTTCGATCACAAAACTAGTAAATCTAGCTAAAAAAAAACTTTGTGTCTTGCATGAACATAAAATTTTTATTTAAGCTTCCCTCAAAAACTGATTGTACTGCACTTGAAGAAAATTTTATAGCAGGTCTGTAAAACCTTCGTACTGCCACTCATTCGGACAGGAAAAAAAGAGGAGATAAAGCTCTAGCAGCTCTAGTATCTAAAGGACAACCCACTTCAGAGCCCCATCATTATAGAAGAAAGAAAACATTTTCGAGGATGGCTACATCTATACTAGCAAGGTCTAATGATAAACATAATGCTTTGATAAAACTCTATTAACAACAGCAACTATTTTTCTTCGAAATTAACCGCAGAAATCCATGAAAAAGTGATTCGAACAATTTTTAAAGCCCTCGCCCCTTTAATTCTAGAAATTCGCCTCTCGCAGCTCCCTACTTTTCCTTCTTTCCTCCACCTTTCCTCCCTCCTAGCTCACTACTACTATACGACCATTCCACTACTAGGAGTACTAAGATACTCTACTTTTCTACTACTTTCGTAGATTGCTTTCCCGAGAAGTTTCTGCGCAGGAGAACTACGCAATAATTCATGTCGCTACTCTCACGCACATTCGACTCGTCGCTGAATGGTGGATTTTATGTGACAGCCGATCGTCGAAAAAATACGGGCAATCACAAAGGAATTAAGGCACGAAGTCCAAATATGGTAATATTAGTCGCATGAGAATCTAGAGAATTTTTCAGATAAGAGGAAGATCAATTTTCAATGGAAGAAAAAGAAAATGCAGAGAGATAGAAGACACAAAAAAAGAAGGCAGAAATGGGAGGAATAAAAAGGCAAAATATAGAAAAAACTCACTGCTCCATATATCTGGTTTGTGATGACGGTGACAATGTCGATGTGGTCGTTCGTACTGAAATCGGTGTCAAATTATAGGGTGATGTGCCCGGTTCCACCACTCCATAGATTAGGTAGGTATTATCATCACGTCGTGATCGTTTCGGTAGACTACAGTACGTCCTAGTCGCAGCAGGACTCACAATACCTGCCGCCCCGTACATATAGCCGAGGGATGGCGGAGGTACTTCCAGAACAGAAGACGCTAGAGGCGGTCTCGTTTACTACGCGCTCTGGCCACGCCCATTTTCGAAGGAAATGGCCGGCACGTCTTCATCATTGTGTGCAGGGACACATTTCCTCCCCCTTCCCCGCTCCTTCAATCCCCCTTCCCTGTCCCCTCCTCCCCCGCTAATCTGATTAGAACCGCCATGGCGCAGTCAATTGTCACCCCGTTCACAATTGTGCCCTTTAATAAGCATAACTAACCGCACTTCTCTGCATCTTCAAGCCTTTTACATAATTGAGAACCTTTTGGGCGGAGCTAATTTCAACCCCCTAGCAGACTCAGCCATCTGCACTAAGAGTTGCGAAGTGTATCACCACCTTTCGCAACTAGTTCGTGGTCGGTTACATTCGAAAATAAGTGCTGGGAGAACTCGTCCCAGCCCTAATGGACCGCCATAAGTGATTCGCCTTTTTCGAGAAAATACCTTAATGCACATGGTCGCCCTTCACAAAAATATCAAAGGCAGCAAGGCCAAAACGTAGCAGAGATCTTCGAAATGAGCCACTTGGCGAACCAAATTTGACACCCATCTCATTTTCGGCCTGTGAAGAGCTACTTGATGAGCTTTGATTCTTTCATTCGAGAAACAACACAATCACAACCAACCCATCACAGCTTAAAAGAGTTATGAGCTATTTGGGAAAATTAGCAAACGATTGGAAATTTACAATCGTGAATGTATGGCATGAATCAGAAAAGCTGACTATCAGTAGAGAGCTAATATGAAACACTAGGCTTTTTGTAAATTTCAATTTTCTAATGCAGTTTTAATTTTTCTCGCGTGTTTTTTTTTCTCAAAATCATTTAGTACTGCCTAGGGTAAGAGCTTGACCAATAGTATCGCTTCCTTGCATGTTATATTCTCTTAAGCCACGATAACGGAGGTTTCACTTCTGACGCATTGTGAAAATTCTCGCAAAAAATGAATAAGAATAGGAATAGAATTTACCCGTATTGAATGTGAGAAAAGTAAAACGGCAACTCTTTACGGGTAGTTTTTACGACTTTTCAAAATCCTATTTTGCATAGTTTGGCTCATGATTTTGTCACTCCAGTAGGTATCAAAATCTCTTCCAAATCATGTATTTATTGAATTTTTGATGCAAAAAAGTGCACTCTAACAATACACCATAGATTCCTTTACAAAAGTAAATTAGCAAGTTATAGGGTAGGAGAAAAAGCTATGCGTTCATAGATTTACTGGTCTGGTTAGACAGCGCAGAACCGTGAGAATGACATGGGATACGGTCGTGTAGCAGACTTTTTCGTGAGGATAAAAACAAGGAATTCTAGTAAATCGTCAAAGGACCTTTTTAGAAAACTGCCACACAAAATAGGTCGTTCGGACAGGCATCTGAAATTATTACCTTGCAAACTTTATGGCTCAAGTTGTAAAAATCAGGATAATAGTGTTAAAATGGAAGTACTATATTGCTCATAAATCGTCGAAAAAGCCACCAAATTTCCTTGAATTTCACCAAAATCCGCGTCGTATCGCCATAGCTTGGTTCAGAGTGGATGAATATTGAATTGAAAGGCACCGTTCGACTAAGCTTGGTAAGACGCTTTCTGTTAGATATATGAACGTGCCGGTTTGAATACGGCAGGCGGTCAGATTTCATAAATTTTTGTCTAGTAGGTTACACGTGTGCAATTAAAAAGCACACTGAGTACGGAACCATCGTAAGGAATCCAAAAAAAAATTTGACGCCTGCCGTGTACCTGCGGTATACAAATGGGGGGGGGGGAAGTACTTCCATTTCTGTAAAAATGCGCTCACCGGGTTGAGTCGCAAGGCGCCATTGTATTCAAAAAATTCAATCAGTGAACCAAGATATGGCCATGCGACGCGAATTTCGGTGAAAACCAGCTGTGTTCGGTGACTTTTTTGACAACTTTTGAGCGTATTGTATTTTCAGGGTGCCTTTTTTTCTCATACAAAATTCTGCTTTCAAAATTTCATTCACATAATAATACTTCAAATACAGAAGTTAAGTAAATTTTGTAACACCTATTGTAGGGCGTTCTAGGTGAAGAACTTATAGATGCATGAGACTCACTTCAACTACCTGAGCAGATAATGATGCTCACGTACATATCCCTAAGCTATACCCCTAGCAACAATTAGCGTAGACTCTAATTGGGCACCAATAACATTATTAACTCCCTTGATTACTCTCAGCTACTTCGACTTCTGCTAGTCCCACTGAAGTTTGGGTTTTCCTAAATAATCTTCGATTCTACCTGATCCACAATAGCAAATGTTCCAAACATCCCCTCCCCCTCCCTGCTCTTTCTACTGCTTCCTAGACAGTTCAGTTGTTTTTACAATGTCGGCTTGGCAAGGGTTACAAGAACCACTTGTCGCTTCTTGTAACCACATACCCTAAGCCTTTGAAGCGGACCGCCTTCGGGGGAACATTTAGGGGCTTGACATTGCGCAACTGGTGCCGAGTGTACTAGTAGAGTACGCTCGGTACACAATACTTGACCCAATGGTGGTAACGAAAACAGTGGCGAGAAAAGCTACCGGAACGAATGAGGTGATGACCAGCATACCTTAAAATCAAAGTTTTATAAATACAATTTTATAAAACTTTGATTTTTGTCAGAATCTTTTAGGAATTTTAAATCAATGATAAAACCTTGGTTTGTTTTCTATGGAAGAAGTAGAAGGAAATTGCATATGCACCTTACCTCCAATAGATCGCGTCGAAAACTGTAAAAGCACCCTCCGCCCCCCCCCCCCTCCAAATCATCAAAAAAGAAAATTTTCTCAGAAAGTGTTGAAGAAAATATGATTACTGATGGGAAGAGGCCTGAGCCAAGCCCATATCTAAGCGGCAGCTCATGAACTTCATTCATAGCCGGTAAGTTCGACTGTAAACTCTCGCCCATACCGTATTCCTAACGTACGATGCTTTAGTTCGCCCGGAAAATTTACGGTCCGGCCCAGACTTCAAAAGCGTAATTTGCTTATGAATGATTTTGTGAGCTGCCGCTTCAAAATTGGCTTGTCGCAAATTTTTTAAATGCTTCCAAGATTTTCGCCGAAATTATTTCATCTAGCTCTATATATATCGTAAGACCAAATTTTCTAAAGCAAAAATCATCTAACTAGAAGGCTTAAGATTTCTAATCCTTCAAGCTAACATTTGGTTCCTCTACAGTAAGATTGCACTTCTAGCCTAATAAATCAATACTCACCTGATCCACTTGGAATATAGTATGCTCCATCGGCATTTTTGTGCAGGATAGTTTGACCCTCGGCTAACGATGTCCAATCGTCCAAGGCTGGTGCTAATGGTTCACGTACCATTCCCGAGCGGCGCTAGAAATAATCAGAGTATAAGGTCATAGACACCAAATTTGGCAGAAAATGAATCAATCAATAATCGATTCTAAATATTCGGAAAAGAAAACAGAACGCATTGTTGAGATAAACTTCTGCAGCAACAGAGCAGAATCTGCAGATTTGCGGGGGATGCACCTGGAGAAGGTCATTTCGAAGACAAAAAACTGTTCTGTTATTGAACAAAAGGATTAAAGGGACAAACGAACAGCGTAAACACAGAATGGTGGCGCTGCCGAAGAAGAAAAGAAAATGTGAAGATTACGCAGAGTACATAAACATAGAAAAGCACTTGTGGCTTCCATCTGTTATTAATCAGTAGGGGAAGGAAAGGCGGGGGGGGGGAATGATTTATGTAGTGCACGGAGTTTTAAAACATTTCAGTAATAGGCAAGGAGCCCAGTAACCTAGCGACCAGGTAATTTCGGGGAAAATGTTTGAAGAGACAAAATGGAATTTCGGAGGCACAAAGAGAAAATTGCACATTATTCATGGAAAAGTGAATTGGGGAAATTTGAACGGAAATTTCGGCAAAGTAACATAAGTACGTTCGCGTTTGCTTTAAGACCCATGCCGATGCATGTGCATGTCAAACACAAATTATGAAAATAAAATGTCATTTCAATCAAAAATTCTGCAGAAGTATCACCTCAGACATTTAGCAAAAGGTGCAAGAATTTTTTCAGAGCCTTCACTGGTAAAATCGAGTTTTATCCAAACAAGAAGAAAAAAGCTTACAGGCTTAGCACATTACCCACAAATGGCTACAATTACATCTCACCTAAGCATCAAGAACAAGTTCTCTTATGTCACTTAGGCTGTCAAAACAACCTCATGAGTCTCCCAAGCATTCGACATAATGGGCACAAGAGCTCGGTGGAAAAAAAAGTAGAAGTAAGGTATGAAGGTATAGGGACTTAGAGTGGTGGAGGTGGAGAAGGGGAGAGGGGGGGGGGGGGGGGAGAGAGAAGAAAATGCTCTTGCATATGCTCACACGGTTTTTTTTTTTCAAACTCAAATTTTGCATCTTCCATTTTCTACCAGTATTTGATCAGCCACCTTTGAGTTTGAAAAAGTATTGTGGAAAAAAAACAAAAAATTCTCTTTCAAACTCACTCGAAAAGTGGCTAAAAACAATTTGTTCTGAAAAAATCCAACATAATCCATGAAAAACTTAGAAAAACCTGTCATTTTGGACTTCAGATAAATAATGGGAAGCAAACAAGAAAGGTACTGCCCTATCGAAGGATTCTAACAGTATAAAATCACGCTTTCGGATTTTAACATGACTAATTTGTTTAGTTTACAAAAGATATTTGTAGACTGATATAAACTCGAATAATCTCACGGTGGTTCGAAAAAACTTTTTAAAGCGAGAAGCTTTGATTTTTTTTACAACTCTTTTTCCAAAAATTTGAGCTTTTTTTATAGCTTGGGCTAGCCCCCCCCCCCTCTTTGATATGTTTACCAGTAACGAGTGGAAGAAACCAGGAAGAAAGAATCTGTATAAATTTGAAATAAGGCTTTATTTCCGCCGTTCTAAAAATTATAAAAGTAGAAATTCTGAGTACCAACCTGTTGTGACAATGACATTTCGTACGAATTATATTTCGGCGGTGGTACCGTTGTGCTAGTGGTGCTAAGAAGAAGATCTCGTGATGACAACTCTAAAAGCACAAACGACGTGTCCGAGCCTGATTCATTCCACAACAAAAACGCTTGTCAGGATGCACATCAAAGCCTTTGCAACGCGAGAGCCACGCCATGTTATGGATAGTGCACGCTATTGTACGCTTTTTCAATATTATGGTACGCGGTTGCGGACGTATTAGAACCACTCACCTCGGTCCCTGATATCTTCGGGATCTTCATAATTATTCTCGTAATCATGGTCACGATCTGGTGGATGTGGCGGCATCCATGCCGGTGGTGGTCCACGCATTTCTACTGGCGTGCACTCGGATGGATGAGGTAACGATGGAGTTGTCCCTGTAAGAATACGAAATTTTACAGGGTTTGATTTGCAACAACTGTGGATTACGGTAGGGATACGGTAGGATTACGGTACAGATAAGGAAGGGTCAAAAACTGCTCAAAGAGTGTCAGGGAGTCACAAAGCAGCTTTTATTCCTACAGATATGCGAACTTTTAAAAACTGGGGTACGGTAGGACTATGGTAGGATGTGGCAGGCTTACGATACAGATAGCCAAAGTCCAAAAAGTGCCAAAGATCCAGGAAGTCACACTGTAGATGCTTTACCTAGCAATTACACAAATTTGTGCGGAGTTTCGACGACTGATGGCTAAGGCAGGATTACGGTAGGATCACGGTAAAATCACTCAAAATAGAAGAAGTGCTGCAGGAGTTCCAAAAAGATGCATTGCCCATTATTTCTACAGAATCACATAAACTTTCAACGACGCAAATGACGATAGGATTACTGTAGCATTACGGTAAAAGAAGTGACTGCTAAAACATGTTGGCATTGTGCCAGGAAGTCATTCACTGTGAGCTATGTTCCCGAAATAACACAGTTCCATGTATCTGTGAACACCACGCCCATATCGGTTGGACGAAGAGGTCGCGATGTCTATCGACAGTGCGGCACTGTGTGACCTTTACTAGTATGCAGCTGTTAGGTAATAGACACCAATGAGCTCCAGTTCTACAATAAGTCATTAGAATATGGGAGAAGGCAGAAAAATCGCTACATAGAAAAGCCGAAACGTGAATCAATAAAATCGATGTTCGACTGAACTTCGGTAAAAACAAATTCTCCCGCCACGAATGTGCACACGACCTCCGTAACAAAACGATTCGCACTTGCACTTTCCTCCGCGATTTATGAACCCATCACATACGGCGATTACGGTCACTACGTCCAGTTATCGTACTGCCTTAGTTACGCAACGCTATGATAGCGCCAGGGTCGACTAATACGATGGTTAAATGCGTTACCGATCGTGTGAATATGTCAGTCAAGATCCTTTGAGAAAAAAATTCAAAAACACGACTTAGAATTTGATAATTCGTAACCTCATTGTGCAAATGCACACAACATTCATGGTGCGCGTAAAATCCTGGGTCTAATTGTACGGATTCTTCTGAGTCGATGCTTTTCAAAGCGTTTCCTTCCATAGTTTTTGCTCTTTCAATCTCATTGAACAAACAATCAGTGATAGTTATAAAAAAACCAAAAACAAGCATAAATAGTTGAGAGATTAGGGATGCAAAATGGATGGTGTGTGCAAATGCACACATTCTTATGAAATGAAGCAACTGTAAACCCCTCAATAATTTCGAATGCACATTTTCTGCAAAATTTCGAAATCCTCTTCAAAGAAAGTGTGCACTCTTTGCACGTTCTCATGTTTTTATTGTATGAGCATGCTATAAACTCTACAGCGCGATGGCGTAATCATGACCTTTTCCTTGAACATCGATGATAAGGATACAAATGTCATCATAGACAAATATTACAGAATGCCTGCTACGTGGAGGTAATCTCACTTCTTCTATTTACTTTGCTACAAGGATGAGCAACAGGTGCGAATGCGAAAGGACAAGGGATACAATGCAAAGTTATGTTACAGCCTAGCCCGAAATATAATATTTGACCTTCCGATGCCGACGCATTTTTGCACAGCTTTTTAGCACGTCCTTGAAGGTCAATTCATGACTGCTTTCTTTATAGAGACATATGTTTTCATCAGTGGCGTACCCAGGATTTCGGCTCGGGGGAGGGGGGGGCGCGACAAAAATTTTTTTCTAAAGAAGGTGCGTGGCGTTAGCCACGCACTCCGAAAAAATTTTGGGGGTGCTTCTCAAAATTTTTGCGGGTCCCCGACCCCTAAAATCTAGAAAAAGGGGTCGTGGCGTCAGCCACGCCCCCGAAAAAATTTTTTTACAAGGCTAATTTAAATTTTTGAAAATTTTTAAAAATTATTTTAATTATTTACAAAAATAAACAAGTCACTTGCACATATTTATAACCCATATAGGTAACTTTCAAAAATTTCGCGACCCATTCTCGGGGGGGGGGGGCGCGCGCCCCCCCCCCCCCCCCGCCCCCCCCCTCGGTACGCCACTGGTTTTCATGTATGACAAAGCGTGTAGTACACTCTATGCGGCTCTTCAAGGTACAAATACGAAAAATTATGAAGGAGTGGGGACTCTTTGGAATCGCAGCCCAGCATAAAGTGCATAGGGGACCAGTTCTCGTCTGAAAGCTTAGAGGTGTATATAATGCTGAAAATCTAACAAAATAATAGTAATTCATCCCAACTACCTCAGTAGAGCAGAGTCAATTTGACTTATTCGGTGCGTTGCAGAATGCGCACAGTATTCTACGACTTGCATCCCAAATACAGTTGCCTTTTCTTCTCTTTTTTTTCTTAGCTCAAACAGCTATGAAACAACGTTGGACAGAAAAAAGGAGGGCAGCGAGATGGGGAGGGGGGGGGGGAATTTTTATAGGTGGACGAGAATTATGAAATTTTGCAGGTAATTGTACATATTTGCTCAAAAGAATTCCTTGGTTATGAAATTTGGAGCCTTGTTAGCCTTGCAAAAATCTTGCGAAGCCTGCTGTGGGTTACAAAGCTACAAAAACCAAACCAAGCAATCCAAAAATTGCCCCCTCTTCAATAAATTTTTGAGTTTCGCTGCTTCACGTAACCGCGCTATTGAAAAGAGAGCACTAGGTATACGACAGGTGGGTCCCAAGAAACGCGAACATCGTTCCAAGCTAACGCAGAAAAACTCGGAACTTCGCAGCTAATCTCAAAACAACGCACAAATGCACTAATCCGTACGGCTGACTAAACAACACGAAATGTGTGTGTACTGCACTTTTACGTTAACGTACACACACAATCGCACACACTTCGCGAATCAAGAGAGCCACTCCGTTAGCTGTGTGTGTGAATTCAATCACACCGCCAGCATAATCAAGTACCTCTCTACTACTTGGTGCCAATCTGTGTAAATCTCCTAAAACTCGGAGCTAATTGCGCAGCCAGGATGTTGCTGTCTAAGAAAAGCGGGTTCTCGAAAATCGGGCTTTTCGCACTTTAAACGATAGTCTAAAGTGCATGATATAACAATCCTTTCAGGGAGAAACGGATTGCCAAAGTTTTTTCTTTCGCGACGTACTTATGGTGACAAAATCGTCGGAATACTATTACTTTGTTTGAAGTAATTATTCAAGAGCAACGAGTCTTAACTTTGACAGTCAAGCTTTCGGATTACATCTCAAAATTTTGGAAAAGCTTTGCTTATTCGGTCGCGAAGTCGCGACAAAACCATCGGAATTATTGTGATTATCAAAAAATGTAAAAAATGTACATAATCGCAATTAACTTATCTACTTTTTTATTTTTTTATCAATACTGTCAATAAATGCGGCATAATGGGAAGGAGAAGAGCGCGAGCCCTAGAAACCGAAGAACTGAAAAATCATTTTCAAATTCAAATCTAAGGTGTAAAACTAATAAATGCTTATAGACAAATGCACTCCTTTCAAGAGACTCCTGCTGGAAGATAATGAAAAGTCGAATCTATCAAAGTCACTGATTACAAAAAGGATCAGTTGTTCGTATATAAGGACTGAAATTTAATCAATGAAGTGGCAAGTTTAGAATCTTGAAGCTTGCAAAAGCAAAAAAAAACGAAGCAAACCATTTGTCAAATCAAAAAAGGTTTTCATTCGCGTATACAAATCACGAGATTGCAAATAAATCTCGAAGTTTTTTTTTCGTTATTTCTAATTTCCAAAGTAAAGCAGGTTGTATGAAGGTGCACATGAAATCGATGCTACTGAAAGGGGCATTCTTTTATAGGAAAAGCAAATATTGGAAGTATGGAGTACTCTTGACATAAGGTTGAAATACAAAAAATATGTTGGATCACTGACCGCTGCAAAAAAAACTGGCGATAAGCAAGAAGCCAGATAATGGACGAATTGAGCGGAGACCACTTCTCGTAACGCTATTCGCAATGATCACATCGAATAAGAGGTAAGTGCTTGTAGGGTTAAGAGATAAAAAGTTTTGGTTACAAAATCACAGAAAAATTGAAGCCAAAGCAAAGATAACCGGAAACTTGATCAGGGACCAGTTCTCGCACCGTTATTTGTAATCACATTAGATCACCAAAAAGCAAGTTTTTCTAAGACTATGTGTGAAATATAGATCACAAAATCACTGCAAGAAAAACTGAGCCGAAACCGAGATGTGAGCCAAGAAGTTGAACGGGGACCAGTTCTCGTGGTCATACTGACCAAGACAATACAAGTAGCCCAAAAACCACTATAATCAAAGCCTTCAAGAAACGTTACGTTACGTGGCTCTTGCAATGTGCAAAGTGCATCAGCTGCTCGTCTATAAAAAGAAGCACCCGACAAACTACGCTACGTTGAGAAACAGATGTGCACGTTTTGTGAAGTTTGAAAACACAATAGAACGTAGCGTAGGCATGCGCGTGAACTCGTACATGTTGGTAGCATTCTGCCAAAGATTTTTTGTAAACAGCGATTTGAAAGTACAAAGAACACTTTGATAACAATTCTAGGGTCTAGAATGGCTCAGTTTAGAGTTCAACCCCTACCTAGGTATACAGCTGATGGACGATGCGGATGCAGTCAGCAGTAACGTAAACAAACTTCTCGTTTATCTATGCAAAACATGGCTTCCGCGCTCAAGAGTCGTCTCGGCGACAAATGAACCTGGATTAGCAATTCATCCCGTAACTTGACCAAGAACAACAACCGCTTTCTACTCCCCCCCCCCCCCCACCCCCTCCTCCTTTCCAAGAATGTTAACGATTTTTTGAATGGCCCAAAAACTGTATAGGTGACTTGATTACGTTTGTAAACAGTTGCGATGATTTTAAAAATATCAAAAGAGGTCTGAAAACTTCCCAGGAGCGGTGCCGCCTACAGCAAAAAATTTCTGCCACATCACCACACCTGAGAATGCTTAAGAGTCGCCACACCCCTTCACCCAGAAACGCCTATAGCTTTTCCGCCACGCCCCTTCGCTGAGTTACGCCCATTTACCCGCCAGCTCCTTAACCTAAAATCTGTAAGTTTTCCTGTGACACCCCTACACACCAAAATGCCGACTGAATTTCTACCAAGACCCCTTCACCGAAAGTTTTTTATGCCCCATTCTTCCTCCCCCCCCCCCCCAAAAAGACTTCCATAACCGCCATTGCTCCTCCCAATACCCGCCCCCCCCCTAGCAATATCCCAATACTGGCCACATTGCGCAAGATTATGCATCAAGTTTATCCAGCTGCCCAAGTAATGGGCTTAACTCGTTTCTTGACATACTGTCACAAGATATTCGACCAGATGCGCATGCCACGCCCACTTTCGGCATTTCTACAGTACATCGTTCAGGGTAAAAGAAAGGCATTGAAAAACTCGTCCAAAATGCGCGGGGGCTCATTTTCTCCTAATCGTGCGCGAAGGGCCTTGATACCCTCTCAAGCGCATCGTTCGAGTACACAAACCGCTTGAAACTATTCAAAGTGCCGATACCATTCAAGTGCATCCGATCGCTAATGAATAGGAAATGGGAAACTAAAGTGCGAAGCGGACCCTATGAACAATTGTGGGAATGAGAAAATGGACAAAGAAAACCAGGGTAAAACCCAAAAAGAAAGGAGATTAACTGGCGAAAAGCCAAAAATTCAAACAGCTGCGAATTCTTCAACTAGAAAATAGCCAGTTGCCTTAACGACTGGCTACAATGACGGAAATATACGGCCTTTTGAAGACAATGGGCACAATTGTTCCAGTGAGAGACAGCCAGCGTAAAGCATAAGCAACATTGGCAGGAAATGTACTTTGAGAAATTATTGGAGGCGTGCTTGAATGTTCTGGAGAATGGTGAATGGAGGAAAAAATAAGTGAAAGAAACGAAGAGGAAGGAACAGAAATTGATCGAGGAAATGCTATAACATCAGGCTCATTAAAACCCATATTCTATTATTTGAATCTATCTAATCCAGAGATTTTGGGATGAAGTAAAGAGAGTGGTTTCCCCGCAGGGATCAGCACCATCTGCTATTACAAATTCCATACCAACTGGTAAGGAAAGAAGGGAGAAAAGAAGGAATGGAAGCTTAGACTAGTGATTCAAGAAAGCCAAAAACACAAAAATTAGTCAAGAGTTTAAACACTTTAGAGGCAGTGGATCAACAGAATGGACCCTTCTCGAATTAAAAGTGGAATTTACAAGTTTATAATTTACAGGGCTACAGTGTACTTGGGGGGGGGGTCTATTACCTAAATCCACCAAAATCGATAAGGGTCCATTCTGCCGATTGACTGCCTTTGAAGGAAGCTCCATACTGAGATAAGCTTTCAAGAAAAATCCATTCTGAACTTTACCCTCGTACAAAGAAGATTCCGCTAACCCTAATACAAAGAAGACTGTGCTAAGAGATTCTTTCAACAACGTACTAGTGAATGTGTAAATCAGCTTCCGTAAAAAAATCGCTTAGCTTGAAAATTTAAAAAAAACTGTCGTGAAAGCATGGACCAGCAGGAATGGGACCGAGAGAAGCAAAATCATGATGGGAGTATTCTAAATATTACTTTGCTTTAGCAGTTTCAAGAAATTCACCGTACAAAGAACTGCGATAGAGGAATACGCATATAATTTCAGTTTTCATCTACGCCATAAACATTTTCCTTCCAAAAATTCCCGTCATAAAAATATGCATACTTTTCAATTCCATTTACTCACCACGATAACTGAAGTATGCATTGGGTTAATCAACAAAGTAACTCTTTCTCGCCAAGAACGCCAGCTCGCGTTAATCCTCTATGAAAACGAAACTAGTTTTTTCTCAAGGTGACGCGCTCAACGTCATAAAGTCCATTAGAAAAAAGAACAACACTAGAAACAACTACTAGGTCAGTTAAAGCGCAATGGGTCGTGAACGGACTGCGAAAACTTTAGATGTAGTGAAAAACATTGGCGAGGTTACGATGTGCTGGGAGCACTGAGGGAAGAAAGCGACCGATTCCAACGAAGCAGAGTTCCAAGGCCGCCGCTGAGAAGAGTTGAGTCTTGGTCTTGCACATCTGGCATTTAGCATCGCTGAACGGCATAGTACAGTTGCCGGATAGAAAGAAAAAGGGGACAAGGAGGGGGGGGGGGGTCAAGAACAGATGTGTAAAAAATATGGCTCGCTTCTCTCTTCCACATTAAAATAGACTATTTCACCCAAAATCAAACAAAACCGGTAAAATAAAAACGAAGAAGAAAACTCCTTCGCACCTTCCTCCCTCCATCTTTTGCTTTTTGAAAACCTTTGCAAAACTTCTGAAATCCTCACTTTAGAGCTTATTGTTACTTCTTTTTCCGCTCGTCCATTAGATTGCAGCTACTTCCCATTACTTATTAATGAAATGGAATGAGGTCATGTGAAGTCGTACGAAGTTGAAAATCAAGCAGAAAAGCTATTCGCACGAGAAGCCGAAAAATTCATTCATTGCAAATAAAATAAATAATATGCATAAAATAATGGCGTGATTGGGAAGGGCGGAGCGGAGAGAAATAAAATTCTTCCCTCAGACACGAAAATAGGCCTGGAGTACCTATTGCAATAAGAAATTGTTTCACGAAAAAGTAGATCAAAAAGTTATTATATAAAAATTTCTCGCTGTAATCCCCTCCACTTTACACCCCTTATTTTTTTCCGAAAAATGCTAAAATGGATAATGGATGAAAAGATATTTTCGAGTCATTTGCAACTTAGCAAGAGTGACTTGGTGAGACTGCACACTGTGCGCGGCAACCAATGAACTTTCTAGAAACTCCTTAGTAAAACCTGTCCTAGCTTAATAAACTGAGTAACTATATACTACCAATATTACATAAACAATCGGATTAAAAGAGACTAGAAAACAAGGAGAAATCACAAGGAATGAGCATGTTTCAGATTTACAAGTCGTCAGGTAGCGCGCATGGTGTGCAGTATGCACACTAAGTACAAATGACTCCATGATAGATGCGCTACACTTGAATATTAACCCTATCGCTTGTCCCTTACACACAATCCCACACTTTATCACCCTCAAGCCAATCCTTTCCCACTGCTCGCCCAAGAATACAACCACGAAATCGTAAAACGTCCTTCTCCGACCCCGACGACGTCGTCACCGACACGGATACCGCCAGCCGGCATCACCTCTGACGTTCCGCAGCGAAGCGAACATTTGATGTGCCAAACGTCGCATAGAAATCGACCTATTTGTTTGCAGTAAAACCGTTGTCGCACGATGAAAAACATGCCGCTATTCTGAGAGATGAAGATGATGGGAATTGCCTATGTCCTTTTTGGGGGGAATATAGCCATTTGATAGCCAACGATACAGATATAAGGAAGTTATACATTAGAGTACAGCTGTACATAAGCTCCATGGAGGTAATTTTTCCAAAGGGGAGGGGGGGGGGGGGGGTACAGCTCCTAGGGGTCTTATTGTGGGGAGATAGAGGGAGGATGGAGAGGACAATACGAAGTGGCTTATTAGAAAATTATCTCGGGCTGCAGAAGAAATCTAAAAATCTCTTTTCGAGACCACCCAACGATGGGAAATTGCAACAGTGAGTTACGGTAGCCTTACTGTAAACAAACGGTAGAGCGAAAATCATAGATACCGGAAATGTTAACTCTAGCGATGATCTACACAAACTGCTTGTTGAAGACATATGTGGTAAGCACATAAGGAAATGAGCAATCTCAAGTTGCCCTCAAGGCAGGCAGGCAGAAAATTTCTGAAGCAAAAGCATGAATAAACGATGAGCGCAGATTTTTCCTGGGAAATAACGAGTGAAAAAGCACAACATGTGGAGAGATTAATGGGATTTTACATATGCATCGCACTAGATTTTTTTATGTTGACTCAAAAACCTGGCTGTTAAATAATCGGGAATATATCCGCCATAAATTTGAGTACACAAAAAATCATATTATTCTGCATATTTCATGCGCAACTACAGCACTTACTAATGATTTATAATGAGTTCAAGGAAAGTTTTAGAGATAAATTCAAAGCAATTGGATGGCAAAAAAAGTCACGCAAGCGTCAAATAAATTTTACAAATAATACCTCGAGAAGAGAATGAGAAAAGCTGTCTTTAGAATGGCAAGATTTTCGAAAAAAAAAGAGAAGAAAGCTTGTAGTAATTTTGCAGAATTTCACCACAATAGAAGAGCAAGTACTTCCATGGTTTGAGTAAAAATATGCTGGAAACGGCTGGTTACCAAAGGGATAATAAAATGAATACACTTTCTTCTTATCACATTGAAGCATTAATTCCCAATAACCAGAATGCGAAAACGAAATTTGAGTAGCTTATCCTTGAAAGATGAGACTAGATTCCGGTATAAACCTTCTCCCTTCTTCCACAAACAAATGCAAAGAAGAAAAAGCAGAAAGTCCCAGGCTGATTATTCTAATGATGTCATAGCAGTTAAAACCATTTCCAAGAAGACTTGCAAATGCTAAGATTCTGCAGCATACCTGGTAAGAACCCACCATATTTGCAGAATCGATGCACGCAATGTTTTTTCACCAGTTTTTCACGACTAGGAAAAACTTGAGGGTAAGAGAAAAAAGTAAATCGATGTAAAAATGGGAGTGCAAAGGAGTGAAAAAATCTAGGAAAAAAGTAGGCGTCGTAAGAAGGTTGTAGAGCTACTTCTCGTGCGAGTAAGTGGCAGCAAAAAAATCTGATTGGAAGAGAAATTGCGAGGAGAAAATGAGGTGTACTATTCACCGATAGTCGCGAAAACTCGTCCAAAAAATGATTCTTTCCAGAGATAGCCAACAGAAACACCACAGAACCCATCTAAGGTGCTAACAAACATATGTATGCGCCTCGTTACACTACTCGGCACTCAATCGAGGGCAACTCGGGGATCATAAAGACAAACATGACATCGTCCGCGAAGGGGTCGAATGTGCTGACCGATGACCGTTCATCGCCTCTTCCACGACCCGCCCCCGACGACTGGGCGGATATGAGAAGAGCAACAGGGGAGCTCTAGATCAACAGAAACTTCAGTGTTTCAGGATATTTAGGGCAGGTTGCAATTCGATCTGAGGATATCCTCTAGAAGTTATAAAGAATTTTCGAATTTCAAACTATTCGCCCTAGAATGGTATCAAGTAACCGGATCACAAGTGCAGCTCGTCAAAGTAAAGAGAATTATTGAGTATACAATCTACATCTAGTCTAGTACAGAATACAACAATGATTAACAGCTTTATGGTTACAGTCGGATGAAGAGTAGAAGCGGGTAGGGCGAGATGTCCTTCATCACCTTTTCTTTAGACAGAAAAGCTCAGAACTTTGTGATAATTATAATGAGTTGAAAAAGAGCAAAGCTGAGGGATCAAATTTCTAACATTCTATATTTTGTGAGCCATTTCCCGACGATTTCAAAATCATAAAGGAAAAGAAAGGAAACTATTGTTACTGTCTTTAAACTTCCGTTTTTTTTTCTGCTACAATGACTGCTTTTCCGCCATCAAAAGAAATCAAGCGACCTTCAAGTTTTCCTTACAGTCCCGTTTGAAGGTGACAAAAATTTCCTCAGTTATGATCTATGACCAATCAATTTTCAACTCCCACTTCAATTTTCGAAAATCCTCAAAAATGTGCTGCGCCATATATAGAATACATCCTTCTTACTGAATAAAAATAAGAATTGTAATTGTCGTGACTGACTCAAACCGATAAACCAAACTTCAACTCCACAAAGATATTGAGCACATATCCTAGTTTGCTGACGCATAAAGAAGCTCTAAGAATTCTCACTTATCCTTTTCCACATCAAAGAACAAGAAGAGATTATTTGAGCGGATCAGTAGCCACTTCATCACTATTGAATATTGCTACTATAAATAATCGTGTTTGACATCATAGAAGTGAAGATTCCACAGGTCAAAAATAAATGGAAGAAATTATTAGGATACAAAGGACAAAACTAAATCAGTCCTTATGCCAAAACAAACGCCTACAAAGGCATCACCCCATAATTTTGTCAGGTCATAGTAATTATGCCGAGCTCAAACATAGCGATAATTCAAACGCCTCGACAATTTTACTTTACCTCGTTCTATAGATCCTTTTTTATCATTTCTAAAATTTTCAAAATTCTTGAAAACATTTCGACTCCAGCATAGTACGAAACGTTCTCGCCTCTTCGTACAACACATGCAAACAACGGTTATGAAAGGGTCGTAAATGATGGGAACACGATGTGTGTGGCTGTGATTTCTACAATGGGAATTCTTCTGAACGTATTGTTGAATTTTCCTATGGATTTAAGCACACAGACCTGCCCGGATTCTGACTAACGGTGGCAATATGCGGATGCAACCGTTGCTCTCGTCATTAGCCTCTTTATCGCCTCATAACATGACACTGGAATAGTATTCAATGCCACATCTGCCTTGGAATTGGCAAATTGTAGTATATGGGAAAATGAGAAAGCAAGCCGTTTGATGGAAACTTAGGGATGTTTCGATGAAGATGGTCATGATCTGCAAATCTGTTTTTCAAACACATAAAGTCCTATAGAAATGAAATGTTTTTTTTATGTATAACTGAAAATAGTAGACCGCTAAAAACAACAAATTCTCAGGTATTCAAAAAAGGACAAGGTGATGATCTATTCGATCTGAGCACTTTCCCCCTTATTTCTGACATTTCAAAAGACAAAGTCCACGCAGGATTGGGACTCATCTGCTTCTGCTTGAGAAATCTTATCTAACCCACTACTAAAGCGACATTTCATTCATTCACTCGCGACTGAGATATCTGAGTCCAAACTCTTGCCCAGTACCGTACCCATAGATGCTGATTGGCCCACTCGAAAGGACTTGTAATGGTTGAAAGTTCAGACTCGAATTTTTCGGCCACGTATGAGTTTACGAGCTGCCAATGACAGCAATTGAATTGGAATCCTTCGACCCTCCACCCCCCCCCCCCCCTCCCAAATTACTTCTCACATAAAAACTGGACACTGCCTTCTAAGGCTTTAATTCATTGCGAAGCACTATATCGTTGGTGTGAAGGGATTTTTGGATGTATTCCAAGTTTTGATGAAGTGCTGTTCTAGGATCGACATCATAGAGTTTCTTGGGAAAAGAAGGGAAAAATCCGCCTTAGTGTCTGGTCATTTTGCAATATTCATCTCTCATGAAGTCCTTAGTTGAGTGCATTTTATTTTTGAGTTGAAAAAACCTACGCAGATCTCAGAAAATTCACCATATAAATTGCAGAATCTGCAACCTAGCAGGAAATTTCCACCCTCCTACCAAGGCAAGCCGATTTTTTCTAATCAAACTCATTTTCGTTTTATTAACTCAAAAACGCCATCTATCTTCGAAAGCCGTTGATTGCTTCATTTTCGCCTCTACCGCTTCGCATTTCACTCAAAGGAATTGCAAGAGAAGCGAAAAACTCAGAACGGGGAGGGGACTGAGTTGAGCGAAAGCGCAATGTCATCTCTACTCATGGCTAATAATGCCACACATCGCGATCGGATTAGTTTTTGATTCGCGCGCGGACAAAAAGGGCTTTGAACGATCGAAAAAGTGAAAACGATTCCAAACCCGCGAAATCGTGCGTTATAGCATCAGCTCAACTATACTATACACCATCTTTCTCGCAGTCACTTGAGATAGCACTTAGTGCTATCGGCACGAGCACGTAACGAACAAAACCCACACTAATACATTATTAAATCTTCTAGTCACGCGTATACCCCAAGAGAGATAGCTTAGTAGCAACGGTGGTCGGTTAAATGACAATTTAATGAGATCTCGTCACGGATAAGAGTAAACGCCGCCACATCGTCAACTCACCGCTATGCATAATCACTGAGAGTACGAAAGACTTGGATTTCTGTACCTCAGAAGGGGTACATCCTACAAAATACTACTTGACAAATTTTGTCTGACAGTCGGTAACTTTGAAAGGAAGTGCGGGCATGGTCTCGATCCACAGTGAAAGCAAATACCAAAGAAATATACAAATTCTGAAAAACTAAAGATCGCTAAGATTAAATTTTTTGCACCAAGCTGTTCAGCTAGAAAAACTTCGAAAATGTTTCCAGAAAAACTTCATGTCAGAAAACTCAAGAACATGATGTTCTTAATCTCCCTTCCTCTTTTCTCTTGAAAAAAAGTTGTCTGAGCAGCCGCCGCAGGTCAGGCCTACGGTAGGGATACTGTATCACCAATTCAAACAAATCTCGAAAAACTGATGCCATCATCTGCAGTTTTGAGCCACTGTACTGTAGCCACATAAAATCAACGTACTGAAAGGTTCAAAGGAAAAAAAGCAACTTTAGCGCTTTGAATTCATCCGTAGAAGATTTTTCGAAATAGCTTTCGAGGCCAGAGGGCCTTATTTATTTAAAAGCTACCGTAACTTACAGGATTTCCTTAATACAAGAATGGAAATTCCCAAAGTCCAAAGTGAAATTTCTCTCCTCTTATATCAAATCTATGCTTCATGTCAACCAAGCGGTGAAGATTTATTACTGGAGAACACATTTCCTAAAATTTTCAAAAATTTCAGATACAGTCTTTTCCGATCGGCTAGATCAAGACTTGCGATTTCAAATAAAGTTTCCAATTTCTAATGCATATTTGCAGTTAGCTACCCCAGATGCCGTAACTGAATAAAACATTATATAGTCGCCTCTTCCAAAAGAAGAAATTTTTTGCGGAAAAAAGTTTTGTTATATTTAGATTTATTTTGTTTCAGTTAGCGCAACTCCTCAACCTCTACATACTTGTCTCTCCAAAGTCCATGGATCACTTCATCGCGTGTATGAGGGTGAGTGTAAATGACACTGGCTTTATGCATCACTACAACAAAGCCTCCCCTACTAATACACACACAAACACCGGCATCCATATGGTCATATAAACACGCTAGAAAGCGCCAACGCACAAAGATTTCGGCCGATCGCGAATATTTTGTTGAATTGCGAGGCGTTGTTAGTGGTGTGAAATCTCTACTCGTCACTCACGTCCACATTATTACATTACCAACAATAGTGGGCAGATGACTAAAGTGGTTGTCTGCTGGGACTAGTGGACGCCTGATTTCGGGAGCGCTTTTTTTGAAGCGACAAAAATCGAGGGGTCCCAAACTTGAGAAAAAAGGCAAGAAAAAGAAGAGATGAAACATGGCCATAGCACATTATCTACGCTATAGAAACAAGCTTTAGCCGGGTCTGGACTAGGCTAATGCCTCACGCACGCTATCCACCTACAGCTACCTGATTCTCGTGGGAACTACGGGTGAACCTGGCCCGTGAATACACTAACAATACGCTAGGTTGCGCCTCAATTAGGGTGCATCATACCGCACACGGGAAATGTGAACCTACACGGCTGCTGAAGCTAATGAACCGCACATCAATAGCGTAGAGGTAAACAAATTAAGAATATTCCCACCAAGGTACGGTACGCCGTCTAATTTCACCCGTTAACATGGTGAGAATGATATAAAAATAGATCTAATCGCTTAAAACATTCGGCTTTTTTTATTAGCACGAAAATGCCTACTCGCTCTTAGTAATTAGTGTTCCCATCAGACTTGATCTAAACCTGGTTTTCTTACTGCCAACGATGGGGAATGCAGCTTATACTTCTATCATAAAACAGGAATATTTTTCTACATACTCCATACAAACCATCAAGATGAAGAATTATGAAAACTGCAAAAGAAAAGTTCAATCATATTAGATCTCTTCCCCCAACAAAAATTATACGAAAAGCATTCTTTTCGATAATCAAGCATTTGTCTCCTCATCAGCAAAAAAATGGAAAGGTTAATGGCGTTATGAAAAATTTTGAGAAGGTATGCGAGAAAAATTTTTCTGGATTAAAATTTTTGGTGGTTTATTTTTTGCGGCTTACAGCCTTGGGATATTGAATAAAGAAGCATACAAAGTTGATTCGGTTCCTCGAAAATTTTTAAGAATATTTCAACCATTACAAGTAAAAACAAGTCATTTGCACAGTTCATAACTCATGTGAACCATTTTTGAAGATTTCGCGATCCATCCTCATTAGGAGGGGAGACTAAATAATATCAAAACCCAAATTTTTCAATTCTTTTCTTTTTTCTCAAAAGAGACACACAACACCCTAATATCACGACATATGGAAGTACAAATACTACAGCGATCTTCATTGCCCGATGGAAAAATGCAAATAAAATTTTACAAAAGAATTGCAATAAACATCATGTACTGACTTTCATACAGAAAGGGGGTTTGCTTCCCATAACATCTGTTGGCTAATGGCGATATAATTGCATGAAAAAACCGAAGAACTCTATTACTTGCTAAAGCTTCACTGGGTCTCAAAATGTATGATCAGGCAGGACAGAGTCCGTTGAGTTTGGAGGAAAGACTAAAACGTTTCACTGCTAAGAAAAGATTGGATAGGGATTAGCGCGGATAATAAAGTGTGACTATTGACATTAATTTTGAATGGAACGACTGCACTATAAACATCAATATTGCAAAATTTAGCTGAAAAATTCAAATTTACACAGATCAATAATTTTATAATCGAGGCTAAAAAGGGAATCTTCTAGAGGCTTTACTGATTAGCTTGGATTCTATAGCAGCAAATTCGTTTAATTACGATAGAATTACCATTTGAGCTAGAAGCAAGAACATGAACTTTTGCATCGCTTCGCTACTGCTAAGGTCATTGCTCTTCAAAATAGCTCTGCCCTTTGGAGCATTATCTGCGTCATACAGAATATACGCTTACCTATTCATGAAATACTAGGACATCAGAACTACTGAATAAGCATGCACATGCAAAGTTCCTTCGAGAAGACAACACCCATTAACGCAACCTTTGCAGAAATGCAAAACTGTAATAAGTCAAAACTACTAGCATAACAACTCCGTACGGGGACAGCAATAGATGCAAAAACCTCGAGTGGAAATATGAGAATGTTCAGAAAAGCCATAGTAAAAGCTTGGCATAGTACTTAAGTAAACAACTTGCAAGGATACGTTTTGCTTTTTAGCTTTGTGAAAAAACGGTGCAGAAAAACTTGCACTACGACACAACTCATAAGGATAGTAACGTTTTGTGTTACATCAAGGTTCAGATAAATAAATTATTTCTCAGTAGGGAGGATAATGCAAATAGTAGACTTTCTATCGCAAATAAGAAATTTCTTTCTCAAGAAAAACTGATCATGAGGAACTAATAATGTATCCAACCAACCACTGAAGATGAGTTTTCAGCTGAGCCAGTCACTTTTCACATCTCAACATAGGCTGATCAATCTATTTACAGTATAAAAATCAATGTTTAACTCAAATGCATTCAGAACCCAGATCTTTGACTAGACACAGAAATTTTGGAGATCATTCCCAAGTGAACTGAAGAACTTTTATGGGATATAAACCAGAACTTCGGAGAAAATCGTGTCTATGTCCAAGCAGATTAAAAGGAGTATATGTTTTTTTTTTCACTTATGAGACAGAAATGCAGCTCAAACAAGGAATCAATCTAAACAGCTGGCTCGGTCACAGTAGTTCATTTCTGAAGCGAATGGATCAAAAATGGATTTATGGGTAATTTTTAGTACGACACTGTGTTAATATTTCATTCCCAGCTCATGAAGGCCCAGTGGGATCGTTCTGTTGCCCAAAACCGAAGGGAAGAGGGTGAAGGAAGGGCGCAAGCAACTTGTTTGCTTGTAAACTTTGTTATAGATAGATCATTTAGGTTGAAGCACAATTCTTGCACAGAGAATAGAAGAAAACTGCTTTGGAAATGCTCAAACAAACTAATCAACTCACAGAATAAGCTCTTCAGAGATTCAAGTTTTGGTACAAATTATGATCGACATTCTTTGAATTTTTCAGAAATTAATTGATTTACAGAAATCGTAAAGAAAATTACAAGGTTGTTTGGGGTGAAATAGCTTCAACCCTCCGAAAAATCATAGGCTACTAAAAATTGTCTGCAAGATTAGCTTGAGCACATTTCTGTTGCGTTGCAGTCCCTGTCCTACCTCCCTCTTTCACAAAATTCTGCTACCGATAGTGCTCACAATCGTTGTAATACATGCTCAAAGACTCGTAGAGATACCTCCTTATGCTCATTCTCCTGCATTGTAAGGATGCATCTTAGCATGCTCCCATTAAACTCAAAACCCACCCATATCCCTAAACAACCACTTAATTCTAGCCGCCCGCCGGCTGCAATCTGCCTTGACTTGTTGCCATGCTGGTGGCTATTGTCTCTCGAAAGCGCGTGGCGAACAACGTTGTCGGCGCGGATTCGAGTAATTGTTTAATTGGGGTCGTGTGCTCTGCCGCATCCAATTGTGCGCGGCCGTCCGTCTGAGCGCGTTCTCGTCAAATGGTCGGCAGGGAGAACAACATAAAACACACACCTTCACCTTATAATTGGTCGCTATCAAGTGGTGCTATGGGGAGTGAAGATGCCCAAAAAAGCAGACAATCTCTACCGTTCAGAGGGATTTGGCGGAAAGGAAGAAAATTGGAGTAAACCTGCATTCAAGAAATATCTACTATAGTAGGAAGTAGTCTGGTATTGTACGTAACAGTGCTCTTAAACTCCAAACAATGAATCAATAAATAAATAACAACAAATAGATGAAAAAAAAAGCTCCATGTAAAATGTCGGAGGCGACATCCGTAAGGCAAGCTAGGCAGAGCTGACTAGATATGAACCGAAAATATGCGCCATTGCACACTGAATCACATCCGATCAGCAAATCCAAGACTTACCCAGAGATACTGCAATCCCCTACCTTTTTTTGCTGTGTGCAACTGCACAACTCCCATGATGTTGACAGTATGAAGCCGTCTCCTTAGATAAGAAATACAGGAAAGGTAATCATTGTTGCTCACTCAAAACGATTACTGGAAACGGGAAAAACCGGGAAAAATACCAGAAAAAGAAAGTATGACCAACCCCATTTGGTAACTGCGTAGATGTACACACTAAAAAGAAATCTATTTGGCTGTACACTCTCTTGCAAAGTGTTACAAAAGATCTCTCTTTGCCTGGAGAATTCAGAAAAAAGGCACGCGAAAACTGCATGTTTCTATAACCGATAGGATTCTAGATTTCCCACCTGATTGCAATTGCTTCAACGAACCCTGCTCGAAATTAAAATTGTCTTTATTTTCTTCTTTTTTTTCCATGCTTGGTTCAGATGCCCATGCTACTCTCAAAGTACAGTAAATAAAGGATAAATACTGAAAGTCAGCAAGACTGATAAAGACTGATTGCATCAACATGGTCTAAGAGAAAAAACAATGAGTGAAAGAAAAAAGGAAAATACGACATTGGTCGAAGAAAGTCAGAAGAGCTGTCAATAACTAATCAGTTGCTAATACCCTTGCTCTCACCCGTCTCACTCCCTCAGAACGTCTTCGCAGCAGCAAGTCCAAGTGAGAATAAGACAAGGATTAGTATTCATTAGCATGAAGTTGACGGCTAATTATCCATTGCTGAATAGGCCTGCTTCTCACACTTCTTAGTGTAGAATTACTTAGAAGAATATATCATTTCGTCGAAAGCCTTGACCATTTGTGGAAAGAAGTCATTTTAGAGATTATCGCGTCATAGTGGAAAGCTTTCACGCAACAGCCTATTAAAGTGCTCCAATTTCTCCTTCACTTCTCTTTGAAAGAAGGAGGGGAGGCTTTGAAAGATCACAAACGTATATTGTTATGGAAGCATACATCTAAAAGATTTATGTTGTCTACTACAAGAACTACGAAGTCTGATAGCTTTTACGATTGATATAGTACCTTTACGGTGACGACAACATTTGCGCAGAAACAAATGCCATTCTTGCGCAAGCCGACAACTTGCTTGCGATTAACGCATAAAAAATGGCCATGAAACGCAGACTGTCACTTTACGCGCAAATACTATTGGCAACACATGAACACGTTGACAAAAAACCTACTAAGCTACAGATTCTTACTTTCTCAGACAATCCTCAAATAGCCATGAGATAGGAAATTCCAGTCAGAAACCTTAGAGTGTATCATTACGGCTGAAATTCGACCAGATGTCGCACACAAAAATCTGCTACGTTTCCTCAACCTCTTAGCTTTCAAGTGTAAAAACACTCGCTTGGCACATGTGTACCCTAGTACGAGTTCACCAGCGTCCATAGCAAGGCAAATACTAGTAAATCCCACAAATATAGACGAAAACAAAAGAGCAAACATGATAACAGAAGTCAAACCACAACTCACCACCACCGTTGAAAGGAAGTGCAGTATCCACGAGGATAGGAGCCGGCTTTTTGTGGTAAATTCCAGGGGCTAATCGCGGTAGTGGCTCGCCATTCTCCATTCGGCTGGAAATTACCGCGCTTAAAATTGTTTGATAAAGATCTTTACAACTAGAGAGTATAGTCGCAAACGCCACAACGCTCAGGAAAGGATGCAGGTGGCTTGCATCATAAAATCAAGGCGAATAATGGCTGGGAATCGAAATTTGTTTACATGTCGCAATCAATTTGTTGAACTAGGTGAAAATTTGTAGAAGACAAATACTTGGGGTGGAATGTCGCAAAATGAAAGGCTCCTAGTGAGACGAGTTTGGAAGCATTCCAAAATGACTAAAAAAATGTCGCAATATGATGTTATTACATTGCGGACAACTTTTGCGCGTAAAAAATGACCTTGGGATGCAAAAGTAGAAATGTGCGCTGGATGGCCATTTTTTACGCGCATGTGTTGCCGACACCGCAAGGGCAGCATATTAACCGACAAATTTACCACCTCAGAGTAAAAAAGTAATCGAAAAGAAATGTGTGTATAATACAAAAGCTCTAGTAAAGCAAGCAAAAAGGTAGCACTTCAGAGATCCAGCTGCCACAATCTCGCCACGCACTGACAGATGGGTTCGATCAGAATAGTATCGGCAATTCAAAGCATCTTCAAGGCACATCATTTCTAACGTATGCAGAATATGAGATACACGGCAAGGCTCTTCATGACACCTTTGCACGCTTGAATAACACGTGATCATTCAGCTGGCCATATAATCTTGCTTCTACATTATAATCATCTCAAAATTATGTAGAGTTCGTGAAACAGGAATGACGAGATCTCGTATATAGTGTAGACGCAAAAAAAGAGCTCATAAAGATTCCCGAAAATTTGCAAAATAAAAATTTTAGGATCGGTTATCGAAAAAACAAAGGAGACACCTACACGTACCACAACTTAGTTTCAGTTTTATTCCTTATCTGGACCGTACTTTTGTTCCAGAAGCGCTTTTTATACCGGACGCGACTTGAAAAGTACTGAGATGTTCTGTTTTCGAAGCACTTATATACACTTCGCGCCGTTTTGTACGCATTAGCCGCAACCGAAATGCTGTCGCGATCTGGGAAAGACGTATATATGATGCTACGCAGAAATATGACAAATGGGAAAAATGCTTGTGCCAAATCGCAACGAGTAAGTCTGTTTCAAATATAGAAATCAAAAAATGAAGCAATATAAGAAAATGAGAGAAAATCAGAAAAACCAAGTAAGTTAAACGCCTCATTTACCTCGTCGTCGTGGTGCTCACAGTTTCTCCAGTTCTCGGTGAGCTGCTGGACGTTGGACTTGTCGACGTCGACGTAGTGTCCATTGAACTCTCAGAAGTAACGTTTTCGTGTGATGAGTGAAGCTCCGGGCTTTTCGCTTTTGATGCTTCGTTCGATGCTAGAGATAGAGAGCCATTCTCTTCTTCTGAAAGAAAATAATAGAATTATCTAACAATGCTGATAATGGCTCAAAATGTCTAACAAAGAGAGAGAGAAAGAGTTTGTTTAAGAAATTTGATTGAGAAAATGGAGGAGAAAGGGTAAGTACATAATGATATCTGGAAAGTCCAGGAAGACTGCTAGCAACTAAAACCACAGTGTCAAGCAAAACAATGAGTATAGTTGCTCCAATCCAAGAACAGGCAGCACACGACCGTAGCCACGCGCGCAGATGCGCGGCAAGTGATCCACTTCGGATCCCAGCAGTGATTACCCAACTATGCACTGCGCATTTGTCGATTCTACGGCACTCTTCACTTCATACTTTGAAATTATGTGCTATTTCATACTACTTTTTCCAGCTGGTGCCTGAATTCCCCCAAGGATACTATTATATCGGCAGGCAACGGATGCATTCTGAGAGGATTCAACAAAAAATTACGCAAGAGCCTTCCTCAACTACTTTTCTGAAATGGCCTTACTTAGAAAGATAAATCAACAAAGCGGAAAGTCGAATAGAAGAGAAACCCATGAGCTTTTACAAAAGCCATAAGAGCTAAGGCAAGTCCGCACCACATAACGAACATTGAGAGGATGAATTCGATCAATAACCAAATTCTATCGCAATCATAAACAGAAAATCTAGCATTCAAGGAGGATCTATTGTGTTGTACCAAACGTTTTGCTGATTCTCAATTGTATAAATCTCACGGAATAGCGAGTAATCAAAAGTTCACGTAATGTTCAGTGCAGCTCTGATTTTTCCTACATGTTGGAATTTTGCGAGGGGTTGAAAATCATATCCGAATAAGATTAAGTGACGAAATATTCCTCTTCATGTAACTTCATTTATTTTAGGATCAATTTATTTTCCTCTAGAATTGTCTCACCTTTCGGATTCCTTTAATCATACCTAAATTTTGTAGAACACTTTGCGGAGATGCATCTGCTTTGGAAAAAGGAAATCATAAGCTGTTTGGCAATGCAGAAAAATCGATCTAGCCAGTATAATTTACAAAAAAATTAATAGCGGTTTTTAAAAAGTCAAAAATCATAATGAGTTAAAACCAAAATCAAGGCTAATATCATTGCTCGCATATGCGACAAAGGGGATAAAGAAAAACACTGAATTTTTTCTTAGATTTCGTTAGAAATGCTAAATGCTCCAGATGGATTCGAGAAGTTTTGGTTGTGGATATATCGCACAAATTGAATTTTTTTAGCATTTTCAACCAACTTTCCATATTTTTTGGTGCAAGACTTATGTGTAAATCCAATAGTCAGGTGCAATGAAAATCAAGCAGATCTTTACAACGCGTAAGACAGAGAAAGTGAAAAATACTAAATCAAGATAACAAAGGCAGAGGTTATCTACACCCTAAAGTGCATGTTATTCCTATGTAATCGTTTATAAAAAGTTGCAACGGATTTCGAAAAGACGCTGTTCTTATATAAATCGAAATCATTTGTGCTTATATTGAAGGACCACTGTAGACACTGAATTTTATTTTATCTTGGCTTTAAGTTACTCCATGGTTTTGTTTTGCAATAATAACTTCGTTAGGCGCATCAATGAATGCCGTAAATTATAAATGGATAAAAAGAAATTAAACAAATGCAATTCTGCAATCTCAAAGTTTTGGAAGTTGGAGGGTGAGGTTACAGCTGTAGTTGCAGAACAAAAAACAAAAGGGTACCGAGCGATAGGTCGTTACCCTATCCCCCTCCCCTCCCCCCTCGCTGACATTACCGGAAGGGTTTTTAGGTGTCCTGACCTTGATCGATATAATCCAGCAATATTTTACGATCTACGAGTCCGAGTGCTGCACCCTCGAGAAGTGCCACTATTGCTCGACGAAGTGAACATGAGGTGATCGGGTTGCAAGACATACGGATTGAATGACAGCACACGACTTGGCTGCGGAACTTATCAAAGCTGGTCACTAGCAGAGAACATGCGATCTTGTTTGTATAAAGAATTTAGAAGCTTACAGGTGTCATTTCCGGATGGCGGAGAAAAACTAGAACTTGATGACGCTGAGCTATGATCAGATCGAGAAGAAAGGGAGTTAGATAAGATGATTTGGACATTTCGAAGTTTCAGTGACCAAAATCAAGACAGAAGCTGACCTTGATTTTCGTTTGGTTTGATTATTGAGTAAATTTGTGGCAGTAATTCTGAGTGAATAAGCTATATGATCACCTATTTGCGGGAAACACGGAACTGATACGGGGCAAAGTTTGAAAATTTAGCGCATTATTTTTTCTTGGTTTCTAGTAATCAGAAAAATGCAGCAAGTCAGGTATAAATATCTGATGAGGGGAATATATGCATGAGAAAGTGGGAAAATTGCAGAGTTGTTTTGAACTGAGATATGATGATTTTCGTTTTTTTGGAAATTCGAAAATTTTTTTATTTTGGTTTGGAACTTGTTGCGGATAAGCTTGGTGCGAACTTTTGAATGCCATCTTGTAGAGCTTGCTTTGATCTGTCGAACGGTACCACGCATTCCATTAGGAGTTCAAGAAAAACTTATTTATGTCTCTGGAAATTCAGGTATGAAAAGATTTATGAGACAACCTAATATATCTTCAGAGCGATACTTGAGGCGGAAAATCTTGGCACAACTTCCACCTTACAGTATCTTGGGCAGAAAAATTTACCAATGTTCAACTAAAAAAGTTTTCTAGATAGTAGCCGGATTTTGATCTACCAACATGCTGGAAAGTTTGTACCACACTAAAGTAAATGAAAAACGAAACTGTGAATATTTTATTTTTCTCCAATTACGGGCATGATATTTCCTCTGCATTATTCAGGTCAGTAAATTGAGCAAAATTCACAACTATCCAAATGCCCAAAAAATCGAAAAAAATCAGATCTTCGTCCAAATAATTTCTACAGAGCTCCCACTCGCACAGGTCAATACTTCCGATATGTGATACCCATATGTGCAGTTGCTGTACTTTTTCCTTGACTAGAAACTGAGAATACGAAAATTTTCGTGTTTTTTTAAAGCAATGCTGAGCCGTTCTTGCATATGTGATTCTATACTACAAGCCTAGATAAATATGATTGTAGATTTTCAGCCTATTCCGAGCGGTAGTTTTCGAGAAATGTCGCTTTTAGCACTGAAACTGAAAAGAAGAAAGCTAAATTCGATATTTCTCGAAAACTACTGCTCGGAATGGGCTGAAAATCTACAGTTATACTTACCTAGGCTTGTAGTATAGAATCACATATGCAAGAACGGCTCGGCATTGCTTTGAAAATATTACGAAAATTTTCATTTTCTCAGTTTCTATTCAAGGAAAAAGTACAGCAACTGCACATATGGGTATCACATATCGGAAGTATTGACCTGTGCGAGTGGGAGCTCTGTAGAAATTATTTGGACGAAGATCTGATTTTTTTTTCGATTTTTTAGGCATTTGGAAATCTTCAGATTTTGAGTTTGAACTTTCTGTGGATCGAGCTTGGCGCAAAATCATGAAAGCCATCTTGTAGAGCTTGCTTTGCTCTACCGAACAGTACCCCTTAGCTTTTGTTGCGTTGAGTCTGATTGCTTTGTTAAAGCAAGCAAATAAAAAACGACATTATTTTCTTGACAACCTAATATTATAACGACAAATATCAAACGATCCTTTCGCTCAAAGTTTAGAAAATCTCCAGCCCAAACAGCAGCTTTGTGCCCAAGCCTACCGAGTATACAAATTCTTCCAAATTTCGCGAGTGGAGACAAAAATAGAAGTCTCAATCAAGTCTTAGTCATTTTACATTCCCTATTTAGCTTCTATTGCTTCTCGTTCTTGGTGGCTCCCACATGGTAGCTTCGTTTGGATAAATCAGCAAAAGCAAGGTACCCCCTACAGCTTGAGTCTACAACCAATAGAAACTTATCACCGTTCACTTGCTCATTTTCGACTTCTATTTTTGTCTCCACTTGCGAATAATCTATAGCGCTATACCCGTGACCGTCTCCACGAGACAGATCCAAAGAAAAAGTTATAGCCGCAAGCTGTGCCCTCACTCAAACGTTCACGACTCGTTATCGAAGTGAAAGAAACGTTGACGACTGCGATTGGCATCGACAGCTGTTCGAGAGCTGTATGCAGAGATGGTGATAGGATGACGAATGGAGGTACGACACAATCTGTGGTTGATCACGTCTCGAGCATAAAAGAGAAAACGACAAATTGCTACGGAGAAAAGTTCAATGGTGTCATTATTTGCACTATACAACACATATCACCACTTTGAAACGAGAGAAAACTCACTATCAAGTTTTAAGTACATTTACTGACTTAGAAAAACCCACAAATCAAGTCAACCGTTTGTTTATGAGTGCGCTGCAAATAAGCCGGCGAAGTTCAATGTAACAGCTCAAGTGAGAAAAATATTGATGTTCTAGAAGCAGCTTTAGAATTTTTTCCCGGTGGGCGCGGCAGAATACTCGAATAAAATTTCTTATGCACCTAGTTTGTATTCTTTAAGAAATTCGGAAACGTTATAATCATCATTAAAATCCAAAGCATTTGCAGGTGCTGGGTTAATATAGACCACTTTCAAAGTTACCGATTTGGGAAAGGAAGCGCTCTAAAATATGTACATAAAACTGCCGCAGTAAGTACGCAAGGATTCAGTTTTTTTTTTCGTCATAATCATTCTCATATTCATTTCTAAACCAGTGGAATGTTGCGGGAGTGCCACAGGCATTCGTAAGAATGTTTGTCATCGTGGAAGCACCAAATCAATGCTAATCAGAATGTAAACATAACCAAGTGAAAAAAATGATTCTGGTCTCCGAAATAAGGAAGCGACGCCTTTTTTCTCCAAATTTCTAATGAATTAGTTTCGAGGACAAGGTGAATTAATATGCGCAACAGATCCCAGTAGCCTGAACCAACCATGTGCTTAGTGGTAAAAATTATTTGGTAACTCAGACAGCCTTTAAAAACACACAAGCGTGAACAGATGCAAAATCTCTTGGAATTTTGATATATAGTATGTTTGGTATGGCTGGGTTAAGTTTTGACCATTCCCTGCTTAGCCAATTGATGGTTACATGAAATCTTAGGAGTATCGTAGTTTGCCAGAACCGAGGCTCGGCAAGAGGTGGCTATTTTAGAATGTAAAAAAGAAGTCCCCCATGACTTTTGCAACGAAGTTCCCTTTGACTCTAGGTCATAATCCCTAAAAAAATCTCCAAAAAACGAAATGTCGACTAAAAAATTCATGTGTCTTTTCGGTCTCAAAAAACGAAACTTCCTTTGCTACCTGTGCCGAGCCCTGGTCAGAGCGAACTTTTTTACAAGCCTAATATTTCAAAATTGCAAAGGGAGTTTTCGCTTACTCATCATCCTGAACGTACTATCATTCTTGATTGATTGTGGCAAATACGTCCTCTACCTACATACGACACTTCTATAAAATGATTCTTGCAGAAACTTTACAACGTAGGGGGTAGGCTATAAACCACCGAGCGACCCTAAAGGAAGCATGACGCGTTCGTCTGCAGGAAGGAAGGAAC
The DNA here is from genome assembly GCA_958299035.1 of Cylicocyclus nassatus. Taxonomy (NCBI): domain Eukaryota; kingdom Metazoa; phylum Nematoda; class Chromadorea; order Rhabditida; family Strongylidae; genus Cylicocyclus; species Cylicocyclus nassatus. The sequence continues at coordinate 83,742,644 of CATQJL010000223.1, forward strand.
AACTAGCGAATCACGCAATGCGTACGGTAGGTCAGTTGATTAGCAGGTGCATATGTGCGTACAAATATTTACATAACCACGTTGATATCAAGAGGTTAAAGGTGAGAAAAACATATGTCATAGTGTTGAGCAGGAAGCGGGGATCAAATTGCTGTGGACAAAGGAGAATTTCACAAATTGTTAAAACTCAAATAATGATCTAAAGTGAATGCTGCTCCAAATATAGGTTCCCAAAAACTATGAATATGATTTGGATGTCTGCGATGTTAGTTAGAAATCTAACCAGTCTAACTTTTGATGTTTTCTGTAGAAAACGATACGAGAAAAAAAACAAAGCAAAACTAGTAGGAAATTGTGTGAAATTCGTAGTAGAAACTGGTTGTCGTACCGGAATGTCCATTCTAGTACTGTAAAAACAACTCCTACTACTTTTCAACAGAGTGATGTCAGAAATATAATGTAGTATTTATTGATTTCAAGTAACGAATACGGCGAAAATTGCTAATGAACAAAATATCGTGAATTCGATAAAAACACACAGGTCAATGTATGACTGATTTGAGAATGAATCAACTGTGATGGTAATATCCATCTTATGGTAGAGAATCCGGCTTTAAGAAAAATCAAATTTTCCCTTACTTGGTAAGCTGATTGGTCTTTAAATTACTTTTTCTGAACTCTAAATAACTAATTTTAACTTGATCAGCATTTCGGAAATCAACCTATTTGGTCAAAAGAAATAAAGATTTGCACTCTTGTTTGTTGCTCTCCTGTCTTAGAAGAAAAAAAAGGAGATAAATGGATAAGAACCAAGTTTTACTCAAAAATACCTGTGCTTATTTCAAGAGCCGGACTTTTTGATCATTATTACTGTGCTAAATTTGAATCTAAACAATACAGTAAGTTAGAGTCGTGTTTTCTTTCGCTGATTCACGAATCCAATGCATTGTAAAATTGCCCTTTTATTAAATTCTCTTCTATCAAGAATCGTGCTCAACGAATAGCTTTAGTCCCAATGTTTTTCTCACTCAACAAGATGCTCCATCAACTAGTATCAACATTTGGCGGACATAACATCGTAACAACAGATTCATGAAGAAAAACACAGATGAAGGAAGAAGATGAGTGCATGACATCGTCAATCGAGCATCTGCTGTAACAGGCGCATTTGGGTTGTAAAACATGCGCACAAGATGCAAACCGATGCCAATACTGCACAGCGATCAGATGCATAGAAATGTCAGCTGAAAACTTTCTGGTAAACCGGTAGCTGCGCTTGAAGTGCAATTAGTTCATCCATAAAAAAGCCCGATTCATTCAAAATTCAAATCAAAAATCGGTACTAATCTCAGGATGTTGGAATAAAGAGACGACTACGAAACACCAAAAAAGAAGAAGTAAGAGACGTGTGGTTCATAACTGAGCTGAAATCCAAACTTAAAATCATGGATTCTCTCGAAAAGGTGCTGAAGAGGATCTTTGGGCCGTCTAAAGCAAAGATCGTAACCACTTTGCGTAAACAGATTCTGTGCCATACGGTAGGTGTACGGTAGGTGAGCCAAATTTGATCATCGTTCCCGGTTTACTCCTATGGGTGGCTGCTATGACAAAACCCATAAATTTGGATTTTTGGGGTTAGAGCCAGTGGATTCACGTGAATTTGGGCAGATGGACTTCTTATGTGCATAGTTGAAATGGGCACTCAAATGACAAAAAGTAAGATTGAATTAGCTCCAAAAATTCAGCTCGAAGCTGTCACACAGTACCGTACTTGAAAGCTGATGGTCCTCTGATAAAGACACGGTACTGGGCGAGAGCTTGGAATTTGATTTCCTGGCTACAAATAAGTTATAGCTGCGGCTCGGAGTGGCTTAGTTGAGGCCACAATCCGCTTCCAAATAAGATAATCGAGGTGAAGGGCCGGGCATACTTCACGCGATTTCAGTCGCGACGCGATTTGGTAATTCGCCAGAAGTCTTCAGATCCGACCCTAGGCAAACTGCACAACCATAGTGTGTATAATTTACGTGGATTGATAAAATGTCCTATCTTCAGTTCATTTAAATTTTGCTTACACTGAGTTGTGGACAGCTGAAATTATGCCAAATCGCGTCGCGACTGAATTCGTGTGAAGTATGCCCGGCCCCTAATCATTTACATGGCACTGTCTTAAATCTCGCGCTTGATTTTCATTGGTGTTCAAAAAAATTTCAGGCATGGATATTTCTTTACAGAAAAATATTTTTACGAGAACAAAAGTGATTTTTCTGAAATCAGATCAAATTTCAGATTGCTTTCGAGCGACGAAGTCCTAGATAAAGCACCATGACCAATACCTATACACAAAAGCTGCCACCTATAATATTGAAGACACCCACACGAATGGAGGATCTGCTGACGCAAGAGAGAAGTGTAAGAAGTCGTTGTGTTTTTAGTGGGTGCTCGTTAAAAAAACCTTATGGATGGCAGAATCACTTGGTAACAGATGTAGGTAGATGCCAGCTGAGGTGGTGGGTGAGGATAGGGTGTGAGTCATCGTGAGATCAGGGATAGCTGCTGCTGGTGTGCGCCTGTTGCTAATTACTTGTCAATCATCGACAGCTACTAATCGATAATTGATTTTCCATGGTCCTTCTGTAGGTAGCTAGGGAAAAGACCTTAGATTGAAATGTAAGCATGGTTCGGCTAACTCAAAACTAGTAACTTTCTTTCAGGACAAAGACGGAGAATAACTCGATAATCCAAATAATTGATTGAAAATCGAATCGATATTTGATTTTTTATGGCTTTTCTGCAGGTGGATAGAAAAAATGGCATATGATAGCTGAAACCAAATATGTTACATTTTTTGAAAAGTAAATCAAAGTCGATAACTCTCTTACACAGTATATGTGAAGGTTGCTGATTATTTCGACTAATCAAACCACTGCTCCAAAATTCAATCAATAATCGATTTTTTGAAGCCCCTCTTAGCGAGAATCAAAGAAGGCATTAGTTTGCAGGAACGCAAACATCGTACGAGCTTAATAGTAATGAAATTGGTATTCTCTTAGTAATATCAAAGGTATAGAATCGTTTGATACGCATGTTATTGATTCAAAATTCAATCAATAATTGATTTTTTGGAATGTGTGCTGCAGTTTAGCAAATAAGCACCTTTTTATGTTAGTTGGTTTGAAAAAAAGAACATCAAACATGTAAGTTCGGAGAAATGCTCTCCAACAATTTGATTTTCACAAGAAGATTAAAATATGTTTTCTATGGAACTCACAAAAGGTAGAAAAATACGAGGAATGTTTATTGCTTTGAACTCGCTCCAGCTCTAAATGAATTTGCAAGGATTAGTTGATGATGGACTGCAAATTTTACAACTTAAGAGCACACACACCTTGAAATGAGCACCACAGCTGCTACTGAACTAGCACATTTTGCACAGATCTGCACTATTGATAGAGCAAAGTACAATGAATGACAGGAAGCCGACGCGAAATTACACAATTCACAACTGATCTGTGGATTTTATAGTTTTTCATGCACTTTTGCAAAACTCTCGCAATTAAAGAAATCACGGTGACAGCACAGCTGGTAGATAACATTTGCATAGATTAGATGGGTAGAGTAGCTCAAATTGACGCGGATGATACGGTAATTAGCCAAAACCTTCGGTCAGATAGTGGATACGGTAATTATCTGAAGCAGTAAAGCGAACAAAATTCATCTGTGTTGGTGCTAAGGCCAAGCTGTTGTCTGTCACACATACGGTGTGGTAATTTGATGGTGTCGACAATTGAATGGGTCCTCGAACGATGATACGGTAGCAATCGGGTGTAAATAATGATTTTATCACATGCTTAGCTTTTTTAGTAGAAAAGATTTTTTTGAATGCACTATGCGAGCTTCGAGAGCTTTGAGTTCTTGTCGTATCCCTCGAGTTAATTAACTGAATTGTGGCAAAAATATTTGTTTATTTTATTTATTGCTACAAAGCGTGACTCCTATGCGCCAATTCGGGCAACAAAAACAATAATGACCTTCTGTTGCTAAAGCGGTAGGATGCGCACCAAAAGCACGTGAGTGAAACTTTTCGATAGAGTAAAGCAAATCTACAAGATGATTATCAAACATCCGCATAGCTTTTGTTCCACGTAGAGTTGCAAGCTGAAAAGTAAGAAAATCGACAACCCCAAATTTCGAATCTCACTGCGAAAATCTTACAAACATCCCAATCGATCTAAGTATAACAGACACATACAAATTTTGACATATGCACTTGTTGTGATTATCTCGTCGCTAAAATATCAAAAAATAGTCAAAATACAGCCAGGGCTCGGCACAGGTGGCTTATAAGCAAGCTGGATATCGTTTTTGGGACCAAAAGCAAAGGGGGTTCGTTTTTGCGCGAGAAGGCACAAAATTTGCGACGTTTTTTTAGTCGACGTTCCGTTTTTGAGGGATTTTTAGGATGGTGTAGAGTCAAAGGGGACTTCGTAAAAATTCGCAAAAGTCAAGGGGACTTCGTTTTTTCCAATTCCATTTAGCCACCTCGTCGAGCCCTGAGTACAGCACTTTAATTCCTAGTCCCAGCTCCCACTAAGTTACATATCGCAATCTTTCTGAGATACAACTTCAAATGTATAAACTTGTAGCAACTTGTAGCTTCCTGGAAGATATGAAATCAAGATTCAAAAGCAAAAACAGAACCGTCCAATTTTTGTGACAGACGCCCATCAGCGGATAAAAGCTATTCCTTTTAATCTAAATTTTTCTATAATTATTCTGATGATTGGAAATTACAGCGATTCGGTTACGCTTTAACCATGATCTGATGAAAACCACTCGGATAGAGTTATAAATATTATGATTTTCATATGAAGCAGAGTCATCATATCTCAGACAGTCGACGGACTCCTCCGGCGCAGAAATGGCAGGGCCGCGGGGTTTCCCCGGCGGGGGGTCTGCCACTCGTGCGCCGGAGCCCCCCGATTTTGTGCGCCGGAGCCCCCCCCCCCCCCAATTTGTGCGCCGAAGGCCTCCCATTTTACGTGCCGGAGGCCTCCCATTTTCTGTCCCGGACTCCTCCGATTTTCTGTCCCGGACCCCTCCGATTTTCTGCTCCGCGGCTCTTCCAAATCTGGCGGACTCGCGGCGGGCAAATCTCTGCGCCGCGACTCCAGCAAATCTGGCGTACTTGCGGCGGAGAGATTTGCAAGCCCGCCGGAGGGGTCCGATCTGCCTTCCTTGTGACGTCACAAGAAGGGACCGCCCCCTCGCCCCGCTCTCATTGGTCAACTGGGTCTGCCGCGGCTCTGGCAGATTTCGACTGTCCGCCGGAGGGGTCCGATCGACTGTCTGAGATGATTCATCTCCTCGTCTTTTGACTGTGATCTACTCTTCTCAAAGACAGTAAAATCAAGTTTCCCACTTTTTAATCATCTTTTCTAGTTTGCAGCCCATGAAGACATCGCAAACTTACCAGTAAATTTTTTGATAATTATTTTTGAAGAATAAAGTATATGGCCTGCTCTGACGCTTACAGCGGCCCCTGCAGTAGCAACAACATCCACGGAGAACTGCTGAACCTTGCTCGTAACTGACACCACTTGTGCGAAAAAGTCTAACAGGGGAATGGTCAGAAGTCGAAGTGGCCAATCCAAACATGCTGTATACCATTCGATGCATCTTAGAAAGCTGATTTCGAATCTGTCTTCCGTATCTGCAGAGCGCCTTTGTAAGCGAAGTTATGACCAGCTTTAATGCGAAAAAATTGTACACAAAAATTGCGAAATTAGGCACATTATTGCCCTTTTTGCTCACCTTTAGGTACTGGTCATATGAAGTGACTTAGCTGCATATTTTGGTTTAGCACTGAGCCAGGAATGGCTCTGTACGGCCAAGTTTGCCCTTCAAACACACAATTTCTTAGCAAAATAATGGCTTTTAATGGCTTATAATTTCATCCACAAAAGTAGTCTGCAGGTAGGGAAGACAGATTTAAAATCAGCGTTTTTTGCTGCATCTAATGGTATGTAGCTTGTTTGAATTGGCCACTTCGATTTCTGACCATCCCCTTGTAAGCATTGAGTTTTACCCCCCAAATCCAAAAACGCGCAGGTTGTCAGTAGTGTAAGAACACTGAATTGACTTCGGATCTATCAGACTACACAGCAGAGTAGTGACACCAATGCCCTTATCCAAGTTCAAGCGTTACTGAAATTCAAAATTCAAAATCTAAGCTTAAATTGAATCCCTAAAAATTTATACTGCATGAGAAATATAAAATAGCTAGTAAAAAAAAGCACAATGGCAAAGACTTCGATCCCGGAAGTCATTGAGGTGCTATGTGATGACGGTAAAGGAGTCATTAACTACTTATGTACGTAAGCAAGTCATATAAATTATGGGGATACGACGTCTACTAAATTTCGGAACATATTTATGAGAAGCATGAGGAGGCAGTTGCTCCAGAGATTTTACACAAACAGTTGCCATCTGATATCTAAGTAATAATGCTGGTTGACAGATGGCTAAGCATTTGGCTTATGGGCTTAATAAGAAGTAGAAAATGGGAAAATTTTTTAGCAGAACAAACATAAACGTCTAAACTTCACTAGATGCGAGGGTCCTTTAAGTTCCTAGGTCTGTAGAGAGCAGCAAAAATAAAATGTGTTTGTTTCCCACTTTTGGAAATCGAGAAAAATTGAAGGCTATTTTTGATCAGCAGCAAATTAAGGTATTCTAAGTATTCTAAGTCATGGTAAAAACCGAAAATTACGAACTGTAGTGTTAAATAGTAGATCATAATAAGACAACGACTTTATCATCTACGAAAGGTAAGAATGAATGCGTTATAGACAGATCTAAAGAATATAAACTAATTCATGAATCAGAAAGAAATTCAAATATTCTGTAAAGTAAAACACACCTGGAATTGTGGCAGTTGTCGGACGAGCTTTCACTCGAAATATGTACTTCACTGGTGAAAATGTCCCAGCTGCTTGAGTGATCTCGGATTTTTTGAATAGTTCAGGCAGTTCCATACTGATTTAGTGGTCGAAGACGCGCAAGAACAGAATTGATATTGATGTTAGGTGATCAGACCTTCTACACATCAAGACGTTGTAGGAATGAGGCGAATGGGTACGAACAGTTGTCACCGCCGCTGGGAACATAAAGCTAGTCAGACGCCTAGAGAGAGAGCACATTAAGTAGGGATAAAGCAAATGGGTCATCTTCTGAGGTGATTCGAGTATGTTGGATGAATTCTCCTTTGCAGATGTGCTCGACTGACATACTTTGCACCATTGATTGAAATCAAAAGGGTAGAGTGAATACGACGGTTATGATGGAGAAAATGATTGAATTGAGGTTCAATTGAGAAACAACGCAAAATTTCCCAAGAACCTACCACTTTGATTTCGTGAAGACCCACAGGAGCATTACGTCTCCAAGCAAATCTGAGTACCTGGACCTTTTTCTATGGATACCGCTTGAGAGCCCTACTAGGCCATTTTCCGAACACACTTCATAATATTCATTTGTCGATGTGGTCGATGAATCTTGAACTTTTACCCAGTTGTACTATAGGACGATTATTGCTCCACGCAGAAAGAGTACTGTACTAAGAAGGAGTTTAGAGCTATTGTCGAGTTATTGTAACCTAGTACATATTGCATACCACGCGCGCTACTTCACGACATGTAGAATCAGAATTTATTGATTCCCTAAAGTTTCTTCTTGTTTTTTCTCTTTTGATTTCATCGAATATGTAATTAATAGGTAGCATTACACATTTCCATAGTCCATTTTGCTGAAGAAGCTTTTACCGACGAGTTACGAGTAAGGTGTCGTCACTACCAAGTATAGCGTTTAGGCTCACATTAAGTGAGCGTTACAGGACATTGAGAACGCACATACATACAGACAAGTAATGAGCTTGAGCCCCTGTTTCAGGCCCGCATAATTATCTTAGGGTACTATCTTTTAGGCTTAACTGACGGATGATTTCTTTAAATTGAATATGACAGTGAAGATGGTCAACATCCTCAACTTAGGCAGGCTCTACGCTCTTCAGAAGTACAGTACTATTCGACTGATATGCACCAAATACGGTGAAATTGGCGATTTTTGTCGCCGATATTGGCGGCGGGCGTGCTTGTAGGGCCTGCCTCAGGGACGTCATTTATACGGAGAATTGCTACAACAGAAGAGTAATGTTTAGTGGGCTTCTGCTGTAAAAGTAAGCAATTTCTTCTTGACGAGACGTACCATTGTGCCTTCGTATAATTGTAGAATAAAAAAAAAAGAAATTCTAGTAGGTTTTCGAGAAAATATCGTTTCTTTGCTTGCTATGGCACCGCGACTAGTAAAAGCCCAAAAACGCATGAGGGGTACTGTTGGATAGAGCAAAGTAAGCTCTACAAGAAGGCATCCAAATATTTGTTCCGAGTTTGTTCCACTAAAGTTTGGAGCCAAAATCTAAAAAAGATCTGAATGTATGTAAAAATCGAGAAAATTCGTATCTCCGTCTAAAAGAGCCCTACGAGCTTCTTACTTGTTTAGGCACACACTCTCTATATCTGGTGCTTACCTCTAAATTTACTTATTTTTCCATAGTTGGAATCCAAGAAACGTACACCAATATGGGCTAAAAGAGGCCAAAATAAGGTCTTTTCAATTTTTCGCCTGATCAATATTTCTTAAAGACCATCGCTTGTAAAAGGGAAAAACTCCTGGTTTTACTTCCAAAGCACATAGGAAAATTATTTTTTTCTACATTTCTACCTAGGAACAAAAACAGCAAATTCACAGATAAATGCCGCTAAATTCCACATGTAGAAAGCATGTGCCTGAGCAAATAAAAAACTTGTGGGATCTTTTTAGATTGGCATGCAATTTTTTCGATTTTTCATTCATTCAAATCCTTTTAGATTTTGGTTTCGAACTAAATTTGGAACAAATTCAGAGCAAATATTTGGGTATTCTCTTATAGAGCTTGCTCTGCTCTATCGAAAAGTACCCCTCATGCATTTTTGGGGTGCGACATTCGCGGTGCCATAGCAAGCAAATAAAAAACGACATTATTTTTGACAACCTAGGTCGTCCCGAAAATGTTTTCGCTTTCTACGTACTCTCTTCTTTAAACCTGGGCATAATGTATTGAATGTATAGTGTTGCTCTGCCAACCAGGTTTTGTGGTGGATCTTTATTCTTGACCTTACGTTTCGACAATTACCGTCTTCTTCGGAGGTCTGAAAGGGGATTGCGGTTATATTATCTGTTAGTCTATACGACCAAACGCCTCGTCAGGCTTCCGTCGTTTGAACCTTGTCGAGGTGCAACGTGCCAAGAAACAATCCAAAATGGATTCACCAACCTCTAGTCCACCATCGAGTCAGTAGTCCGCACGAATGTGACGGACATCACTGAGGTTGCTCAGTGAGTCTTGGACTTATATATTGTGCGGTTCAAGGTCACATAGTGACATAAGAGGCAAGAGATCGGCCGTTATTGTCACGCGTTCATTTTTGTTGTTCATTCCCGGATTTCCGGCGTGTATCCACGCGGCCTCTAGTAACTTTCGTGCCGAAATTTCTTGGCACGTTGCACCTCGACAAGGTTCAAACGACGGAAGCCTGACGAGGCGTTTGGTCGCATAGACTAACAGATAATATAACCGAAATCCCCTTTCAGACCTCCGAAGAAGACGGTAATTGTCGAAACGTAAGGTCGAGAATAAAGATCCACCACAAAACCTGGTTGGCAGAGCAACACTATACAATATTCGATACATCATGCCCAGGTTTAAAGAAGAGAGTACGTGGAAATTACTTACCGATATACCGCCGAAGTTCTACTCTGGTGCACGAAGCACTGTCACTTCGCCAACGGGTGGTTGCGGTCCGTCAGTCTCTTTTGTTCCTCCAGCGATGTAAGAAGGCGAATATGCTACCAAACTTCATTTCGAAGAAAAAACTAGGAAGCACCTGTTGTTTACGCGAAGATGATATACGTGTTAAGAAGATCTATCATTCTTTGTTGAGCCTAGCCATTAAAGAGAAACAACGTGTGTTGTATTCGACTTTATTGAAATGTACGTGTAAAGAAATGAGTTGTAAACGTCTTCTACCAGAAGATCAGTGGAGGAGGATTGACAGCGGATCGAGGCTGATTTGCAACTCTGTCCGATCTAAGGCTAAGTCAAGACTTCGCAGAAAGTTCAACCAACTCGCGGAAGCACTGCGTGAGAAACATGAAGATAATGTGAGTAACCATCCTCAGAACCACCACTCTACTGACATATCCGGTCCAAATGACGTTGATGCAAGAGTCACCGTTATTGGTAATATACAGTTATCAGCGCGCGCCGTCCATTTTCTTGATCTCGGTCCCTCTTTCTCACCTTCACAAAATGTTAGTACTATGATGTGCCGAAAAATATTGGGTAACTTGTATCACCTGCGAGATCTAATGCGATTCAAAGCTAGACGAGAAAGTACCCAGCAATTGTTGCCAACGGTGAGACAGTTATTACCGTCCATACCGTTTCCTCGGTCTTTTTATAAAGAGTCCGAGCCGGTGCCTACTATTGACACGAAATTCCGCATTTTTATCACTGGAATACTGCACGTTTTGAATAGATTCAAGCGAGTTCAACAAACTAACTTGACGAAGGAGCAGTGGCAAGGTTACAAAGAAGTGCGTGAATTAGTGAAAGAAAAGTCGATTCGAATCTCCATAAGTGACAAAGGCCATGAATTCGTAGTGATGCCACAATCGTTAGATCGAGAAATCGCAAAATTGCATCTTTCCGATACTACGATTTATCAACCCGCACTGAACGAGAGTATAAGGCGCAATGTAGAAAACTGAATAGTTCTTGGATGAAAGTGACAAAGTGTGCCGGTCTTGATAGAAACTTTATCAACAGATTGAAAGTGGATAACCCGAGGTGTCCAGTTTTCTACCATTTGATTAAGACACACAAGTTAGCGGCGAGCGAATTACAGTCGATGTCACCACAGTCGTATAAGATCCGCCCTATAATAAGCTGCATAAGTGGACCAACTAATCGAATACCCTGGTTTTCGAATAAGATTGTAAGCCAGCTTTTAGCCAAAGTGCCCGCCCATTTGTCCAACACTCAACATTTCGTACAGCAGCTACGGAGCATGAATTTTGAACCTGGTAGTGTTGTCGAGACCTTTGACGTAACGTCATTATACACTAACGTTCAAAACAACGACGCTCCACAAGCTCTGTCGGAGATGCTGGATGAATACCACTCCACCATGATAACCTTTGGCCTGAGCAAAGCGTGCATACTGCTCCTCATTAGGGAATGCTTAAATTGTAACATATTTAAGTGATCAGGGAAATACTATTCTCAGACTAGAGGGCTTGCGATGGGTCAAAGACTCGCCCCAGTTCTCGCGATCTGTTACATGAGCAAGATTGAGGAGCCAGTACTCGCACGATTGCCGTTAATGTATTGCCGCTACATCGACGACTGCTGCATCGTCACATCCACGCAGTCCGAGATGGATGAATGCTTTAGGATTTTGAGCAGTCGCAATACATTAAGCTTACACGAGAGACCCCGCGCAGTGGTTGGCTTTCCTTCTTGAACACCCAGATAAGTTTGTCTGACGGTGCTGTTCGAATCAAATGGTACCGAAAGGAAAGCTCCAAAAATATACTTGTCCACGCTACATCTGCGCATCCTACAGCTTTGAAACGTTCTATCATTCACAATATGTATAAGACTGCTGTAGAAGTGTGCACGGGCGAAGCCGAAACACTCGAGTCGCAACAACTGGCATCCAAAATTGCTCGCAGCAATGGCTACACTTCTGCGCAGTCTCGTCAGCGAACATCCAGACGACTCGCAATTCGTAATCCTATGCGAAGCAATAACAATGACAACAAGGTCCCCCTATGTATGCCATTTGTCTCCGACAGTTTCAGTAAGACAGTAAACCGATGTATAGTACGAGCACAGTTAGATAATGAGGTAATGCTGGTCAACATTCCTGGTAGTAACATCAGAAAGCGGTTGATCGGGAATAGATTGTATGACGTAGATTGTATATCAGAGGAATGCATCGTTTGCCCTTACGGGAAACTAGGAGATTGCGTGAAAGAAGGGACTGTTTATCAGTTGGAATGCCTGGACTGTGGCACGACGTATATAGGAGAGACGAGAAGAAGTTTAAGTGTTAGAATAAAAGAACACCTGGCTAACAAAAGACGAGGAAATCTGTCATCACCGTTAGGCAAACATAAAATCGAGGCACACGATGGGAGTGATTTTAATGTGAAGTGTACAATTCTAGAGCATGAGGTTGAAATTTCGGCACGAAAGTTACTAGAGGCCACGTGGATACACGCCGGAAATCCGGGAATGAACAACAAAAATGAACGCGTGACAATAACGGCCGATCTCTTGCCTCTTATGTCACTATGTGACCTTGAACCGCACAATATATAAGTCCAAGACTCACTGAGCAACCTCAGTGATGTCCGTCACATTCGTGCGGACTACTGACTCGATAGTGGACTAGAGGTTGGTGAATCCATTTTGGATTGTTTCTTGGCACGTTGCACCTCGACAAGGTTCAAACGACGGAAGCCTGACGAGGCGTTTGGTCGTATAGACTAACAGATAATATAACCGCAATCCCCTTTCAGACCTCCGAAGAAGACGGTAATTGTCGAAACGTAAGGTCAAGAATAAAGATCCACCACAAAACCTGGTTGGCAGAGCAACACTATACAATGTTTTCGCTTTTTTTGGCATGGGTGCCATAACTCGTAGAACAAACAGCCTACGAATTACTTGGCAGCATTCGATGCAGGTTTTCATGCTCTTTCAAATGATTGTCTTTATATTGCAAAGTTCATCAAACGAGCTTTCAAAAAAAAATTACCAAAAACTGCGATCCCTGGTTTTGCCAGGACAAGCTCCGCTATTTTTCTAAATTCTTATACTGATTCCCCGAAGGAGCCCAAATAACTTACGGATAGAGCGAACCTTAAAGCATACAAAATAATTCCTTTCTTTTTTCATAGCCTACGTTCCAGAATCTTCAAAGTTATCTTTTTGATGCTATCAACTTCCATATTTGGTCACCTTAAACCTCACGAAATCTTAACCGGCGAGCAACTCGGATAATATTCGATGCAGCACTTTCTCCTCTTCCGAACATGTTTTTTGTTCCTGATTCATAAAAAGCTGGAGGATAAAATCGACGAAATTCATGTTTTTGATGGCGCTCCAAGTTGAATCCCGAAAAGCCAAAATCTGATATTAGGTTGTCCGGGAATTAGTGCAGGTTTTGATTTCCTACCACAATAAGTCATACAGTTCTCATTTTTGAATAGGTTGTAGGGTAAAGCAAAGATAGAGCAAAGCAAGCTCTACAAGATGGCTATCTTGCTTTAGCAACAGCTCTAATCCACCACGAGTTTCGAGCCAAAAACTAAAAATATTCAACTGCCCGAAAAACTGAGAAAAATCGTAACTCAGTTCGTAAAATTCCTACAAAAGTTCTAACTTGATCACGTAAACACAATCCATATAAGGCATCTATATACGCCGTTGCCGTATTTTTTTCTCTGTTAGAAATCAAGAAAACGGGAATTTTTGTGCTTTTGCCAAAGTGGTGCTGTGCCGTTTCCACATAGGTAGTAGTATACTACAAACCTTTAGAAGTACAAACGTAAATTTCCAGCTCTCTACAAGCTTTAGTTCGCGAGAAATTTGAATTTTAGCTTGGACCACATGACTAGGGAAAACTGTATTCGATATTTCTCGAGAACTAAAGCTTGTAGAGAGCTGAAAATTTGAGTCTGTACCTCTACGGGCTTGTGACGTACAACTACCTATCTGGGAACGGCACAGCATCACTTTGGCAAATGCACGAAAATTTCCGTTTTCTTGATTCCTAACAGAGGAAGAAATACGGCAAAGACGTATATAGATGTTTTATGTGGATAGTGTTTACGTGAGCAAGTTAGAATTTTTGTAGGATTTTTACGAACTGAGTTACGATTTTTCTCAGTTTTTCGGGCAGTTGAATCTTTTTAGTTTTTGGCTCGAAACTCGTGGTGGATTAGAGCTGTTGCTAAAGCAAGACAGCCATCTTGTAGAGCTTGCTTTGCTCTATCTTTGCTTTACCCTACAACCTATTTAAAAATGAGGAGTGTATGACTTATCACGGTTGGAAATCAAAACCTGCATTAATTTCCGGACAACCTAATATTTCGATTCCTGGAACGATCATTTGTTATGACAAATTACTGAATCACAATTTACTTCTGAAAGTATCAAAATTCGTGAGTTTATCGGCTTTTGACAGTCTGCCGCTAATATGGTTCTGCTAAAATTCGATCGTGTTTTGAAAATTCTGTCAAAAAATTGCATCCTGTTTTGCAGAGGAGAACAAAATAATGTATCCTATAAAGTTTGCTCTAATCACAGGTTACTTGGACTCCTTCGAAGAACCAGTACAAAAATTCAAAAAATAGCGAAATTTGACCTTAGTAAAAACCATGAGTAGTGGTTTTTGGTAGTTTATTGAGAGCTCATTTGCTAAATTGCAGCAAAAACAATTATTTGAGAGAGCATGAAAAACTGCATCTAACGCTACCAAAAACCTCCATAAACGCTCGTTCAAAAAAAGCGAAAATACTTTTGGGACGACCTAATATAAAAGCTCACTCACAGAAGATTCTTTGACAGTCCTTGTGTTCAAGATATCTTCTTGATTATGATTCTCGAATAAAGTGTACTCCAGCTTGCACTTGGGACCTCCTCCAAATTTGCGGCACCACAGTATATCAGTATCATCTTGAATCAATAGAACTGATTGTGAGACAGATTAAAGTGCCGCGTATACTTCACGCGATTTCAGCTGCGACGCGATTTGGCAATTCGCCAGAGGTCTTCAGATCCAACACTAGCAAACTCCACATGCATAGTGTGTTAACTTACGTGGATCGATAAAATGTCTTATCTTCTGTACATTTGAAATGTGTTTACAGTGAGTTATGGACAGTTGGAATATTGCCAAATCGCGCCGCGACTAAAATCGTGTGAAATATGCCCGGCTCTTTACAAAAAGAAGGGTCAAAAAAGAATAGCACAACAAACACGACAAAGACGGAACCATCCTTTCATGATTATGAGAATGTTAATAAAGGTAGTACGAATGCTGACAGGTTTGAACAAACTATTTTTTTCATTTTAACATGTTAAAACAAGTGTTAATCTGTTAAACATGTGTGCATTTATCTTTCGCGAATCTCATCGGGCTTGGCATAAGTCGTCTTCCCACTACTGAAATTTCATCTGTCTAATTTTTGCAAGTTTCAAGTATTTGAAAATTATCCCAATTTTTCGTTCCCTCTACAAAGTGATATTCTATTTGCTGGTCTATCTATGTTTGCCAAATCGGTATATTTAAGGGAGCGACTTCGTTGAACTACTGCATAATCCGAAAGATTTCGTTGTTTTTCGTTGTTTGCTGTTGACAATATTTTTTGCCCGATAGCATTGCCCTTTATTATCTTTAGTCCCGAAAATCCAATTTATTCCCGACGCATAGTATATTTGTTTCAATGTATTAATTATACATTCGACAGTGTTGATAGAAGAGATATACATATGTTATAACGATCCGCAGATGCTATAAAAATAGACAGATCGATCAAACTTTTTCAACGTTTCATTTCTCAAACTTTATGGTTGCAAATCGTTTGCAACATGTTCTAAACCATAATTTCAGATCCTAAAATTGCCACAAATTTTAGGTATGAAAACCCTAATACTTCTTGCAATCTGCATAGCAACATCTGAAGCATGCTCATGTCTTCCTTATCCTTCTTTACAAGATTACATTTGCTCCTCCGACTTTGGTAAGTCATTGAATGAAGTCTTCTTCTCCCTTCTAGGATACCGCTACTAAGTATCCTCTTTCTTTCAAGTTTCTCGAGTGAAGGTCATCTCCAAGAAGGATCCTAATAATGGTTACTCAAATGGTTACCAGGACATCACCTATACCGTGAAGCACGTCAAAGTCTACAAGGTGAGGTAACATCCATCTTTAGGATCCACAGACATGGAATCACTCGAAAAAAAGGAATTGTTTACCACTAACAACCGAGCTACTTTGTTCCTTATAGAAACCGCCCAGTGTCAAGGAGTTGCCCAATCAAATTTTGACAGCTTCAAATTCCGCTGCTTGTGGAATTGAACTTACAATCGGAGAAGAATACCTGCTTGGTGGTAGGAGATTCCATACAACATTTACACTCATGTTAAAAGAAAGCTTTGATTTGAAGGTAGCGTTGATGAGCAAGGAAAACTTCGAAGCTACTTATGCGGCATATTCCAAAAATGGAGCAGTGTATCCAAGGATGATCGGAAGACTTTAAGACGCTACCAGTGCAGTTCGCCTACTACTGTTCCTTCTTATGGATGAGCGCTGTTACGAACTAAAGACATACAATTGAATAAAGTTGAGTACCGCTGAATCAAATTACCTTTCAGTTGAAGATTTATGCGGGCTGTACAATTTTTGCCTAATGATGATATTATTGGTTAAGTATTTATCTGGTCCTGAGTAAATCCGCTTTTACATTGGTTGCTTTAGAAGTCCATTTATTTTTATATGAATTACAGATAAGCTCGAAAATAAGCAAAAAACAATAGCATGGATGCCTCTGACGGAACCATTTCCTTGCTGTGATTCCTTGTAAGCAGTCGACCTTTCTTTTCAGACAATCACCGGAACTTCCGCAGGACAAACCAAATTTGCAGAAGTTCCGCAGGACTTTGTTCGCTATTTCAAAAATGAAAACGTTGAAAATCGGAAATTCCGTAGGATTTTCATGCCAAACTGGTTGAAAACCTGAACCTCCGCAGGATCTTCTTCAAAATCCTGTGGAAGTTCCGAAAAATGTCAGAGGTTCCGCAGCACTTTGGCCTGCCAGAACTTCCGCAGGACTTTGATGTGTTGTCTAATATGATGTTGCCCCGCCAGCAACTAGATTGCATTATCGAACATGTCAGTCGTAGTGCGGCGGATAGAAGGTGAGTCTAACAGTCAATGGAGTAAGGTTCAAATCTTGCTTCGGTGCTCTCTTTTGCTGTTGTAGTTTGCATTCTTCGGAACTTCTGTAGGACCTCATTTCGGAACTTCCGCAGGTGACCCGGCGGAAACTTTCGCAAGCCCTTTGCGGAAGTTTCAGTCATTTGTCTGACTTGAAAGGCGAGAGGTACTTTCCCGACATCCTATTCTACCCGAACCCTAAAGAATGAAAGCACCTGGGGCATGACTGACCAACTTAACCCAGAACGGATGCGAGGAGAGTTGAAAGCAGCGTCCGGGCAGATATGAATTGTAGCGTACAGAGGCTCCCGCACTGATAAAGCTCTTGCCCAAGTGGCATTGCACTATTTTGCTTCTGAAGCGAGAAAACGCTTCAGAAATGGCGACTGGAACCCCGCCTCATATTCCGGACAACGACATTTTTGACAACTGATGGATGTGCCGATGTCATAAGATATTCTGAAGCTACTTTTACTATACCATTTTATATGCGTGTCTCAGCCAGAAGTTTGATTTGAGCGTTTAAGTACGGAATCCAACCCCAACTGGCTGTTTACGTTAAACCGTATGTACTGCGACTGCTAGGCAGCGATCGGAAACACTCGACCATTTCGGAATGAGGACAAGTCACTATGCAGCAATCGTCCACGTAACGACATTAGATAAGCGGAAATCTTGATAGTACCGGTTTTTCGATCCTACTCATAAAGTATATCGCAAAAAAAAGGAGCAAGCCGTTGTCCCATTGCGAATCCCCTTTGTTGAGCGAAGTATGTGCCTGACCATCTGAAGAAGTTACAAGCCAGGCATTCTCTGATCAAGACCATGATTTGATGTTTGCTCAATACAAAGGTTCGAACGCTTGCACTAAACTCATCCATCATTTCGGAAACCGTTTGTAAAGCATTTTCATCTTGAGCGTTGTTATATAAAGACACAACATCGAATGATTCGGCTACACATCCATTTTCGAATCTGAGGGAATTTAAAGGCAAAGTCCAGGCAGAAAGTCGGTTTTCAGATTTTGTGCTTACCCAGGCCTATTCGCTATGCTGAATCCGAAAATCCATACTGGAGAGCGCGAAAACGGTGAAAAAGGACTCTGATGCAGAAGATAAATTAGCAAGTGAGCGGGGTCCTCCGCGCTGTGAATTCACGGTCCTGGCTCTAGGAGCGATTTTCTCAATTCCGCTAGCCGCCTAAACATCTCCACAGGTCAGGTGCGAATGCATGACTTGAAATCGGAACTGAGAAAATCGCTCCGGGCGCTGGGACCGTTAATTCTCAGTGAAGACCCCAACCACTTCTGATTTTCCTACTATGTTAGAGCCCTTTTCGCCGTTTTCGCACTCTCCAGTGTGGATTTTCAGATTCAGCATAGCGAATAGGCGCGGGTAAGCACAAAATCTTAAAATCGACTGTTTTTCTGGATACTGCCTTCAAGCGGTCGCGACCTTGTTCAGTGTTTGCTAAATAAAAAGGTATCCTGTCTATTAATGCCCTACAACTTTATTCAGAAACCAAGATATTCTGTCGGTTGGGGCTCCAACACAACTTTTGTGGTCTTATCTGAAATTGTCTGGCTGCAATCTGGCTGTCTGGAGGGATCGAGAATCACCGAACTTCATCTTAATGACAAGGGTGTGTACAGGCGCGTTTCCGAAAAGGATATCATTTGCAGTAAAAGCGGTTAAATCACGTTCGGATGAGAACAGAAGAGTCGACTGGCCTCAACGAGAGCTTCCTTGCCAGAAGTAAGTTACACACGCCAATATGCTCGGTTTTCTACAGCTTTGCAAAGAGTTTACAGAAAGTGACGACATTCGTTTGATGGCAAGAGTGCGTAGTTTGTCCACATAGCAGCTTTGGTGATTGCTCGAAAACAGGGGTAATATATCAGATAGAAGGTTTAGTATGTGGTGCTAGCTATATAGGAGGAACCTTAAAGGCAGTGTCTCACCAGATTTGGGAGTCCTGGCTCCGATAGTAACGTGATAGTAGAGCTCCTAACTAAGCGACGACAGAAGTTTGTAGCGCAAAAGGGGTTGTACGAAGCCTACAAATCGCCCCTCAAGTGGCCCGAATCTTACGGTAGGCTCGGACGAGTACAAGATGCATACAAGGTAAAGACGCAGAGTCGTTGCGGGACCCTGAGCTCATGACTGTGTGCGCTATGCGTACTCTGGTCTTGCAGTTCGAAATCGCTGTATGGGCATCGTCAGGGCCTACCGTAAGATTCGGGCCTTTCGGAGCGAATTTCAGGCTGGCTAGACCCCCTTTTTTGCTCCGAACTTTAGACATCGCTTCGGTAGGACACACACACACACACACACACACACACACACACACACACACACACACACACACACACACACACACACACACACACACACACACACACACACACACACACACACACACACACACACACACACACACACACACACACACACACACACACACACACACACACACACACACACACACACACACACACACACACACACACACACACACACACACACACACACACACACACACACACACACACACACACACACATTTCATATCATCCTCTAAACTAAATTCTTTTCTGAAAATGTCTTACTTCTCAGTTTGAGAATGTTTTCAGAGTAATTTTTCTTTATGAATGCTTCTGCGAAAGAAATAGAGGTTGCTCTGATGGATGACAAATTTCGGAAGTTGTGGATGATTGAAAAATTTGTAGCTCTTGCAAAAAAATGATTTCAAGTTAGAAATCTCACTGTCGAAATATGAATGTGAGTTTTTATGAGTTTATAGTCCAGAGTTCTTTTCGATCATCAATCATGTATTAATGAATGCTCGAAAAAAATTGAAGATATGAAAGTTTGCTCTTAAATCTGTTGTACTAATTTGATATTTTCGTGAGGTTCAATTTAGAGACTAAGAAAATGCTTGCTTTTTCTTTTCGAAAGTACATGTGGAAGTGCAAAAATGTTTTGTTATAACAACATTTTTGGCAACTTCAAATTGGTTTGAACATTACATAATCAATATCATGCCGGAGTTTGAGAAAAGAATTTTGAAGATTTGGTTTCATATGGGATGGTGTTGTTCTTAAGCGATAAATTTGGTCTGTTCTGATATAAGGTCTAATTTGAGTAGTATTATACAGTTGCAGCGGTGGAATTTGTCCAAAACTGCGGGATTGTCGGGATTCGCGGGATTATCGGGATTCGCGGGATTCGCGGGATTCGCGACTTCGCGGGATTCGCGGGATTTGCGGGATAAGCGGGATTTAGCTATAACTTCTTTTAGAATAGCTTTATTTGTAATCTGAGTGAAGATTTGGCTTCAGCTTGATGAGGCGAATCTTTTGATATACGGTATGTCCGTAGTTCATAGTGACGGGGTAGACATACAATGATACCTTGTTGTTTTCTACGTTAAGGCTTTTGTGAACATTTATCACAGTGTAAATCGCGTATAGGAGGTTCTGGTACGAAGCTCTCGTTATCGAAAACTATCGCGTTAAATTGGGCAGTTTTTATCTACCCTTATCGCTGATATAAGCATTTTATCATTTATCACTGATAATAAAACATTTTTGGATCATTTTTTGCATATGGTAAGGAAAGTACTGTAGAAAAAGCTGTGTGAATTTCTATCGCTCTTTCTCTCATTATAAGTGACTAGCGACCCTAAGGGCCACTTGCAAGTGGGTTGGGGCAATACAATTTAGCCGTATGATTGTCAACACAATTACACCCACGTTTTATAACTTTCAGTTGTGGGCAACACGAAACTGATTAATCAATGACTTGTGATTCTCCTCTAAATATAAGAATCCTCATTGTTGATAGTCGATATCTTTTGAGTCCCTTCTAAAAATTTTCTTTGGGCTAAATTTTTCCACCAACCTTCGCTGAGAGTCACCAAGCAGTCGATTCTCGGAACAACGATGTAGTCTACAATAACTCAGCTAAACTCAAAACATACTTTAGTTCCCGAAAAATTTCGGCAGCGAAAACAAGCATTGTTCTCATGCCCTGCGTGTCGCTTACAGACCACTCTTTTTTGAATGAACCCTGCTCCGCGTACCGCCTACAGAGCGACATACGTAAGAGCTGCCCTACGATTGCCCAGAACGGTATTTTGCCCAGAACGGTACATTCGAGTACAAATTTGCGAAAGAGGGGGGGGGGGATACTGTTAGCAACCTTACGAGAGTTTCGGCACCTCTCCACACTATAGCCTTTTTACACTTAGTAGACGCACCCTTTCGAAAACATTCCCTCGAAGAGGGATGATGCTTACCTCTTCGAAAACACGCTAGCCTTGTTGACGAATTTGTACCCTCCGCACCCTCGGCAATCACTCGCCTCATTCCGCAACTTGTCAACATGTAAGTGCAAAACCTTGCCATTCTTTATTATAGAATGATCTACAGGCTTTTCTAGTTCTATTGCTCGGTGCAATTGGTAGATCCCTCGCTGCAGCAATCGATCGATTTTTCATCGGCACATGCCATTGCTGCCAATTCTTACCTAGAATGGCATTTTTGCTTCAACTCGCTTCACGCCGAAGCCTGGGCTGAAATTCTGTACCTATATGGAAGATGAACGTGGAAATCGACCGCATGAATTTAAGCCATTCTTATCTGTCGTTGTCATTGATATCATCATTTTATCATTTATCACTGACGACACAAAATTGGATCATTTTTGATATACATTAAGAAATGTACTTTAGGAAACGCTGTGTGAGTTTTTATCGCTCTTATAGTACAAAACCACTCACAGAACATGCAAAATTTCCGGGAATTCCGCGAAATTCATGGAATCACGCAAATTACGCAGGGCCATAACTTTTTTCCGAATGAGTATATTCAAAATCCGAAAACAACGTTGTATTCAGCTCGTCAAGGCAAATCTTTTGATATACGATTGTCTCCAATATCTTGTTTTCAATAATCTTGAATTTGCATGCCGACGCCTCTTCGCATGGGTGTAACGCAACAAGCATCACACATAGGAGACTGCCATGGGCACCGTTCGATAGTACTCTTTCACTAGATTATCGTGCGCTAAACAGCAGCCGAAGACTCCCTTTCAAAAGAGATAGAAGAGCTGATAAACTCTGGAAAAATTGAGCTGTTCCAAGTTTTACTAGCCGTAACTTTCTTTAGAATGAACATTTTCGAAATCAGAAAGCAGATTTGTGTTCATCTTGTCAAGTCGAATCTTACTGTATACAGCATGTTCTTGAAGTTCCGTTTTCAATTTTTTCAAAATTTTCTGCGCGCGTATATTCACAAGGTCGCAACGCAGCGCACATCAAACATAAAAGACTCTATTAAGCACTGTTGGATTGTGCTGCTTCCGCAGATTATCGAGCGCTTAGAAGCAACCGGAGAATCTTTTTGAGAAAAAGATAGAAGAGCTGGTGAATTCTGGAAAATCGTGTTGTCTCAAATTTTGCCCACAGTGACCCTAAAATGAGAAGCTCTACTGCTAAGCAGATGTGGTTTTCGTAATCAGCAGGTCAGATAACCTCTATGAGCAGGTTTTCAAAGAAATTTGGGTGATTCGATTTTTCCTCGTTCTACGCCCTGAAGCTCATAAATAACATAAATATAACAATAACAATAACATAAATATAAATATGAGGGAACATAATTGGGGAGGGGACCACCGAGCACCCGGGGAGTGCCAGCTCATCTGAAGTTGGTGGCACCGCCCAGTCGGCGAGGGGGACTGTCGGACTCTAATTAGTCCGCGTCTCGACACAAGCACCTTCGTAGCTTGAGCTCAGATCTACCTAATTTCCAAATCCAGCACATTAAGACCATTAACCAATGTGAACAGATTTGATCAGTATGTCATACAGCCACTGAGGGCGGAATTTCGACGAAATACGCGATTTCTACATTTTGAGCGAAAATTATGAGGACGTCTTTTCGTAGGCTCGTAACTCGGCGAACTTTATAGACTGGAACCTGAGCATGCACCTTTTGATAGCACAGTTCCCAGTGATCTTAACTTGGAAAAGCAAGCAGGCTAGTTTTCTGACAAATTCGCGAAAAGTGCAGGCAAATTTACGAACTTTCGTGACTCAGTTACAGTCACCTCACAATATCTCTACAAAAAGACCCTGTCTTCTTCAAAGACCACTATTTTCGTAAACAGCGTGTTCGAAAATCTCTGTGGGCGAAGTTTCTTTACAATCCAAGGTCATCGACATTTTGACCAAAACCCATCGGCGAGCTTCAGGGCGTAGAACGAGGAAAAATCGAATCACCCAAATTTCTTTGAAAACCTGCTCATAGAGGTTATCTGACCTGCTGATTACGAAAACCACATCTGCTTAGCAGTAGAGCTTCTCATTTTAGGGTCACTGTGGGCAAAATTTGAGACAACACGATTTTCCAGAATTCACCAGCTCTTCTATCTTTTTCTCAAAAAGATTCTCCGGTTGCTTCTAAGCGCTCGATAATCTGCGGAAGCAGCACAATCCAACAGTGCTTAATAGAGTCTTTTATGTTTGATGTGCGCTGCGTTGCGACCTTGTGAATATACGCGCGCAGAAAATTTTGAAAAAATTGAAAACGGAACTTCAAGAACATGCTGTATACAGTAAGATTCGACTTGACAAGATGAACACAAATCTGCTTTCTGATTTCGAAAATGTTCATTCTAAAGAAAGTTACGGCTAGTAAAACTTGGAACAGCTCAATTTTTCCAGAGTTTATCAGCTCTTCTATCTCTTTTGAAAGGGAGTCTTCGGCTGCTGTTTAGCGCACGATAATCTAGTGAAAGAGTACTATCGAACGGTGCCCATGGCAGTCTCCTATGTGTGATGCTTGTTGCGTTACACCCATGCGAAGAGGCGTCGGCATGCAAATTCAAGATTATTGAAAACAAGATATTGGAGACAATCGTATATCAAAAGATTTGCCTTGACGAGCTGAATACAACGTTGTTTTCGGATTTTGAATATACTCATTCGGAAAAAAGTTATGGCCCTGCGTAATTTGCGTGATTCCATGAATTTCGCGGAATTCCCGGAAATTTCGCATGTTCTGTGAGTGGTTTTGTACTATAAGAGATAGAGCGATAAAAACTCACACAGCGTTTCCTAAAGTACATTTCTTAATGTATATCAAAAATGATCCAATTTTGTGTCGTCAGTGATAAATGATAAAATGATGATATCAATGACAACGACAGATAAGAATGGCTTAAATTCATGCGGTCGATTTCCACGTTCATCTTCCATATAGGTACAGAATTTCAGCCCAGGCTTCGGCGTGAAGCGAGTTGAAGCAAAAATGCCATTCTAGGTAAGAATTGGCAGATAGCATGTGCCGATGAAAAATCGATCGATTGCTGCAGCGAGGGATCTACCAATTGCACCGAGCAATAGAACTAGAAAAGCCTGTAGATCACTTATAATGAGAGAAAGAGCGATAGAAATTCACACAGCTTTTTCTACAGTACTTTCCTTACCATATGCAAAAAATGATCCAAAAATGTTTTATTATCAGTGATAAATGATAAAATGCTTATATCAGCGATAAGGGTAGATAAAAACTGCCCAATTTAACGCGATAGTTTTCGATAACGAGAGCTTCGTACCAGAACCTCCTATACGCGATTTACACTGTGATAAATGTTCACAAAAGCCTTAACGTAGAAAACAACAAGATATCATTGTATGTCTACCCCGTCACTAAGAACTACGGACATACCGTATATCAAAAGATTTGTCTCATCAAGCTAAAGCCAAATCTTCACTCAGATTACAAATAAAGCTATTCTAAAAGAAGTTATAGCTAAATCCCGCTTATCCCGCAAATCCCGCGAATCCCGCGAATCCCGACAATCCCGCGAATCCCGACAATCCCGCAGTTTTGGACAAATTCCACCGCTGCAACTGTAGTTTCTTCCTGTATACATTTTTATGATGACGATAAAAAAAACTTCTAGCAACTGGACATTACTGTAATAACTATCTATTTTCCTTTGAAAAAATTATGAAGAGTTTCAACTTTTTAAGAAACTTTATCTTTTTCAATTTCAGAACTTTCAGCAGAGTTCTTTGAAAAAATCCTACTTCACGTTTCACCAAACACTATGGAACATTCTAAGTATTGGGAATGATCTAAAAACTAGTGAAAGAGAAAAAAAATTTCTTGTCCTGCTGTGCTACAACCGCATTTTACGTATACCGACAATTGCTTGAAATTTCTGATGTAGATCAAAAGAAAAAAGAAAGCGCAACGTTCTCGCAAAATTGTTCAGCCTCATAGAAGCTAGCCTTTTTTCATATTAATTCCGTATCTTAAAACTTTGTGAAGCAGAACCTTGAAAGTTGGTTGTGCAAAATTTTCAGTTTTTTTTTTCAGGCTCACAACAAAGTTGGAAAGTTGTCAATTTTAAGCAAATGGATGTGCAAGCACAGTGTAGCTGATGCATAGAGCTGCAATATTGCAATTTTTTTAGATGCATGGCATCCACAAAAATGTATTTTTCGAGAGTATTTGAAATTGAAATGGATAACGAAGCGGTTTGTTTTTCTTTTCTTTTCGGTTTTCTTGCTTTCTTTTTTTTTCAGGCATTTCAAGAAAATTCCAATTCGAAACTGGCATCAGGTCGTTCCTCATCAAAGAAATGTTTGTGCAGCTTGAGTTGAAGAGTGTTTGATATTGAATGAAGGCTCGAAATATTACCAAGTATACGTAGTAGGAGCTAAAAAAACGTGATTAAGAGCATTAGCATCTACAAAAACATAAAAAATCACTCCCAAACTTTTAATCATTCATGGAAGTTTTTCACTCATTCACCTGGTAAAAGAAAGCTGAATTTTGATTTTTTTCTTGTAGAATTCTAGGGCTTTTCGAGCTGGAAAGTATACCAGTTCTATCTTTGAGGAAAAGGTGCTACCGCAAATTTGATAACAATCCTATTATCTTGTGGCAATATTAGTTAAAGGATATAAGATTTCAACTCGACTCCGCTTTTTTGCTACCATCTTAGTCTCAAACAAAGGACCGATAATTGTTTTTTTTTACAATAAGAATTTGATGATATATCACTACATATAGGTATAGCTTAACGAGTATGAATATTAGAAGCAGAGGATGTTAGATAAATAACTCAGACCATGTCGATTTTTTAAAATCTATATTCCAAAGTGTGAGCTAATTCAAAAATATCAAGTTCAGGTGTCCAAAAAGTAATGTATGTGGCGGAGTATCCAACAGAATTGATTGCATTTATAAAGCAAGCTCTGCTGCTTTTGCATTTGCATATGTTAGAAGTAGTTACTTGGGTACCATATGGAAGCGCGTTATTGTGAATGTAAATTCGAAGGACAAAGACTATTGGATTTTTTGTTTTCATGTCAAGCAGCAGCAATGATGTTATCTGACTTTTAATACATGGCGACTGTTCCTCAAAGTTGAGGCTATTAATCTACATGAGTAACTTGAAAAAGACGATGAGTGCTGCTCTTGAGCTTAAATGACACGAGACCTGATCTATGCATGATCGATTTGCTGGCGTGATCAGTTATCAACATTGTGGAACTGTTGGCAACGTGTAAAAAATCTAACTCAATAGTTGCGTCGTTCCTCTCGTGTCTTGTTAGACGGCGGCTACGTGCGATTAAATATTCACTACTAGTCTCCGGATTGACTTGTAGGAAGCACGCGCCGAGACCGATGGTTGATGCATCGGTGTGTATGATATAGGGTTTTCCTAGGATAGGAAGCACTAAAACAAGCGCATCCACTAGGGCATGTTTTAATGCTTAGAATGCAATTTCTTACTCCTTATTACTCCAGAAAAGCTACATCTTTTCTGCGAAGTTTGTTTAATGGATGGGAAATTGTAGCAAAACGCGGTAAATCTTCAAAAGTACGATCCTGGACTAAGAATGATTTGAGTGCTATTATTGTCTGTGAGGCGCGGAATATAACTGAAGCTGTCGATCTTTTTAATGGCGTTCAGGCGTGTACCATTCTTTCTAAACAACACTATTATCTCTAAATATTTGAAAAAGTATAAACTTTGCATGTTTTGTAATTCGACAGCAGAAAGTAAATATTACGATTAAGTTGCGTAAGACATACGGCACCGGCCTTTCTGGCACGACTGTTACTGTTGGCAGTATAGTTGCATAAGAACAGATGCTAAGGGGTCATACCGTGCAACTTTTGTTACTGGCCGTATATCATAACCGTAAGAGGTTAGGTTACGCAATTATTAATCCTGTACGCTTATCGCGGCACAAAGCAGCCTTACGGTGCGCGGTCGTAGGGTGTCACTGGCTCCTATCTGACCTTCTTGGCCAGCTTACGAGAGAGCAGCAGGCAGAGCTTAGCCGACATCTCCATTCCTTCAGAAAGCTCGTCCTCGAGCTTACGATTGGTCGACACTTCCTAGCAGAAGTTACCTGCAGTGGGCCAGCAGATTTATCTTTCTGGGTCTAATACTGCAGTTTTGAATTTTTAGCTAGCAATTGCGAACAAGTCCATTGTCTAATTATAGAAAAGGAAAAAGAAAAGTTGATTAAGTTTTTTTTTAAATCACGGTATCACGGACTCACGGATCACGGATCACGGAATCACGTCAATATCTTTTTTTCATCACAGACTTACGGAACAGATCACGGCTGCTAAATGCGCTTTTAAACTCGGATTCACGGATCACGGGATCACGGATCACGGGAAATGCGAGCGCTTTACGAAAGAAAGAATTGACAAAATGGGACTGTTTGCAGGACTGAATAAACGAATTTTATTTTATTTTATTTATTGTATTTTTTCTAAAAAGGTTGAATAATTGACTCACACAGAGGTAAAATATTTTACTCACACGGCTAATATATTTTGCGCAAAATAAAAAAAACACACACACATAACACACACACATTGTTCGTTGGTGACGTCGCGATCGATCGAATTGTGGAAAGGGGGGGGGGGGTAAGGATTTCTATTCCATATCAGGAGTTGAGGAGAGAAAAAATTATTCTAAAACTCTTGTTTAGAGCCGTCCCTTACATTGGAACTTCCTCGTGTTGTATTAGTGCTTCTTTAGGCAGTTTGTTTTCTATCAGGAGTTATTGGCAGTCAATAACCAATGCCAACTGTCAAGCGTGCTTCTTTTGGCTATTTTCTTCCTTCATGAGTTATTGCCAATCAATAACCGATCTAATTAATGAAGCGCGACTGTCATACCCCGCGGGCACACGCCGGTGAGAGATCCGTAGATTTCGACGCTAAGGGGCGTGGCCCAAAGGGATCGATTTGGATCCCGTGGGATGGCTGTGGCCACATATACCCAGGGGACAGACGCCGACGAGAGATCGGAGTCTCTGAGAGACAGAGACGTGGCCCAAAGGCTCTCTGGGGATCAGTTTGGATCCAGTGGAGTGGGTGTGGCCACACATATCCAGGGGACAGACGTAGATGAGAGATCGGAGTCTGAGAGATAGAAAGGGGCGGAGCCCTAGCTAAGGTAACCCACGCCTACAATTTGAGCTTAGAAGAGTCAGTCCTAACAAGAACACTCAAATAAGGTGTTGTGTTCCCTCTCTCTTTAGCAACTTATTTTTAACTTTGTTCTTTATTTATTTTGCCTAGTCATTCTACAATAAAACTCCCTGTCTACCACGTGTTTCTTGGTCACATCGATCGTAAGTGGCGACTTACACTACCATATACAGTTGGATCAACTGTTAATTACCCAAGACACTCCTCATTAGGAGAGCGAAACCGACTCTCGTTCATAGGCTAGGTAGATGTGGCCTCTTTGGTTGCGGCGTACCCGCTGCACCTTGATATATTTGTGTGTTGTTATGGAATGATTCCTAGTGAACTCTCGGCATGCACGCTGATATGTAAAGGGAAAACTCTTGTGTTTTTCCAATAGATCGTTAACGGCTCAACGCGTTCCACATCAATTCCAAAGAAAAGAAGTCTTCCCTGGGATCTCCATGCCAAGTCCAGGAGTGTACGGGCCCTAGCCCGATGTGTAGCGGTACAGGTTGGTACTATATATATTTACTATCTACATATACTACAAGAGAGGGGAAGGGGGAAGACCCACAAAGCAGCCTTACGGTGCGCGGTCGTAGGGGGTCACTGGCTCCTATCTGACCTTCTTGGCCAGCTTACGGGAGAGCAGCAGGCGGAGCTCAGCTGCGTCCCGACGGAGGGCGTGCAGGGGTTCCTAGCACCTTTCCTCGCACCAACTTCGCACGGGAACGGTCAGGAGTCACGGTCGGCGAAAATTCGCCGCGATAGCCGCCGCACGCGACGTTGTGTCGTGCGAGAGCTGCGATGGCGGCCTATTAAAGGACGCAGAAGGACTGTCGCTTCCGCGCGGGAATCCTGCATATAGCAAGCACGCCCTATAACAAAGCGGCTGTTCTGTAGGAAATGATGTTGTCTGGGCGACGAACTGCCATTCTAGTCGCATTGGTAAATGATTCGTCAAGCCCCTGTCTCAGAAACTGCAGTACTACAAAAGTAGTGATTTGAGATGTGTTCTTTTTGTGAAGCCATAATTAGAAGTAAATAAGCTGCAGGTTTGAGTTGTCCTAAAGGTAAGTATCAGCTTCTGGAGTATTGTAAATCCAGTTAGAGTTCAATTTAAGTTACTCATCGCATATTACATCATTTTTGTTCACATTTTCTTAGAGCATAGTATTTTTTTGTTGAATAGCCTACATTTCGACTTCATATTTGAAACGATCTTTGAGAGCATAGATTTTGACGCGTCCACAAGAGATGCGAGGCTCTAGCACCCTCCTGCCTTTTGCATCCTTACTCCTCTTTTTCCACACTTTGGATTCCATTAGTCAAAAACAGCTCTTTATGATGATATGATCAGAAACAGCTATTGTGCATGAAGTATGTCAGTTTTTGTAAAGAAGAAACATCTTCAAGGTTGTTTCAAATGATCACGCACGCATACCATTCATTTTACACAAAAGAGACCAAGCAAAGGTTCTCATCTTATCTTTATCGTGAACAAGCATCAGTAGTGAATAAAGGTTTAGTAGGCCTTCAATGGGCAAACTAAAAGATAGTTTCGAAATTTTCCGATTGTTCAACTTCAAGCTGGAAAGGTGCCTGCTAGAAGCTTGCTGGTCAAGAGGAAATGTCCCACGAAACCGTACTTATATAAGCAGAGAAAGATCCATTGTCTGTGACCAGTTATAACTAACCATTACCTGTAAGCCCTGCAGCCTCAAGTTTCATTCAATTAGTTGTGCGGCAAGCTTGGCAAGTGTTCGCGTAAAGTTGCCTATCATACTCGTCCGCCGCGCTGGTAAGAATTTGCGCGCGACGTGCGCGGCCAAGCGTCGACCAAGCGCGGCGTGACTCCTGACGTCGGGCGGCGTGGCAGGAGTTCAAAGCCAAGCCGCTTTTTCTCGCAGGGGTACTTGGCACCTACAGAAATCCCTTGGAGGACATCACACCTTCTCGGGTCAGAGGGCGGCTCCGCCCATCACTCCTCCCTCTAGGCGCCCTCATTCTGAATTGTGTACACGCACGCTAAGACGTGTTTCATTGTATATGATAATAATCGAACTGAGATCAAGAAACAAACAAAAAATTCTAGGTTTCCATGAGGATACAGAATCCGTAAATAATTTTGGTCATGTTTTCGGATAATGACGCTTTCTTGAAAACTTGTAAGTACTCGCGTTTGAGTGGGCTTGTGAAGCATATCATATTAAAACAAAGTAAAAATATAGATCATTAATATAGATCAAGCAGAAGTTATGAGTCTTCCAGCTAAAGATATAGAAGCGAAAGCAAATTCACGCACGCTCTAAAATTCATTTAAAAATATAAATACCATATTTTTCAAATCTAGTGTCGTATTTGGAGCTCTTAGCCAACTCTTGATCATGCGACGAAGTTTGTTATTCTAGTACGTCGATTATAGGGAATACTACATTTTTCTGAATCTTTCCTGAAAATTTCTGATAATTTGGATTTTATTGATCGTTAGTGTGTAGTTGAGTTGGAATATATGATGGCAGACGGAAGCAGGGAAGTGTATGTTTTCAAATGTCCTAGCTATTACAGAAAACGTTGAGTTAATTATCCGGAAACTTTGCTATGCTCCTTTCAAAATAGGTTCTTCTAATTTTGAGAAGGTAATCGGGTTCTTGGCCACTTCTGGTCACCCATTTATCAAATATTTTTGGTGCTAAATCAGTTTGATCAGATGACCAGTAAGATACAACTAAAGAACTAGATCCTCAGATATTTCGAATGGGCGGGTTTTCTGCTCAAAAAATTCTGTGCAATTTTTCTCTTCTGAGGATAATGTTCATGTATTCATTTTTGAAAGGTTGACGCAGCAGAAGTTTCCCAGGCCTCCTCACCTGAGAGATGATAACTATGTTTTTCGTTCATCTCCATGTCTTCTCATATTACCTAATAAGTGAATCTATGTTCTCGCTGCTGGCTCACTTCACAATGAGACCAGTGAATGGGTGGAGCAATGGGCGGAGACTGACCTCTGAGGCGCGAAGGTGCTAGAACCCTCCTGGGTGCGAATGCTGGTGCGAAGTTGGTGCGAGGAAAGGTGCTAGGAACTCCTGCACGCCCTCCCTGACGTCGAGCCCTTCGCACCAGCATTCGCACCCAGGAGGCTTCTAGCACCTTGGCGCTTCAGAGGTCAGGTCACGCCCATTGCTCCACCCATTTACTGGTCTCATTGTGAGGTGTGCAAGCAGCGAGAGCACAGATTCAGTATATAAGTAATAAGGGAAGAAAACTGGAGAAAAACCGAAGAACATAATTATCATTTCTCAAGTGAAATTTCTGCTGCACCATCATTTCAAAATGAGCATGTGAACATTATTTTCAAAAGATAAATTGCACAGAATTTTTTGTATGAAACCCGGTCATTCGAAATAACAGAGAATGTAGTTGATCAATTGTAAATTCCTGGTCATTTGATTGAAATAATTTAGCATCAGGAGTTGAATAATGAGTGACGAAGTGGTGTAGTACCCCATTACCTAACATTGGAATTATCTATCTGGAAAGGAGTATATAAAAGTTTTCGAATAAGCAACTCAACGCTTTTCCCAGTAGTTAGGATATTGAACATATATACTTTCCTACTTTCGTCTGCCATCATAGAATTTTTCATTTCAATTAGTCCAATGATCAGTAAGATTGTGATTATCAAAAACCAATATATAAGTGTAGTATTTCCATGTGCTAGAATACCAAACTGGCGCATGTTTGATTGAAGAGTTGGCCAAGAGTTCCGAATATGACATTAAATTTGCAAGTTAATTTTATTTGCTATAATTCTTAGATGAACTTTAGAACTTGCGTGTAATTGACTGACTTCTCTGTCATATACTGTGACTGGAAGAATCATAACTTCTGCTTGATTTATATTAATACACATATTTCACAAATTTACTCTAGCGCGAGCACTTACAAAATTTTGAGAAAGCGTCATTTTATCCGAAAACGTGAGTGAAAGCTAACTCGAAATGCTGGAAAGTCAGCTGCAGTCATGTACGAATCCTAAATCCTTACCCTGAAGGACTTTTTTGTTTCTCGATTCCAGTGCTATCATCTTCAAAAACAATACACGTCTTATAGTGTATGTACACATTCATAACGAGGGCAGCTAGAGGGAGTGATGGGCGGAGCCGCCCTTTGCCCCCGAGAAGGTGTGATGTCCTCTAAGAGATTTTTGGAGGTGTCAAGTACCCCTGCGAGGAAAAGCGGCTAGGCTGTGGGAACTCCTGCCACGCCGCCCGTCCCGACAGATCAGAAACATAATTGTGTGCTAATCCAGCAGCACATTGGACACTTCAGAAACAAGACAACCAGTGATAGCAAGGAATTAAAAATTATAAACTTCGACTAGGAAAAATCATGAGAGAATGCCATGGTTCCCCCCCCCTGGTCGACATTTTATAATTTCTCTACCAAGTGAAACACACTTTACCGGGTGGGTTGCGACCGCTGTGACCCCCTTTACCCTGGAGGGGTCATTCTCACCTTATCGCGCCTATATGACTTCCTAGGCGAAGGCAATCTCGCCATACCCTCGATACATAGAGCCACATACTCTGGTAACCTTCACTTTGAGGGCTATGAGGGGACACAACCTTCATCTGGGAAAAAAACAGAAGTCATCCGGGGCGAAGCCCCGGATGTTATTTTCCTGACTATATTGGAAGAATGTGAATGAACCAAATATAGAAAAGAATATCTGAAGAATGTCTCAGCGAAACCGAGAAAATGCTTTTTTAAAGCCTTTTTCACGCTGAAAAGAGAATTTCTGAGAAAGTTACCTCAGAATTCAGGACAACGTTCCTCAGTTAGCCTCTCACTTGACCAAAAATGAGTTTCAAAAGTTTAAAAAGCTGTTGGAGTGGAATTAAAATGAGAAACTGCGCTTAAATGTGCGCAGAGAGTCGCGCACGAAAATGCTGGTCTATCTCGTTAGTAAGTGACTTTTGGTGCTTGGGACGTTGTCAGCTCTCCTCGTCGTGTCATGACGGTCAGAATGATATATAATGTTACAGGGTTTTGTTGAGCCCCCATCGAGATCTACGACCAGAGCCAAATGCCCCGTCGGCTCTGGTCTGTCTCCGCTGCTCGTCTGCGTCTTCGCGCGCTGCGCGCTACCTCGCTACCCCAAACACGGGGCGCGGGGCATTTGGCTCTGGTACCCTTTTCTTCACTGTTTCGAACCCAATTTTAGCAAGCTATACATCATTTTGAAGCTCTTGATCTATATTTCCACCCTGACAACGTCCCAAAATCACATTTCTTGATTTGAACGAGAAATCCGGCAAAAACGTTGTTTTCGAAAATCTCTTGTTTTTTTTCTAGTTTACCTCTTTTTACGCGGTTTTTTTGTGCATTCTATAGATTTTGCTTCTGTTCATAATGTAGACAACCACCCAGCCTTTATCTCTTCGATTATAATGGATTTTTTTGCGAAAAATCGTAAAAAATGCGTTTTCCTTTACCTTGTTCTGTTTCAGTGTTTTCGCATCGATTTTCTTCCAGCTTGGGCGATTGTTGCTCAGAACAATAAGCGCAATAATCCAGACAACGTCCCAGGAAACAGCAACGTCAATGCGGGGGTAAAAATTCAAAGGACGCATCAAAAATCAGAACCCCGTGTTGCGAATTGCTGGTCCTGAAGCGAAAACTTGCACTTTGAAAAGCCGCCAAATGAAAGATTTCAAGCCTCATTGCAGCGTTTTTATCCTATTTTCAGCAGTTTCTTTTGCTTTTTATACCTGTTTTATGTCATTTTCTCTCTCTGATCATCTTTAAACAACCTTCACTATTTATGACGTCAGATGTTCAAACAACCTTCACTTTTGACGCCCTGTCTCTAGACTATCGAAGGTATGAATCTCGCCGAAAAACGTTGGCCGTGAATAAAGAGTAATCAACATTTTGGTGTACGCTAAGTCAGTTGATGCGGTTATCAAGCATCTGATGCCAAGATTAATAAGCAATCGAAGTTGGAACATAACATACGTTTTGTTGCAAATGAATAGATCGACTTAGTATCCTTTCCACTTATTGGATGTAAGTTAGGACATCAGAACATATGTGTCAGCTTGCCTTGATGTTTTTTTCGACCACGGCTATAAAGACTTCAAACTTCTCAAATGCCTACAACAAGAGTAATGAAGTTACTGGACAATAAAGTATAGCCCCAAACTTTAGCAGCCACGTGATTGCTATGGGGATTGGCTATAGAATTCAAACAAGTGAAAAACCTGCAAGCTAATCCCTCTTGCTTTTCCTCTCCCCTGTCCCAAAATTTCGAACACCCCGAAGTATATGATGAAACTGATTTCGAATTTCAGAACTGCAGAAAAAAAAGACGTACGGTCTATGAAGTAAAACCCAAAATGATAGATGAGTAATTTTCAAAACAGAACGTTCCTCCCTGTTTCTCTCACTCCTCTGCTCAGGATAGGGGACTATATGTCGCCCATAGGATCCACCCCGCGGCTTTGCAAATTATCCTGAGCTTCTTCAGTGCTGTGGCAATTCTCCAGTTCACAGTGTGTTGTAAAAAAATAGTGAAACAGAGAGATTTAACAAATAGACACGAGATATGTCGAAAGACAACAACAAGAAAGGGATATAACAATGTCAACAACTAAGTCAATCTATATCATCGCTTTCTCTCATAAGGCCACTTCCAAACTCCAGCACGATCAATCGCACCTGGTTTGACCATCACTGGCTGTAGCTCGGAGTTCTTCGATTTTGCCAGATCCTGAAGCATATTTATTCCACGGGAAATTCAGGATCAAACGAAAAAAGTGTACAATCACAAGTGCAAACAAAGCAAACAGTCTTCAATACTACTTCTGAATGCGGACACGGGGGGAGGGTGTTACAAGTGAACCTGAATAGATAACCGAGCTCATATCAAAATGTTTCTTTTGGATTTTTCATCAAGTGAGTTTCCTCTATTTTCAGACTCTCGTATTTTAGAAATTTGGACTACAAATGGAATTCGAACAAAAGCAGTTTCTGCTCGCTTTTCGCAGAAACGCTCTTTACTGTAGTATGTACAAGCAGATGGTAAATATGGTGGTTTTGCAGGGCTGCACGTCAGGGAGTACGGCGATCCCTTTGCCGCGCCCGCTGCGATCGAATCTTGAAAACCACAAAACTCTCCACTGCTAGAGATTCCAGGGGAAGAAACAGGGGAGGGAAGGCAGATACAAGACTCGATGGCGTAAGTACCCTAATTTCACGCGTACAAGGCGCGGGGTGGTCCTAGCTTTCATCGACCAGCCCGAACACGGCAAAGGACTTCGCAACCAAAGGAACCCCATACCGTGCTGCGTTTTGCCTGACAAATCGTGCGGCATAAGGATCGCTTTTTAAAACACGTTGGAGCGGCTGAGCAACTCGATGAAAGCTAGACCACCCCGCGCCTTGTACGCGTGAAATTAGGGTAATAGTGCGCCAAGAATGCTGGTGCTGCGTTGGCTGAAGTGCGCTGCGGCGTCGCTTCGCGAAAATTTCGCGCTGATCGTAGCTCCGTATCGTTCCCCTTTTTTTTTGCGGTGCCGACATCTGCCGACAACATTTCCGCGTGAATGTGAAAATGTGCCCCTGCGGCCATGCACGCGCAACTCTGACATTCAGTGCGTGCGGCGCGCGCACGCTCCCCGTGCGGCGCTTTATAGTGCGCGCGGGCCGAACGATGAATGCGCGCGAGCCGCACGGTATCGAAAGCGCTCCGTCCGCAAGCTACTAGAGAATAAGTCTTCCCTAAAGCTTCTTTTTCTTCTTTCGTCGTGCCGTGAGCATTCTCAACTTCAGAGTCCAAAAAAATTCCGAATTTAAAAAATTCGAAAATTTGAATTTGAATTCATATAATTCAAAAATTCAGATTTAGCAACCATTCGGGACGCTATCGAGGGATGACCCCCGTAAAAGCAAAAAACCTCTTAGGTTCCTGCGATTACTCAAACGCCAAGAAATGATAAGTCAGTTCTACAAGTGATAGAGCAGCCTAATCACAGCGTCGTACGTACCTCACGCGGGTACCCATTACGCTTATAGCGTGTGAGCATTGGAGGCGGCGGGCGGCACGATGAGAATGTAGTGCGCGCGGGCGTATACTAACGATTTAAGGCGTCACATGTCATGTACCGCGCGCGGGCCGCACGGTACATGACATAGCCCGTAAATCTAGGCGCGCGGGCCGCACTGTTGGCCATTAACAAGCGCGCGCCGCACGCACCGAATGTCAGAGAAGTTGCCCACATTGCAAGCGTAGGAATTTGTCTACGGGCAAATGTTGCCGGCGGATGTACCGCAGGCATATTTCATTTACCATGAGCTACACAACTGCAGTCAACTACCTTTTTTAGTTGCAATTTCGCCGCCACTACTTCCAGTTCCTTAGCCCTCTTTTGCCTTTTCATCAGCTCGGAATAACGAGCGCGACGAAGCCGATCGGCTTTCTAAAGTGAACCATATAAGTATGTCCTCTGAGTAACATAAAATAGATGCACACCTTCACATCATCTTTGCTGTCTGCTCCAAGGACGTTTTTGTTGGATAAATCTTTCTTTCGTAGCCGATTGTATTTGCGAGAGATTACAGCCTCATCCGTGTCGAAGTACTCAACGGGATCGAACGACTTGGCTGCAACTGATCAACCTGACAGGAGACGAAATAAATGAATACTAGCCTTGCCCACCTTCCTCCTCATCATCTACAAAGATTGTGTGTTTGCTAGCGCCTAGACCACAGCTTGGGTCAGCGAAATGCAATTCAGCTTTGAGCTCTTCAATTTTCTGAAAAGTCGCTATAACGCTTATTCCTGTTCGAACTGCGAACTGTTAATCTGAGATCACCTTATTTTCTGCATACAGTTTATACTTCACATATTCCAGGTCTCTAATGTCATTCAGTTTCTTCTGCACTTCCGACTCTTCTTCCTGTTCTTTGGTCTTCTTCTCAAAGTGTCTCCCGTCTTCCTCAAACATTTGTTTCAAAAGAAAGT
Organism: Cylicocyclus nassatus; assembly: GCA_958299035.1. NCBI lineage: Eukaryota > Metazoa > Nematoda > Chromadorea > Rhabditida > Strongylidae > Cylicocyclus > Cylicocyclus nassatus. The sequence continues at coordinate 83,780,304 of CATQJL010000223.1, forward strand.
TTTAGAATATTCCTAGACAAGTCCAAACTTACTTTTACTTCACTGTTCATCATGTGATGGTGATATTCATCCTGATTTTTGTCCAAAGCATATTTATGCAATTTCTTTAGAGTGTCTCGCTTTTGCTGAATCAAAGATGATTTCGAATGGAAGGGAAGTGAGACCAGGAGCGATAATACCTGGTAATCCCTAGCTCTTGCTTTGTAATCAGATTTCTTCTCCAGCAAACCCAGGTGAGCTCGTGATTTCGGCTGTAAAAGACGAAATCTAGGTACTGTAATCATATCAAAATGCGGAGCTTTTATCGAGTTGATATCATCCCACGTCTGAGCAAAAAATGAAGGATGATAAGTACCTTATAAGCGCACTAAGCCCCCCCCCCCCCCACGCGAAAGCTGCTATTCGATCCCCTCTCTGGTACTCGAAAAATGAAGTGGTTGTAAAGCAACATAGTGTGTAAACATTGAAAAGAGTGGCAAAGTAAGCATGAAACCAACCTGAGATCGCTCTCTATGTGGCCGTTGGCTAGCTAACTTCTTACTGATACTCGAGAAGGTCGACATCTACAAAGCATTTCAAAATTAGCGAGAAAAAGTGTAGACGATGTAAAAAAGCGATAGATGTGAAATTACTAAAAAAAACACTTTGTATAGTTTGGTTTGATTCATTTACACTAATCAACAACAAACAACAAACAATAATTCTACTCTCATATCAACAGGTAGCTCTAGTGGAGTCAATCATATATCTGGACCAAATTAAATTCAAAGTCAGACTATACATGCTCTAAAATGGAAAGCATCTCTATGAATGAGGTGAGAGGGTAGAAAAAAGTATGCACATACACAATCAGTACAAAAATCTACTTCAAAATCTGTTCTGTGCTACAGGTCTCTTACACTAATAGAAATGATCTACGAATCGAAGTATGGGCTATTGTGTCAAAGAATGTCGCTGATTACGACGTGCAAAATATCCTTTGAAATACTCGTATGATCCTATCATCACGGCACAGGATGGAGCAATTTTTACAACTCGTGGCACGACTCCTACAAATTCAAATTTGATAGAACAAAGAAGAAAAATCCAAATTTCTGAAAACAACCTGCAAAGAGCGCTCTAACACCACCGCCATTTTCGATGATTTCATTAATGATTTTCTTCGTAGGCACTCGCCATACAGCGTTCTCTTGTCCCAATTTTATTTGAAGATGTGTTTTCATCTAAAAATATAAACCGCTTCAAAACAATCAAGCCGCTACAAAACAGTTAAGCTTTTATGCAACTCCATATAATTTCATAAAAATAAAAAGGACAAATCGTGACATTTAGTTCGTGCCTTACCACATCAAACGGAGTCGTTATGATGGCCGCTATCGTTCCTGAAGTAGCTCCACAAGCAAATGCGGTTGCAAACGTCGTTTGTTCCATATTTCTCCATGCTAGCAGATTTCGTTTGAAATATTGGTAGAACGCCCAATAAATAGCTGTAAATGTTGACGACATTGAAATGGAAGATGAATAGCTACACTCACCTGAAAATGGGATGTCCCTCAAAAGCGTGGGCATCCAACCTAGGTAAAAGCCTCGTATGCCATTCTTTGCTACTGTCACTCTCAAAGCTCGTCCGATATCTGTCAAATCGAAAGATTGACAGAGCCATCAAAAATCACAAGTTTTGACGCACCTCGATAAGTTAGCTGTTCGCTTTGCATCTTTGTTCGAATCATTTCCAGCGGACTAACAATGGTGGCTGCTGTCGTGCGCGCTGTTGCACCAGCAACCGTAGCTGCTGACCACTCGGGTGGACACCACAATTCTGGTGTCAACTTGCGTCGACGGTATAGCCTGCATGCAAAAAAAAGTGAAAAAGAAGGAATGAATGCAAACTCAGACGCAACACACCTCTGCATGAATTTAGAATATAAAGTGTCATATAAAGAGTAATAGAAGACGGTAGCAGGTATAGCCATGACTCTAGAAAAAGCAAAACATCAACATTTTGGAATAAGTCAACTGCAAAGCATTTGAAGAACACTTTAACTCACAGCGTAGGTGATAAGCCACTCCAAAGTGACTTTATGCCTTCCTCCCGTGTTATTTTTACAAATGCATCCTTAACTACATCTTATTAATGATTATCAAGAATAGTAAAAGTAGTTTGATTCAACTCACAATTGTCCCAGAGAAATTACCAGGCCGTTGGTACCACACGCATGGCTGACGATGCTCACATGCAGTGCACACATGTTCCATCAAGCCGTTATAAAAATAGAAGCACTGTCCTTTTGGAAAGGGATGGTGCTGCTGTTGTAGCCTAATTTTCACTACATCCATTGGTGTCACTAAAGAATTTGATTAAGAGAAAAAATCACCTCATCCAAGTTTAAAACTGCAAAACATTTTCAGAAAAAATATGCTTACAAAGTACAATTGTTACACCGGTCGCTGTAAAAACATGGGGAGTCTCTCCTTCGCAGAATGAAAAAACACCATTTAAGACAAAAATATGGAAAGCAGTTGGTAAAATCTGGCAGTTTCTCAAATATCGTCACTGATTGACCAAACAAAATAAAAGAATTTGAAAAAGTAGGTGCACAAAAAGAGCATGGTCCTAAAGAATCGCCACCGCTGAACAGATAGAATTTCTAAGAATGAGAGGGGAAATTTTCAAAGACAAAAATGGAAAGCATTATGCTTAAACCTAAATTAAGTTTTTGAATAATACTTACTCAGCAATGAAGTTACTACAGCACCCGTAGCAGAGGAAACAATTTGTTGGAATATGGAAACAGATGGTCCGGGCATGTCGCAGCATTCTTTCTCAGTACCTGAAATATAGGTAAACAGCAAGGAAAACATGTAATGAAAAGCCGTGTAAAAAACAAATTTGAGAGGAAAATGAATATGGAAACAGATATGGCCGACAGGCTCCGCCTCACCGTAAACCGCCGGTCCTCGAAAATGCGCTTCAACAACGAGGAGAAGACCGGCAGTCTGCACAGGGAGAACCTATCGACAGCCGTCGTATATACTCCGAAAATTTAACTAGAGTAAAGGCGTACGATATAGCAGCAAAAAACTAATCCACAGATTCTCTATGAAATAATAAAGTAACAAAGAAAGTGGGTTTACCTTTGCCACCGATCATCGCCGACTGGATTGTTGAAGGAGATGAAGAGCTCGGTATCGATTCTTCAGACATGGCGACCTACTAAAAACAGTATTGGTCATCCAAAGAATGCACATTATGTATATAAAACTAACGGAAGATGAGAATGAAGCGAAAGTTTCAACCAAGCATCAGCGTGCACTACGCTCACTACTGGCCTGGAAATCCTGTTCACTGCCTGTACCTAATAAACAACTGCGATTAGCACTACGCCACAGCAATAACGTCTGACGTCACTAACGATCATGAAACAACACAGGTGACCAAAAAGAATGAAAAAAAGAAGCGCATCCAGTGTGCTTCATAGAAGTATGTGTGGAAACTTTCAAATACTTGTCGTTTCGACGTTAGTAATGAACTGCTATCTAAACAGCAACCATATTTATCGAAGACCAAAAGCTCGCATAGGATGAGAAAAAAGGAACAACAAATTGCTCGAGCAAAGGGTATAACAGAGTGTGTTACCTAAGCAAAGGCCAACAACATAACAAGATAGATTCAACCAATAAGATGCATCCGAAAACAATCCTAAGTGGGCAACCATAACAAATCTCAAACAGACCGAAACAGGAAGGAGAATAAATAATAATTGTCGAAACGTCTCTGGGAGTAAGAAACAAGCAAATTTGTAATTATATTACTGCGCTACATAAACGATAGTATCACCGATGGGATATGACTTTCCGTTGTCACTAACCAAAACTTCTTTCTTTTCCGTGTCAACAGAGAAAATTGCTGGAAAGAGCAAAGTAAATAGCGATCAAAGCTCCGTTCGATTACTTTCAGCTGCTAAGTAAATAACATACCACTTTCTTCTAGCTTCTCATTTATTGCAAGAGGATCAAGACAGCTTATCATTTTCCTATTGCCTCCAACTGGATCCTTATATCGCCATAAGGAAACATTGAATCGAGCTAAAATAGCAAAAGTTTATGGTGAGTAACAAGGTGAACCCATGAAATCAAGTGAGATGTGGATTAGAAAACAACTAATCCTAGAACAACTGCTGCTAGTTTTTAAGGAGCAGAAAGAGAAATGACAAATATCTTGAAAAAATTGTAGAAAAAAATGAACGTAACAAAAAAAATGAAGAAAGATGGATTATAAGCAATGGTAAGTAAGAAAAGGAGAAAAAGTAATTAACGCATGAACTAAGGGGATCAACTCACGTTTGATGGACTTATTCAGCCTCCGCAGCTTCCGAGCTACTATTGCCACCGAATCTCCATCCATAACTTGCACATTCACATCGAACAGCGCATTTGCCACATGTATATTTCTGGCAATTATGTTGACACCCTCCTGCAATCAAAAGTCAATCAGTCGTTCATAAACAACCTCAGCATCGACTCACCCTTGGCGGGTAAAAGTGCATCAACGGGGCACCGGGAACAACTGATTCTGATATACTCGGTTCAACATCAGCTTCGTCAGTGTATTTGATCGTAAATCGATCGAGTTCTAAGGAGTTCTCAATATAATCGCGATTCTCAAGCAGAACAGCAGCCTAAAAGTGCATGTTACAATAAGTGAGACATATTCGGGAAAAAGCAGAAACAAGATAGCGCGGCTGCATTTAAAAGGTCATGTGGGAGTTAAATGATAAGATACGAGCGACGTAACTTTCTCCATACTACGTAAGCCTTGCAGTCCTTTGCAGCCAAAAAATCAGGGACAAAAAGCATTCATCTGAAAAGTGACTGCAGATCGTGTTTATTTGGATTTTCTGGAAAGTAGCATCAATTTTGCAACCATGCGCCATGCATGTGTTCTGTGATGTTGACTAATTCCAAAGCTCAGTTACGTTTGATGCGATATCGCAAATGGCCAGCAAAACAGAAAAAAGTGTTCAAAGGGAATTGCAACAAAAAATAAGAGTTGAAATAAATATTCCAAATCAAAGCATATATCATACATAAAGTTTTTTTACGGCAGCCCCAAATCAAATTACGCGCATGATGGCCTTCCCTACCTGATCAAATGCACATGCAGTTGCCAGTGCGGCCATCCCTTTTTGCTCATACTGTTCCTTTACCATCTGCACAAACGGCATCGCTTTCTTGAGGAACTTCTTAACGGCTTCTTCTTTCGCGATCACTTGAGAGATGGTTTTATTATCCGGCAGTGCGCCATTGTTCTCGTTAGCGCTCTTCTCTAGGATTTGCAGGATGGTTTTCTGCCACGTTGGGAACTCCTTAGCCACATAAATCACAGCTTCTGATGGAGGCTCTGTGAACGCATTCTTCTTTTTTGAACTCATGGAATTTTTCACTCTTGCTCGGAAGTCTACCATAACATCACGCATGAAGTCTGCAGCCTAAAAGTTTGCTTGACATAGAAAGATGACAACAAACAAACGGAAGCCTGAAAATCTCACTTTGACCAAGGACTCGTCTACCGGCTGTGTTTCTGGCCATTTTGCACACACTATAAGCTCATTCTGAAAATGTTCTACAGTAGATGTGTTCGTAAGAAAATCCAAAACAAAAGGCTATTACCTTCCCAAGAATCTGCCAGATCTGCTCTCCGATATGCGGGCATATGGGAGAAAGAATGAGAGATTGTGTTTCGATAAATCGAAAAACTAGCGATTCATTCATAGCAGCGTCTTGACCACCACAAAGTTCTCGATACATGTCACGAAGGGCCTACAAAACAAAAATCAAAGCGACAAAGATGAGATATATATGAAAATACTTGGAAGTCAAACCATCGCAAGATTATATGAATAAGATAACGCAGTGAAAAGAAAATAATACTCACCTGATACTCGAAGAATGCATATTTCAGAGCTTCCTTGAATAGAGTTTGTTCATAGTTTGCCGCACAAATCTGTATGTTCTTGTCCATCTCGGTTGCAAATACACGATCAGCAAATGTGGTTGGTTCACCCTTGCGCAAGCCACCCTCCTTCCTCAAAGCTACCTGAAAATTAGTGGTGAAAGAGTCATCTAAATATATTCATCTTCTGAACTTCCCTACCATGTCTTTAACCCAATCGATCATATTATACAGGCGTAGAACAGCTGCGTCAGCCATGCTGAACACAAAGTTCGCATCCTCAACAGCATCTCCAGCATCCTACAGGACCAATATTAATCACCCAATGATAAGCTAAAAAAGTTACACTTACCGCAAGGGAAAGTCGCATTCCATCAGCAGAAAATGTTTCAATACCTTCTATCAAAGTCATGAAGTTGCCAGTATTTTTCGACATCTGGAAGTATGAAACATCAATCACGCAAGAGATGAATTACCACGATAGAGTACTTTATTTTTACTGGGAATCATTCCTAGTAATCACTTTGTTATTAACCATCTGTTGCCAATTGGTCAAGAGTGCCACGATATCTTAATCTTTCGAGCTTATTCCACAAAAAAAGCACTGATATTTCGGAGAAATTCGAGTGCTTAGAGCTGGTGACATGGAAGATAATTTACAAAATTAAGGGAAAAGTATAAACAAGTCAGTGTTGAAAACACTCAAAATCCATCAAATTAAAAACATTACAAAAATTATGAAACATCATATACCACTGACCTTTTCGTTATTCAGAAGTAGATGCCCATTCGCTCTAATACTTTTCGGCCACATTTCCGGCTGATCTGGCCATATAGCAACGTGGTTATACAAGAGATACGTAAGATGATTCTGGACTAGATCTTTGCCGGATACTCGCATGTCTATTGGATACCTGAACATTTGCTTACATGCTTCACAGATAAGTTTAAGCAGGTTAACAGCAATTCGTGGGAACATCATATGAATTTCAAAATTAAGAAAACGCACCAGTACAAAAATTCTTTCCTAAGTGCCTTGAGAGTATCTTCTGGCACTGGCATCTTGGCTGCATCATAGGGCGCTCCGAGGAAGATATAATCCCACACTGGTTCAGTCATCTGCTCAGCTCTGAAAAAAAAAATCATGACAGATGGCCACAATCGATATAGATCACAAAAATCATGACGTGATTACAAGAACTGATGATGATAAATGAACTGACTTGATGCCTGCCGGTCCAACAACACTTCCATCCAGTGAGCCTTGTTGAAGCAAATGAGCGACTGTATAGTAAGCATTGTAGATGGTAGAATCAGAAAGCGATTCTATCAGGTACTGTGGATCCCACGGCAGTTTCGTTCCTGTGCAGCAGATTAATCCGAGAGCAAACAAAGTGACGAAAACCTTAACTCACCAAGCCCATAGCTTCTAGAGCAAGCATGTTCGTGTAGCCAGTCAATGGTCGCTTCGAAATTACGGCGGACCTAATCGATATCATATTTTAAAAATGCAAAAAATAGCCTTGCTAGAATGCCGTGGTCACCTGGCAAGCAAAAACAATGCAATGGTATAAAAGCTATGGATGCAACAAAACAAAATATGATGCAAACCTCATCACTGTAAGTGTTCAGCTGTGCTAATGCCTTCTTTGTCTGAGCTTTCCATTCTGGATCACCATAATTGAGGTACCTGAAGCAAAGTTTCTGAACGTGCATTTCTCAAAAAATGTGGAACAAAGGAGCAAAAGAATAAAAAAGAATGGAACAAGCCGTATGAACATACCACTGGTCGCATAGCGCCACAACACACTCATCACCACTGCGACTTATGATCTTCTTTTCGGGTTCAACATATCTAAAAACAAAATACTATGAAAAGACTGAAGCAATTAAAATTATTCGATAAAAGAAGTTCGGTAAACAAAAGAGTATAGAGAGGTTAAGTTGCAAGCAACAATCAACTAGTCAGTGGTTTAATATAAGTTCTTACCATCACTACATAGCAACGACTGCGCTTACTTTTTGGCAAGTCCTTCGGCAATCAAATCTGTTTGAATGATTTTCTTCACATCCGCAGTCTTCTGTCCAGCATACTTTCCAATGATCATGACCTGGATATGGAATTTTAGCAGACATACATGAACGCAAGCACGGATTCGCTTACCCCATCATAGAATCCCTTCAGGTACACTTCCTTCTTCGCTTCTTCCAACTTATCTTTCTCGTTTTGAGACTCGATCTTCAGTTTCCTGCACATTTCTACTGCAGCCAAATTACCCAGCCCTTCTATCTCAATGATGGGCACCTGCAAAGAACATGATTGATGTTCTTACGTTGCTTTATGTAAGAACGCACAGGGTCGAATGGCAAGACCATTTCGTCGGTAATTCCATATTTCTCCCTTAACGGCTTTTTCTTCTTCAGATCTGTTAGAGCTGCATAATCGTCAGGTGAGTCAGAGGGCACAGACGTTACGACGCCAGTTCCTGAAAGATCAGCATATAGAAATATTATTTCACAAAATACAAAAAGAGAACTCCACACGTTAAAAATTGTAAAAAACAGCGTGCTCACTGCTAGCATAGAATCATCTACTAACCCTTATCATCCTTGATCGTCAGCATAGGAAGAGCATAAACTTTCGGATATGTTGCTAGAGGAGCAGACAGAGCAGCACCGAGAATCTTACTGCCAGGGAACTACAAATGCAAATTAATGCATGTCTACTTTTTGAAAAACATCTGCAACTTTACCTTCTCTAATCCATCCACGTAATTCACAACACCATTTTCGGCAGTAAGACCTTGATAGCACATATTTCTCGCAGCTCTGCAAAAAAGAAGACATCTCGACACAGGTATATCAAAAAACATTAACAAACCTTGAAGTTGCTATGAATACCATGTCTTCTTTCTCTCCAGCATAGAATGCAGAATACTGAATATCCGGGTGGATGTAGCAGTTTGTTTGTCCATACATGGTTTCAGGTCGTAATGTGGCAGCGACAAGGTAGATGGGCTTAGTAACGTTGGCAAGAATTGCAGGCTTTGGATCGAGTACCTGTAAAGAAAGGCCATGCCTGGAAAGTACCTTTAGCTATAGCAATGGTTCCCGAGAGTAGAGCAATAAATTTTGGCAAAAGTGATAGATTTCATACATTTGGAAAATTAGATACCTGCAGCTGAATTAAAGTGTATTCCTGAGGTCCAACACCTTCACCACTGGACCGATCATGATCCATACAAGGTTGCCCGTCCCTTGGTGAGTAGATTGTGTACCTGAAAATGAATGTAGAAAATCAGCAAAGCTAAGTAATGCTGTAGAAAGACGCCGTTCAAAAACGGAACTTCGGAAAAAGTGGTAAAGTACCTTTTACCAAAGTCAATCTTTTTAGCCTCATGTAATTTGCCAAATTGCCATCGTACAAACGAATCATAATATGGATTCGCATCCGTGGTGATGAATGAGCGTCGCCAATCCACCTGAACTACAATGTAGAGTCAATATGCAAAATCAAGATTTCTTATTGTTATGATAGGTTGGCAAAAGAAAGCAAAGATTGGATGAAAAAAGAATGGTGAATGCCTCACCTTCAATCCCATTTTCTTCAGATCAGACGTACAATGTGGTGGGAAGTATTCCAGCCAATGATCAGTATCAGCGAACTTCTTTATCTCTTCATCATTTAGTCCCAAAGATTGCATGATTTGCCATTGGTACTTGGATGATCCAGTCTTGGCCACTAGCTTACTCTAGAAAAAAATGCAAAAATTTGAAATCTTAAAGGCAGCGTCCAGACAAATCTGGGCCTATGGGGATCTCACTTGAAGGGTAATCTTAGAGCCCTAACTAAACACTGCCCAACGGCAGCTCAAATGGTGAGCTCCCAGTTGAGATACTCGCCTCCAAACTGGACCCCGGGATCGTATTAGAATGGATTCATGGCGCGACACATCAGTTTCATGCGGGACCACGCCTGTTGCGCCATGAATCCATGCGAATACGATCCCGGGGTCCAGTTTGGAGACGAATATCTCAACTATGAGTTCACCATTTGAGCTGCCGCTTAAGCGGTTCTTAGTTAGGGCCCCAAAGTTACTTTCCACAAAAACCCCGTATGTTCACATTTGCCTAGAAGCTGCCTTTGATAAGGAATTCAACTCCGCAAAAAATAGTATAGCATCATTGCAAGAAATGCTGAAGCATAGTAAATGGTCGTACAAATCTTTTAGAAAAAGCCTCAGCGATCTTTTCTTCCTGGAATTGATGGAAGCCCACTTTTGGGAAAGGTAGAGTTATGATCAGGAGAAGGAAAAGAAAGCTTGGTAAACCATGAAATGCACCTACCTTCTTCCCTTTACTCTTATCCTTCGTGATCTCATCGAGACTAGACACTTCCTCTTTGGGCGCTTCTTCTTCATAAGTCGGGAATCTTCAAAATAAAGTATAGCACAAAAGAGAATTAGATAAGATATGGAGAAACAACCAGAGAAGGACTTAAAAAGTCCTGATAACGTTTCAACCTTCAAAAACATACTTCGGTGGACAACCAAAGTCCTCCATCTCTCGCTTCAGCTTATCAGCGCAAGCCTTGATGGGCATGCCAGTGCAATGAAAACCGAAAGGAAACAGACATCTCTTCCCAGCCAAGCGTTGATACCCAACAGCAAACTGATACCGAGTCACTTATGTTCATGAATGCGAAGAAAGCTAACGATCAGACTCTACCTCGCATTTTGATATAGTGAACGTGTGTCCGAGATGAAGACGTCCGTTCATATAAGGATACGGGAAGGTAACCAGATATTTCTGGGCTCCACTAAAATAATGATATTCAAAAAAGCTTATTTTAATTCATAGTTACAGACTTTTTCAGAAAATGGCATGTATAATTTATACTTGCCTAGCGCTTAAGAATCTCTGTTGAAAAAAGTAATGAAAGTAGTTAAGAAACTCACTCATCAACAGCATCCGCTTCAAAAACTTTGTTTTCTTCCCAAAGTTTTTGTATCTCTGCTTCCTTTTCGAGTAGCTGAGCCACCTTCTTGCGCTCTTTTCCAGCGCCGGCCATGTTAAGCCTTTTTTACCTGCAAAGACAAACTTTCCAAGACGAAATGTGTCTAAAAGTGAATGTATAGTAGTCAGAAGGAAAACGGAATGAATATTGAGGCAATCATGTACGCAAATTTTCGTGCGCCCTCACGTAATATTGCAGAAGATGCAAGTGCATTGCAGTTTGCCGCGAAACACATGGATTGGAAGACCTTCTAATAGGGTGAAGCCTGATTTAGACTTCTGAGTGTGCAATTTTCAGCTCTCACAGTACCGGCAGTAGTGAAAAGAAGAATGAGAAAACAGTGATAACCGGGCTTTTTCTCTGCACATGAAGTAATGAGTTCAATCCAGCTACAGTCGACTCGATTTTCCCCTCAGTGTGCTTGCGGTGCCAGGAAAATGCAGTAAAATTTGTGCGTGAACAAGTAGCCGCGCCAGTAATGCAAGCATTTTGCGCGCGCAAATGATTGGCGTCAGGCGTACAGTCTGTGTCTACGATGTGCTCTTTCCAATCAACAGAAGGCTGTGCAATGCCCAAGGGCTGTGGATGCGTAGTTGAAAAGGGAGCACCGCACAATCACCACATTTTCCCTGCACAGCGAGAACACTACTATACTGAGCGGGAAACGTATGTACATACTCGACTGTAGTCCTACTTCATCGGGTCAGTACTGAAGGGTCTGCGTGTCAGTATTGCTAGCCGTGGGAAGCGGGGCGACGTTTTTTAGATGGGAGTGATAAAAAAAATTCTTTCAAAGGCATGGCTGTAGCCATGAGCTAAACAATTTTGCAAATCTTGTAAATCTTCAAAACTCTTTTGATCTTTACTGATTGATCCATAAGTCTTGCAAAGAAGATACGACGATTGTTTCAAAGTGTTCGAAAAAACTTGCTGATATAGATAGTAAAAAACTCGTAATTCATAGCTATTCGTGAATATCTACAATCAGTGTCAACCACGTTCTCCCCTTTCTGTAGCAACTACGCATCCGCAGCGCATGGGCATTGCGTAGCGTTCCGCGCGATGCTTACATTTTGTAAAGGCCCTGTATGAGAAGGCGCAGAAGCAGTATTGGTTGAGCGGGTGCGAAGGCGACGCGCGTGTCCTCACTGTTGTAAATCCTGCGCCTTATGCGCTCTGCGGCTAATAAAGCCGTGTTTGCGCTCAAAGATAATTGCGCCTGTCATGCAGTAGCCTATACGCTCAGAGGCGCGACCGCGTACGTGGCACAGGAGAGATAAATTCAAAAGAATTCGTTGAACTGAAGGAAGTTACTATTTTCATGAATCCTGGTGCCAGAATTATGCTCAAAGGGTTGAATGGACAAAGTTATGCATTGTTTGTAAAATCTGCTCAAATTGTGCAGGAGATCTCATAGGTACATCCGCAACGCACAATAAAGACCTCGAACATTTTTTCTAAGATAGAAATTCAGTTTTCTAGCAAGATGGAGAGTAGGTAGCTCCCGAACATGCGTTGCATAGTGCGGGGATACCATGAGGGCATACCGGAAACAGACTATAGGCGTCGGTGCACGGCCTCCACATATCCATCGTTGACTCCCACATGCTGTTTATTTGTGGGGAGTTTTTAATTTAAAAAATGCAATATTTTTGGGTTGGCAAGAACCGCATCAATTGTCTATCATGAATCTTATTGTTATAGTTGGTGTTCATAAAAATACATAGATTTTTATTCTGACTTATCATATATGCGGTGTCAGTTCTTCGCGCATGTTTATTGAAAGAATTTGTATAATAGCATGCTTCTGTGGGAAACTTGTGACGCCACAATAACTGCAGCAAAATCCCAAGCACATCAAAGAAATCAATAAAATTTGATTTTTGTGAAAATCGGAATGAAAAACAGCACAACTATCAAGTACATTCAATGCATATCCTACAAGCGATTTGCAAAAGAGTTTGCTCTGTAAAAAAAATTTTCCGCAAATTTTGTACTTACAGATAAACTGTCTCAATCACACCTGTTAATTTAATCGCAAGTTATTAATAAAATCACAGTAAACTCCATATGGAAAAAACTCGATTTTGTGAACAACTACGTTAAAAAATGTTTACTTTATATGGAAAAAACTTGCTTTTACGAACAATTACGGCCAAGAATGTTTACACTTATTTGATAATTCTTCTGAATTTATGCATCAGATCTAACTATAATAGTCTAAAGACTAAAACATACAACGGGGATAATGAAGACAGTTCACGTGTGGCTCTAAGCCAATCAAAATCTATTCTGCTCTGATACAAACGAAATTTACAATATGGAATTATCGAAATGGTCAGTTGTTATACATACACGATGCAAGCGAATTAGGCATGGAAACACTTGAGTTTAGAAGGCCACAGAGATTTCGGGAATGTAGATAATCTATGGGAAGAATACTCGGTCTTCTTCTTCGTCATCGTATGCGTCACCAATAAATCCGCCCTTCTTGACGATGTGCAGTCTGTGTGGACCCATCCGCCAATTGTGCTTTGCACCGAACTGTAAGTAAAATAATTTGTAAAGAGAAGGTACTTGTCCACAGAATGTGTCTATGCTGAAGGCAGAGTCATTTAAAAAATCGTTTGATTTTCGCCCAGTACCGCACTCTTTCCCAGCGCACCAATCCGCGTGCTACGGTACTGGGCGAGAGGTCAGAGCTGAAAACTTTGGCTACAAAAATCGATTCAGTTTCTCTCTTCCACCTGAACAAAACCTTGCGTTGAATATTATGAAAAATAAGCACGAAGCTTGGCTACTCAAACATGCTGAAAGTTTCCTCCATTTGAAAGCGCAATTCTTGAAATTTATTTTTTGCCAGACTGTTTTGTAGTACTAGTCACAGTGCAAACATCAAAGCGAAATCAGAAATTCGCCAGAGGGGGGGGGGCGTAGGCTAGATGCTGCCTTATATAAGATTTTTAGTAGGTTAGAAAGATCAATTAGTTTAAGATTTTTTCTTAGCCGTATAAGGTTTTCAAGCATGTTTGGTCTTCTGTTTGAGTCAAAATGCTATTCTTAAGGGCTCAAACCCCTTTTTGAAGATCCTACCGTAATCCCACAGTAACAAAGAAAGGAGATTCCCTCCCGACCGTAAATCTAGGTTGAAGCTAGCCTTACAATTTCTAAGATTTCCAAGAGTTTACGACCTCGTACTTGAAAGAGGGGCAATCAAAAGGTTCACTCGAATTCAAAAAATTTCCTAAGTACACCAGAAAATGAACTTATCACATATGTTTAACTAGAGGCCACAGAAGAATATGGCAGCCTCTAAACGGGAAGGGAAAAGTGGAGAAAGGATAGAGTGTTCAATGCCTATTTTGCAACTTATTTTTGCTACTCGATCAAAATTACAGCAAACTTGTTAACCTGGCCATTACATGAAAGTATTATAATTGTATAGAGCTCACTTTAGCTAAATGTAGACATCAGAGTCATTCCGTTAGACAACTAGCACTGTAATGAGTATCTGTATTTTTTTTTAGTAGAATCTGTAGAGGAGAGAGACCTGAGAATTTCTCCACATAGTAAGTATTTGAAAAATTTCGCCCCTAGGGCAAGGCAAAAGAAACAATTTTGTATCTGCCGCTCAAGAAAAGGCACTAATGTATTTTTTCATAAAAAACATTGGTAAAGCCACATTTCTTGTAAACGTCAAAAAAACCCACTTTTTCAAACTGTGTGAAGTCGTCGTATTTGCTAATGCAGAAGAAGTTAATGATGAAGAATGAGATTAGAAATAGTGTGACGCCAAAAATTGCTGCTACAACAACGGGTCCAAAGTAGTCGATAACTTCGAAATCCTGTTTTGCCATCTGAAAGACAGAGAAATCATATAATCCGTACATTTCGTTCCAAAATAAGGAAAAACGATGTTTATTCAGGAATAAATTCCCATTCAGACGAAGTGTTTACCCTCAGTAATCATTTTTATTGAGTTGTTTTTCTCTCTACATGCATTGGAATGCCAAAAATTGCCTTTGCTATGAATTGTAGAGTATTTGGTTTGAAAGACGCACGAAAATTGCGATTACTCGAACGATCAGCGACGGGATTGTGTAAAGTATTATAGCGTACAAGTGCAACGTTGAAAGGATGGAATAAGAAGTCAAAGAAGGCAGGAATTCGGAAAAATCGATACAAATAAAATACATGGTACAACTTGAGAGAAGTGTTTCACGCTCTGATGTGATTGCATAGTTATTTGGAGGTCATATTTTTGGGGTTTTTTAACACATCCTCTAGCTTTGACTACCTTAATCGATATTTTTTACACATAAAAAATTTTCTGAACAAGCCTGTGCGGTATTGCTATAATCTAGAAAAAACAATGGCACATGGGTATCATCTACTCTATGACTAGGAGACGCGAAACCGCATTGCGAACATTGCCTTAACAAGTCTAAATTTGTTCCTCCCCATTTCCCAAGAGTGAATAAATCCTGGGCGAGATATATATATAACAAGTTTAAACCTGTCAAATACACGATTAGGCTTGTTTAGATAATGAGTGCAATGCGGTCCCGCGTCTCATGTTCATAGAATGAATGATACAAACTAAGTCTATGCATAAAAGTATAAGCATTGGGAGAATTTTTGCACTCGAAAAAATTCGTTTTGACAGAATCCAAATCAAATAGCTTCAAGAAAGGTTGTCGAGCAAGCTTACCTAATAATTTATTGAAAAAAAGACGCGTAGGGTAGGAAAAATTCCTCTCTTCCGGAAAAACGTTTATAACATGCTTATTGACTCCTACCATAGTCATACTGTATTCCAAATACTGTAGGTGCTTTTATCAACACAAAAAAACAATTCTCATTTATAAGAGCCAAAAACGCTGTCTCCGTAGCGCCTATCACGGGGTTGTACTAATCAAAAGTGCATAAATCTTGGTACTATGTACTAGCATTAATTATTCAAAGGCATTAACGCGAGATTGAGTGATGACATTTTTGCTCTCGATAAATGGCAGAAACAAAGATTGCAAGGCATTTATTTTACTTAGCAGGAAAAAAAGGGGATGGAAAAGTTCTAGCATATCAAGTTTTTAAAGGCAAATAATGCAGCTACTGTCGCAATTTTGAACAAAAATGAGAACCAATCTACGTGGTGAATTTATGACAATCTGAGCAGATATAGACTATCAGTAATCTAATATGTACTCACTATCCCCCATAAATAATTTTAATAAAAGTTAAAACATTCCGACTATTTTTCCGCGATGAATACGTCCAAACGGGAAAGCTGTCGTTACTCGTTTTTTTCCTCAAAAGTTACGAGGTCTGTTGTAATGGCCTTTTAGGAGTTTTTTGTTAGAACATCTCAAACCTTCATATCAAGGAACGAAAAAGTACAATGCGAACCCATTTTTTGTCTGTCAAAATCATTTTGAGTCATAACATCAATTTGTCACCCTTTTTTTCCTTCAAAAAATCTACCATTCCCTTCTGAAGCTGTAGACATCTCAATTTTTCTTCTTCCCATATATTCACGAATTTTCTGGAGCATAGAACTCCCCGGAAAAGATTTTTTTATAAGGTAATTTGAATTTTTAAAAATTTTCAAAAATAATTTTAATTATTTACAAGTATAAACAAGTCATTTGCACATTTTTATAACCCATATAAGTAACTTTCAAAAATTTCGCGACCCATTTTCGGGGGGGGGGGGGGGGAAGGCGCTTTCGAAAGGCAATTCACAGATGTTCGAAGTTGCCGAAAATAATTGACAAAAATAAATAATGGTTAATAAATAAATAATGATTTCAAAACATTCCAAAAGTAATTTTTCTACATATGAAAAGTACACGTTGAAAATTTACAACTTCCCACCTAATTTGCAACCGAAGAAGAATTTTTGAAGATGGAGTTTTGAAGAAGTTATGAAGATTTTTGATGTGCTATAAAAATGCGGTGGTTTTTGTCAATCTCTTAATTTCTAATTGGGCGTACACAATTAGAAACAATCGCGCGTCGCCCGATTGGGCGCTCCTTTGTAACAGTAAAACAGCGTCCGATCGAATTGGGGATTGATGATTACCACCCATATAACTGATTGATACTTACGAAAAATTCAAGGAAATTTTTCTACAATGGCTGGGCAGAAAAACCAAAATAATTCGAAAAAAAAGAATGAAATTTGCGAATTAAAGACAACTCAACCGTATACAACCTATCAAATGCTGCAGAGAGATAGACTTGGAAAGCAGTAATACATTAAATGAGAAAGCCGCGCACGCTCAACGAAGTTCACGACCCTGATGGCCTTGTCGATTCTCAAAACGACGAAGGGTCGATATGGAAAACAGGTTGTGGAGCGCCTGATCGCGCAGCCGCCACCGGTGCGAGAGAGAACTGAAGCGTAAGAAGTGATGGAGCCCGAAGAATTCAAGTGACAGGTTCAACTAGCTATTTTATAAAAAAAAGCATAAATTTATGAACCAGCCCCATTTGAACGCTAACGCAAAAAGGCATGCTTCTACGACATAGGACATGTTTTTCATAGGTATCAGATGCCAAATTAAGTAAAACGCGTATGTTTTTGATCTGTGTTTACTCGAATCGACATATGGTGTGCATTTACACACGCTCAATTAGATTGTGTTCAAGCATCAACGAATCCAATTGGTCAAAAATACGAAGCATCATTTGAGCTGAGTAATTTCTGTCTAGCGATATTGCATAGCCAGCATTCCACTTAAAACAGCAAGAAAAGTATTCTACAATTTTGACCAAGTTTCAGAGAGCATGAATAGCTTGAAGAAGTGGTGATTCCATCTCCTATCAACTAAGGAACGGAGCAAAACTATTCCAACATCCTCATGTAAGTGGCCACAATCACATGCATCAGGAAAGGACAATTAGGTGACTATAAACACTTCTATTTCGAATATGTAAGTCGTCAACTCACAAATTTTCTCATGCTTTCTGCTTCTTCGAGAATGTTTCGCTTTTTAGGAGTGCTACATATGCCTCGAATCCAGCAAGTTCGATGGTTCGAGAGCCTCAGTGATAGGAGATATAAATTAACAAAAAATTCTAAATTTCAAAACAATTTTTCAAAGCGATTTGAAGGCTAAATATTTAAAATTGGGATCTGAGATGATCTAGAAAGAGTTAGAGGGATTTTCTTCTAATTTTTAGGAAACTGAATATTGGTTGTTCAAAAATAACAATTTTTATTCATAACCTTCTATATAGTGGTGTACATTCCTGCGTGTATTGCATAAAAATTCTGATGACTTCATATTACAAGAATTACGCGCCGCGAATCGAATGGATGAAGTACAAAGATGAATGTGGTTTTATTATCACAACATGATGTTCTCGCAATCGCCTTCAAAACGCAGTTTGACATTACATCTATTGTTGTGCGGCTTCCACTGAGTTCTCTAAATCCAAGCGCAACCATGACTTGGCCATCATTCGAAAGTATGCATGAGTAAGCTACGAGTAGAGCAACGAACAAAGTTTAAGATTTATACAAGATAAAAGTCTGCAGGTGGGATGCAATCCTGATATTTTGATCTACAAAAAAAGATTTTTTCATGAATAAGTGAAGGACTTCTGATGCCGGAAGATGGATGGGCTTTGATATCTTTCTTGCATTTGTGTGCTACAAACAATAGTAACCGTATTAAATTCTTTTTTTGTTTCTATTTCCTCTGCATATCATTAGCAATAAATAAACTGTCACATTTATTGCAACAAAGGATATTCTTGGAATCAAATGACTAGAAACATTTCGATGAACAAGGGAGGACGCAAGAGATGTCCATACGGGTTTTAATTATGGCAATTTCAAGCGTATGACCTAATTAAATGGGAAATGAACAACTTCGGGCTTCGAAAGAAAAGTAGGCGTTTTTTAGTTCATGCTGCATCGAGAAAATAATAATGACTGAGATAGAGATTAGGAGTGATGATAGAAAATAAACAAGAAAAAGAATAGATACTTTAGATTTGTTCAAAAGAGATTCCAACAGACTCAACATGGAAGAAACTTCAAAATTACTTCAAACTTTTGGTACACCGATGACGTGCCAACATTAATAAAAATAGATTAAACCAAAAGTTCTTTCGCACTAAATTCAAAAATTCATAACTTCTATTTTTTCCAACCGATTTATCTGCTTTTATTTTTGTATGAAAGAGTAAATCATGCTCTTTACAATGACATCCTTAAATGCTTACTAATGGTCACCTGTTGCATAGATAGGAGCGATAGAAGAAAATTGGTCAGAATTTGAATTTTCTGTGTACGGTCATAAAATTTGAAACCTGCGCTAAAAATCGGAGCAGTCACTATTATAGGTTCCATCACCGGCTCTTTCTAACTATGCAAAGTTTGCGCTGATTAAGCATCTCTATGAAAAGTTATGATTTCCTGAAAAATGCCAGAATAAATCAAATTCACCTTTTTGTATTGCTTGCTCGAAAATCATAACTTTCATAGAGACGCTCAATCGGCGTAAACTTTGCACTATTGGAAAGAGCTTGTGAAAGAACCTACAATACTGACTGCTCCGATTTTTCTTGCAAACTTTCGATTTTTTATGACACTACACAGAAAATTCGAATTTTGACCAATTTTTATCGCGCCTATCTATGCAACAGATGATCACTATAAGCATTTAAGATGTCATTATAAAGAGCATGACTTATTCTTTCATGCAAAATCAAAAGCATTCAAATCTGGAAAAGTCAGAAGTTACGGATTTTTGAAAATGGTGCGAACGAACCTTTCGGTTCAACCCAATGTATTGACATAAAACGCTAGGATAGTACAGCAAGCAGGAGAACAGTACTCATATCTCAGTTTGTGTTTTGAACCGAGTGGAGGTGTATTGATGTGATAAGAAAGCAGCTTTAGGTAGAGGGAAAAGCAGGTGTTGAGAACATTGCTGATCGCATTGAGCGGTCACTCATCGGGTCAACTGATCAGATCTACGAGCTTTACGATTGATTTTATAATCGTCCTTGTCTCATTCATGCAGAAGTTTAGTTTAAAACATTTATTGGAGTCAGAGTCGGACTTCAAGAAGTTATGGGAAACGGTGATATAGAATAGACAGAAAGTTCTAAGAAATAAAAAACTACAGCTAATTTAAGAAAGGTAACGAAAAATATGCGTTCCCCAGAAGAAGATCACTTGAATGTATTACAGCTTCTCCTTAACAAATTTTTTCTGTAGAACAGTCTAGGCCCTCTCTCCTTACTGGGGAGTCCTCATTTGAAATCTATAGGGTGTCCCAAAAAAATGTATCGAACGTTTGATCGTTAATATCTCTTTTCCCAAGAAGTCTCTTGCCTTGCTTCAGGTACCGTTTTGTAGAGCTGGCTTCAACTTAGATTTCCATTATAGAACGAATCACCCATCTCTCTTCATTACTGTAGGGTTACGGTAGAAACTTGAAACATATGGTGCCAATGTGGAAAAAACTGCCGTTTCAAAATTTTTCAAAAAAATGTGAAAACTTGTGTATTGGGATTTTTATGGACGCTGAGTTCAATACTTAACTATTCACAAGATTACGAAGCTTTCTAAACGGTGTAACCGCACTTTTTAGGAACATTGAAAAAAAGGCCGCTACCTCTCATTTGGCATAACTCTTCAATGAAGCATCATGATAAGTTGGGAACTTTACAGTTATAATCAGCAATTCTAATTAGCCTGGTGTAAAAGTTTTCAGGCTGTTTTGTTTCCTTTCTGGGGCAAAATATGGCCTTTCATTGCTTGAAACCCTCTTTGAAGTTTCTACCGTAATCTTACAGTAATGAAAAGAGATAAGTGATTCGTTCTATAATAGAAATCTAAGTTGAAGCCAGCTCTACAACATGGTACCTGAAGCAAGGCAAAAGACTTCTTGGGAAGAGAGATATCAACGATCAAACGTTCGATACATTTTTTTGGGACACCCTGTATAGAACACCCCATCCAAGCAAAAAGAAAACAAAACTGATAAGTTTGTCTTGCTTTCTTTATACTTTTTTAGGCTGGACTTGGCGCGTCCCCTACGCAGTTTGCGCTCTCCCACGCGCGTGCTCTCTGATCATTACCTAGCCTCAATTAGGTCACAAAGCCCCGCCTTCCAGCCGCCAAGCCAGTTGAATCAAAGGTACATTATATCGTGGATTCTTTATCTTAGGCAAAAATTTTCAGCTTATTCTACGTAGCAATCTGAAGAAATTAAGAAAATTAGAGATAGCTATTGAAGAGCATTTATGTAGGATAGCGAGCCTCTTCTCGCACTTATTACCTTCCTCACAAAAAACAAAAATACAACCCATTAAAGGAGATATCAATAACATGCTCAAAGTGGTAAACATAGAAAGAAGACGATCTGAAAGTTTCACTTGCTTGACAGCTATAGATATTTGTTGCTTTTCAGTTAAGTACAGCACAATATTGAATTTTTCAGTGATGTGAAAAGTGCAGTGGTTTCTACAGTTTATTTCATTCTAACACACATTGAGCCAGAAACAGGAATATGAAAGGGACAAAACCTGACATACGTCACTCATATTCTACGAGAAATTAAGAAGGATAACTTCAATTAATGGATTAAAATTGCTTACAAAGATAAATACCGTAGGTTGCAGGCGATAGTAGAGCTGCTTACGGCAAGAATATAAAAAATTACAAAAAATTACAAACTTTTTCACCGATGTTAGTGTTTTAAACAACCAAGATCAATATCTGTTGAATGTTATTTTGTTATTTTGCACCTATTATCTGACTGAATGATAATCTATGCCCTTTGGGACTCAAATAACTAATTGTGCTTCTTTCAAAGCCTTCGAGTGCTGCGTGAAAAGAACGAAGCAGCCATTAATGGATAGATCTTATTTTGCTCAGCTAACAAATATAATGAGCATTGGCGCAGAGCCAAAACTTTCTCCCTGCAAAAATATAATGCGCAAATGAAGCTAGCCTGCTGCACATTGAGGTAATTATAACACAAAACTCCTCTGCGCATAATTGGGATCAAGTTTCACCTTACTCTGCAAAATGAAGCAAGAAAGGCATTCTTCATTTTGCAGAGTAAGGTGAAACTTGATCCCAATTATGCGCAGAGGAGTTTTGTGTTATAATTACCTCAATGTGCAGCAGGCTAGCTTCATTTGCGCATTATATTTTTGCAGGGAGAAGCATTTCGACAAGACCAATGATCGGCTAGACATGTTCTAAGAAGTAGACAGAGGGCAGCCCCCCCCCCCTCTCCACCCCGAGAGTGAATCGGAAAATTTTTGAAAGTATCCTAAATGAGCTACTAGATTGAAGTGACTTGTTATTCAGAAATCAATCATCCATGTAAGAATTTTCGGTTACATCCATGCCTCATTTTCTTTGATAATGGGGTTATAACAACTCTGAGATTTTGAAAAATACGGTAAAAAAATCTCGGCTGGCTTGGCCCACAAATTGAAGAAAATTGTGGCAAACTAGTGAAATAAGGAAAAAGGGTAAAATTGCTCCACTTTCAGACTTTGTTGGAAATTCTATGATTTGAGGATTAAGGCGCCTATAAAGATGTAAAAACATGGTTGTAAAATCACGTGTTTGAATGAAAAAACTGAATAACCAAATAATTTTACGACCCGGAATAACAGGCGAAATAACCCATTTTATTCCAGAAAATTTTCCTTTATTTATATTTATGAAAATACAAGCAAGTGGGTATATGAGTGTCTGTTGTAATAAATAAGCATATCCTAAATAAGTGGGGAGTCCGCGATATTTTCTGGAGCTGAAGTCCGCTCTCTGGTGTAATCAAAACTTTTATTTGATTCCAAACTTCACATAAATAATGATTTATGTGAGATTTGATGACCAACTTGTAGAGCATGTTTTGCTCTTCCGACGGTGGCTAAAGCCATACTTCCAGAAAAATGTGCAGGATTTCGTTGAATGAAATGAAAACTCTGAGGCAAACTTTTATCTCAAAAATAGCAGCTCAATTTCCTCATCGGAAAATAAAAACGAAACATCAAGCTGGAGATAAATGGAGATATTATGCCATCTATGCATAATCCAATCCAGGCGAATAAATCCACCAAGCTCCATACTGTAGCTGTATTCTTCAAGTTCTCAATCATCGGCTGCTATTCATAATCTACTTATCCATCAAGGGTCCGTGACGCGTTACTAGGCGATGAAATTCACAAAGGTGCTGTCCTGAGGTGACTTCAGCAGTCAATCTAGGATAAGACCGGGGACCGCGAAACTTTCTTTGTTCAGTTTCAACAATAGAATATTTATTCCAATAATTTGAGTAATTAAAATTTGACAATAAACAAATGTAAAAATAACAAGATGAATACGGAAAATGGCAAGTAGAGCTAGCTTAACACGCTGCTAGCACCATAACATCGACTCTATTGCATCTCATTGAAGAATCTGTTACACACTGTTCCGGTTAGGGCTAGTCTTACATCTGAGCCTCTAGTACTATAGCGAGAAAGGATGGCAAGAAAAATCGCTGAGCACTCGCGTGTGTTGTTGACAGCTCTCAGTGGGTGTACGTTAATGACCAAATGTCCCCCATTAATTCAATTATAACCTACGGAAAGATACGAGCGAGAAAAACTCGATCCGAAGGAATAACAATGCTTCAGAACTCGATATGTAGGCAGTGATGATGAGATCTGCAAATAGCAAGCAAAAAACTCCATAAATTTTGACGAAACTTGAAGAAGTTAAAAATCTGACAATATGAGGTATAAAAGGAAAGAAAAGGGATTAAGCTCGCTTTTCATTGTTAAGTATGAACACGGATAACAATAAAAATATTTGAATAGCAAGGTTGGCTTCATAGAATGTAGAGATAGAAAAACAATTCCAAGAAAGATACATAAAGAAAGTAAAGAAGAATTACGTGCAGAATAAATTCAATAAATTTACACATAATAATCTTGCCATGCTCTCCAAGATTGCCGTCTGATACGAGCAGAGGAAATTCTCTTCCTTGTCTATTACGATTCATTTTCGCCTAAATTGGTACAGTGCACATTTAGAAACAATTATTAGGTTGATGCAAAAATAATGGCCGTTGCATACGCTACTAAAGCATATGGATACAAGAATATACGAATGAGGTACCATTTGATAGAATGAAGCAAGCTCAATCGCTACCAAGAATCTATCTACACGTTAGGTCTACGTAAAGTTTGATGCCAAAATCAAAGATAGGATCTTCACTCGGAAAAGTCCTACAAGTCTCCCAGTTGGTCATCACATAATAGGCACATAGTAACTTTCATTCATGCACATGCTGTAATTTTTTGTCACTTAGAATTTGAGAAAAAAACAAAAATCGAAAATCTGCAAACTCCGCCTTCAACTCCGCCCCTTTTCCCCAATTCAAGTATTGCGTACCACAGAGCCTCCGAAGCGTGGCTGTGAGATTTTAGCCTGGTATCTGCATTGATATTTTGAGAAAAATCACTTTGAGCTTTAAAGGCAGTGTCCGGGCAAAAACTCGATTTTGAGATTTTGTGCTTATACGGGCCTATTCGCCATGCTGAAATCGAAAATCCACATTGGAAAGCGCGAAAACGGCAAATAAGGGCTCTAGCGCAGGAGGCAAACAGCAAGTGGGCGGGGTCCTCCCCACTGTGAATTCACGCTCCCAGCTTCCGGAGCGGTCTTCTCGACTCCGCTAGCCGTCCAAATATCGTTACCGGCCATGTGCGAATGATTGACTTGAAATCGGAAGCGAGAAGATCGCTCCGGAAGCTGGAACGTGAATTTACAGTGGGAAGGACCACGCCCACCTGCTGAATTCCCTCCTGTGTTAGAGCCGTTTTTCGCCGTTTTCGCGCTCTCTAATGTACATTTTCGGATTCAGCGTAACGAAAAGGTCCGGGTAAGCACAAAATCTCAAAATCGAGTTTTTGCCCGGACACTGCCTTTAAGGACCCGCAGTCCACAGCCATTATTTTTGCATCAACCTAATAGAAGTAACTGCAGAAAACATAAAAACTAGTCGACATTGATGCCAGCGCATCATACCAAGTTCAGAAAAATTTATACTGGATTTTTTTTTGGTTTCTACCTCTAACTGTACCAGTAAATGAGTGAATAGCATGATTTTTTTTTCAAATAAAATTAGACTCAAAATCAAACATACCCGAAGCCAAATCCAAATTTGTGATGCCATTATCATCAACAAGAAAAGGCTCTATATAAACTGCGTCTACATTCAGAGTTTCTACAATCAAACGATTAATATTTAATGTACGAGAGTGGGAAGAATTGATTCAAGAATGGAATTCATCCATACCCCAGAATACGGGACCTTGTGAATCAGCGTTCTCATTTTTACTAGCATTGGAGCTACCGTGGTTTTGTCGATTTGCACACTCAAGCCTGAGTAAGGAAATATCCTTACTGGCGAGAAAATTGAGGATAGTTTACCCACCACATATTATATAGGCCTTTGAGATAAAGATAACGAAATTGTTCCAATAATTTTTTCGAAGGAAATGCCTCACGCGATACTTCACCTTCCACATTTTTGTGATCTGTAGATCTTACTCTAAAAAGTAGGTAAAATATAGAAGCCTGATTGCCAACTATAAACACCTGATGGCACTGTCGGTTTTGGCATGTTTGAGACGAGGAGATTGGCCACCGTCTGCACCTGACTTCAAAAATGCTTGTCATATAAAAAAATGCCGACGTCTGTACGCATGTTAAGGTTATCATTCCACTGTTGTTGTCCTCACCTCAGGCGATACATTTTTCTTGCCTTGATTACACGAGAAAGAATTTTCTTTGCGTGACTTCAACGCCGAAGATCGTGTGCTTTTCTGAATAAGCTATCCATGGAAGGAAGAAAGAGCTATCTTACCTTTTTGGCAGCAGACTTGCTTGAATAGGGTCTGTTTAGAGAAGAAGGAGAATTATCAACATGTTGTTCATGAGAAGAAGATGCTTGGCTCTCTAAAAGAAAGCGAACTTGGTTTCATGAACATTCTAGCCTTTTGACACTCTTTTTTAATCTTTTTTATGAGTGTATTTCATATGTAAGGAAAAGAAAATTTGGGAATCATATGAGACTTTGCACCCATATATGTCGCCCCAGCTAACGCTGCTAGCAACTCCGGCACAAATATGATAATAGAAATCCTTTTAACTACAAAAACAGAAAGATGAGATTTTTGATATTTCGATAAAACTACTTTGAACTTTGAGGAGCAAAAATGAAAATCTTTGGAATACCGTCCAATCATTACCATCTGGAACAACGTTCTCTTTGTCGCTAATAGACGATGGAATACTGATACTTCCTTGTATGTCACTGCTACCTTCGCGAATGTTTACAGAGGTCTTCTCTGAGCATAGCATGGGAAGTTGATCGCCATGACCGTGAACATCAAGCTGCAAGCGAGATGAAGAAAAAAATGCCTTTTACAAAATACTTTTCTCAAACTCATACTTTTGGAAACCGAGGGATATGGAACCAACAAGGGAAGGATACTAACTTAGATTCTTTTGAGATGAGACACATATAGCTGGAATCAACTTGGAACGCTGATTCCAAATATGCTGTTTCTGGCTGCTTAGCATTATTCTGATGCGAGTTATGTTCTCCTTTCTATGCAAAATTTGCGTGCTCCTCAACCTACTGATGCTACGTCGAAGTCTAGGTGGTTTTGCAATCGTATAATGCTCTTTTATAAGATCTAAAGAAATAATCTAATGCTAGTTCAACATCCTAGCACTTTTTCAGAGCAGATTCTTATTTATAAACCGTCTTACGACATCCAGAAATTTGTTAATTACTCACAACAGCGACCCCATAATTCACTTCGGAATAACGCTAAGCAGCCAGGAACGGCATACAATACCGCTCACATTTTTTGAAAAAAAGACGCGAATGTATGGACATGTATGGACATGTACGGACATGTCCATACATGTACGGACATGTCCATACATGTACGGACATGTCCATACATGTATGGACATGTCCATACATCAGCGTCGCGTGGCCATATCTCGCTTCAGAGCGGACGAATTTTGAATCCAAAGCCACCATTCGATTCAGCTCGGCGCGGAGAATCTTCTGATATATTGGAAGTGGGGGTACGATGTCTACTATATTCCGTTTCCAGATTTTTCAAAATGTTCTGCGGAGGTCCTTTTGCGAATACATGAAGCAACGCCTACCCAACATAGAAGACTTTGCTAAGTACTATTCGATAATAGTGTTCTTTTAGATTATTGTCCGCTACAAAATAGGCTCAGACTTTTTTCCAAAGGAGATAGAAGCGTTGGTGAACTTTGGAAAAATCACGCGTTTTTAAATTCTACTCGCCATAACTTCCTTCGGAATAAGTATATTTTGAATCCGAAAACAGCACCTTACTCAGCTCATCAAGGCGAATCTTCCTATATACAGCATGTCCTTGATATTTCGATTTCAGTATTCTTGAATCTTTCTAAGGACGTCTTTTCGCGAAGGTGTAAAGCAGCGAGCATTGCCTCGAGTAAAATCCAGCAAGAACCTATCGACAGTACTTTTCCTGTAGAATATAATATGCTAAATAGTAGCCGCAGATCTCTGTTTGAAGGAAATAGAACGGCTAGTGAATTGTGGAAAAATCTTGTCGTCCCAAGTTCTACTCTCCATAGCCCTAGAATACGAAGCTACCTCGCTAAACAGATGTGAGTTTCGAAATCAGCAGGCTGGATAACCTCCATGAGCAAGTTTTCCGACATGTTCGGGTTATTTCATTTTTTCTCGTTTTACGCTCCGGAAGCTTGCCGATGGATTTTGGTCAAAATGTTGATGCTCTTGAATTGTAAGGAAACTTCGCTTATAGAGGTTTTCGAATACGCTCTTTACGAAAATCGTGGTCTTTGAGGATTACAGGGTCTTTTTGGAGAGATACGGTGAGGTGATTGTAACTGCGTCACGAAAGTGCGTAACTTTGCCCGCTTTTCTCGCGTATCTGTCAGAAACCTTGCCTGCTTGCTTTTCTCAGTCCAAGTTACTAGAAAATGGGCTATCGAATGGTGCATTACTCAGGCTCCAGTCTGTGAAATTCGCCGAGTTACGAGCCTACGAAAACACGTTCTCATGAATTTTGCCCAAAATGTAAAGATCGCATATCTTGTCGAAATTCCTCCATGAGCGCCTGTACAACGCGCTGATCAAATCCTTTCACATTTTTATTTATTTATTTATTTATTATTCTATACCCTCTTGGCGTTCCATACAATAGAATAGAAAGCAGTCATTTATACTCTAACCGCAACGATAGTGCATCATTTAGGTCTAATCTTGATAAAAATGTGAAAGGATTTGATCAGCGCGTTGTACAGGCGCTCATGGAGGAATTTCGACAAGATATGCGATCTTTACATTTTGGGCAAAATTCATGAGAACGTGTTTTCGTAGGCTCGTAACTCGGCGAATTTCACAGACTGGAGCCTGAGTAATGCACCATTCGATAGCCCATTTTCTAGTAACTTGGACTGAGAAAAGCAAGCAGGCAAGGTTTCTGACAGATACGCGAGAAAAGCGGGCAAAGTTACGCACTTTCGTGACGCAGTTACAATCACCTCACCGTATCTCTCCAAAAAGACCCTGTAATCCTCAAAGACCACGATTTTCGTAAAGAGCGTATTCGAAAACCTCTATAAGCGAAGTTTCCTTACAATTCAAGAGCATCAACATTTTGACCAAAATCCATCGGCAAGCTTCCGGAGCGTAAAACGAGAAAAAATGAAATAACCCGAACATGTCGGAAAACTTGCTCATGGAGGTTATCCAGCCTGCTGATTTCGAAACTCACATCTGTTTAGCGAGGTAGCTTCGTATTCTAGGGCTATGGAGAGTAGAACTTGGGACGACAAGATTTTTCCACAATTCACTAGCCGTTCTATTTCCTTCAAACAGAGATCTGCGGCTACTATTTAGCATATTATATTCTACAGGAAAAGTACTGTCGATAGGTTCTTGCTGGATTTTACTCGAGGCAATGCTCGCTGCTTTACACCTTCGCGAAAAGACGTCCTTAGAAAGATTCAAGAATACTGAAATCGAAATATCAAGGACATGCTGTATATAGGAAGATTCGCCTTGATGAGCTGAGTAAGGTGCTGTTTTCGGATTCAAAATATACTTATTCCGAAGGAAGTTATGGCGAGTAGAATTTAAAAACGCGTGATTTTTCCAAAGTTCACCAACGCTTCTATCTCCTTTGGAAAAAAGTCTGAGCCTATTTTGTAGCGGACAATAATCTAAAAGAACACTATTATCGAATAGTACTTAGCAAAGTCTTCTATGTTGGGTAGGCGTTGCTTCATGTATTCGCAAAAGGACCTCCGCAGAACATTTTGAAAAATCTGGAAACGGAATATAGTAGACATCGTACCCCCACTTCCAATATATCAGAAGATTCTCCGCGCCGAGCTGAATCGAATGGTGGCTTTGGATTCAAAATTCGTCCGCTCTGAAGCGAGATATGGCCACGCGACGCTGATGTATGGACATGTCCATACATGTATGGACATGTCCGTACATGTATGGACATGTCCGTACATGTATGGACATGTCCGTACATGTCCATACATGTCCATACATTCGCGTCTTTTTTTCAAAAAATGTGAGCGGTATTGTATGCCGTTCCTGGCTGCTTAGCGTTATTCCGAAGTGAATTATGGGGTCGCTGTTGTGAGTAATTAACAAATTTCTGGATGTCGTAAGACGGTTTATAAATAAGAATCTGCTCTGAAAAAGTGCTAGGATGTTGAACTAGCATTAGATTATTTCTTTAGATCTTATAAAAGAGCATTATACGATTGCAAAACCACCTAGACTTCGACGTAGCATCAGTAGGTTGAGGAGCACGCAAATTTTGCATAGAAAGGAGAACATAACTCGCATCAGAATAATGCTAAGCAGCCAGAAACAGCATATTTGGAATCAGCGTTCCAAGTTGATTCCAGCTATATGTGTCTCATCTCAAAAGAATCTAAGTTAGTATCCTTCCCTTGTTGGTTCCATATCCCTCGGTTTCCAAAAGTATGAGTTTGAGAAAAGTATTTTGTAAAAGGCATTTTTTTCTTCATCTCGCTTGCAGCTTGATGTTCACGGTCATGGCGATCAACTTCCCATGCTATGCTCAGAGAAGACCTCTGTAAACATTCGCGAAGGTAGCAGTGACATACAAGGAAGTATCAGTATTCCATCGTCTATTAGCGACAAAGAGAACGTTGTTCCAGATGGTAATGATTGGACGGTATTCCAAAGATTTTCATTTTTGCTCCTCAAAGTTTCTAAAGTAGTTTTATCGAAATATCAAAAATCTCATCTTTCTGTTTTTGTAGTTAAAAGGATTTCTATTATCATATTTGTGCCGGAGTTGCTAGCAGCGTTAGCTGGGGCGACATATATGGGTGCAAAGTCTCATATGATTCCCAAATTTTCTTTTCCTTACATATGAAATACACTCATAAAAAAGATTAAAAAAGAGTGTCAAAAGGCTAGAATGTTCATGAAACCAAGTTCGCTTTCTTTTAGAGAGCCAAGCATCTTCTTCTCATGAACAACATGTTGATAATTCTCCTTCTTCTCTAAACAGACCCTATTCAAGCAAGTCTGCTGCCAAAAAGGTAAGATAGCTCTTTCTTCCTTCCATGGATAGCTTATTCAGAAAAGCACACGATCTTCGGCGTTGAAGTCACGCAAAGAAAATTCTTTCTCGTGTAATCAAGGCAAGAAAAATGTATCGCCTGAGGTGAGGACAACAACAGTGGAATGATAACCTTAACATGCGTACAGACGTCGGCATTTTTTTATATGACAAGCATTTTTGAAGTCAGGTGCAGACGGTGGCCAATCTCCTCGTCTCAAACATGCCAAAACCGACAGTGCCATCAGGTGTTTATAGTTGGCAATCAGGCTTCTATATTTTACCTACTTTTTAGAGTAAGATCTACAGATCACAAAAATGTGGAAGGTGAAGTATCGCGTGAGGCATTTCCTTCGAAAAAATTATTGGAACAATTTCGTTATCTTTATCTCAAAGGCCTATATAATATGTGGTGGGTAAACTATCCTCAATTTTCTCGCCAGTAAGGATATTTCCTTACTCAGGCTTGAGTGTGCAAATCGACAAAACCACGGTAGCTCCAATGCTAGTAAAAATGAGAACGCTGATTCACAAGGTCCCGTATTCTGGGGTATGGATGAATTCCATTCTTGAATCAATTCTTCCCACTCTCGTACATTAAATATTAATCGTTTGATTGTAGAAACTCTGAATGTAGACGCAGTTTATATAGAGCCTTTTCTTGTTGATGATAATGGCATCACAAATTTGGATTTGGCTTCGGGTATGTTTGATTTTGAGTCTAATTTTATTTGAAAAAAAAATCATGCTATTCACTCATTTACTGGTACAGTTAGAGGTAGAAACCAAAAAAAAATCCAGTATAAATTTTTCTGAACTTGGTATGATGCGCTGGCATCAATGTCGACTAGTTTTTATGTTTTCTGCAGTTACTTCTATTAGGTTGATGC
Organism: Cylicocyclus nassatus; assembly: GCA_958299035.1. Lineage (NCBI taxonomy): Eukaryota > Metazoa > Nematoda > Chromadorea > Rhabditida > Strongylidae > Cylicocyclus > Cylicocyclus nassatus. The sequence continues at coordinate 83,811,856 of CATQJL010000223.1, forward strand.
AAAAATAATGGCTGTGGACTGCGGGTCCTTAAAGGCAGTGTCCGGGCAAAAACTCGATTTTGAGATTTTGTGCTTACCCGGACCTTTTCGTTACGCTGAATCCGAAAATGTACATTAGAGAGCGCGAAAACGGCGAAAAACGGCTCTAACACAGGAGGGAATTCAGCAGGTGGGCGTGGTCCTTCCCACTGTAAATTCACGTTCCAGCTTCCGGAGCGATCTTCTCGCTTCCGATTTCAAGTCAATCATTCGCACATGGCCGGTAACGATATTTGGACGGCTAGCGGAGTCGAGAAGACCGCTCCGGAAGCTGGGAGCGTGAATTCACAGTGGGGAGGACCCCGCCCACTTGCTGTTTGCCTCCTGCGCTAGAGCCCTTATTTGCCGTTTTCGCGCTTTCCAATGTGGATTTTCGATTTCAGCATGGCGAATAGGCCCGTATAAGCACAAAATCTCAAAATCGAGTTTTTGCCCGGACACTGCCTTTAAAGCTCAAAGTGATTTTTCTCAAAATATCAATGCAGATACCAGGCTAAAATCTCACAGCCACGCTTCGGAGGCTCTGTGGTACGCAATACTTGAATTGGGGAAAAGGGGCGGAGTTGAAGGCGGAGTTTGCAGATTTTCGATTTTTGTTTTTTTCTCAAATTCTAAGTGACAAAAAATTACAGCATGTGCATGAATGAAAGTTACTATGTGCCTATTATGTGATGACCAACTGGGAGACTTGTAGGACTTTTCCGAGTGAAGATCCTATCTTTGATTTTGGCATCAAACTTTACGTAGACCTAACGTGTAGATAGATTCTTGGTAGCGATTGAGCTTGCTTCATTCTATCAAATGGTACCTCATTCGTATATTCTTGTATCCATATGCTTTAGTAGCGTATGCAACGGCCATTATTTTTGCATCAACCTAATAATTGTTTCTAAATGTGCACTGTACCAATTTAGGCGAAAATGAATCGTAATAGACAAGGAAGAGAATTTCCTCTGCTCGTATCAGACGGCAATCTTGGAGAGCATGGCAAGATTATTATGTGTAAATTTATTGAATTTATTCTGCACGTAATTCTTCTTTACTTTCTTTATGTATCTTTCTTGGAATTGTTTTTCTATCTCTACATTCTATGAAGCCAACCTTGCTATTCAAATATTTTTATTGTTATCCGTGTTCATACTTAACAATGAAAAGCGAGCTTAATCCCTTTTCTTTCCTTTTATACCTCATATTGTCAGATTTTTAACTTCTTCAAGTTTCGTCAAAATTTATGGAGTTTTTTGCTTGCTATTTGC